>CM040917.1:32734067-33054067 GCA_023029165.1 Gobiocypris rarus
TCGGAGGAAGCAGAGAGTGACTAGTGCTCTGTAGAGCAGTTTGTCCATTTAGGGCTACTGTACAAACATGACGGCTCAAAATGGCGACTTCACTGTAAGGGGACCCGCGGTGTATAGAGATATAAATGTCTCATTCTAAGGTAATAAAAACATAACCGATCATTATGTAAGGTCTTTATACACCACTGAAAACATAGTTATGTATATTATATTGCATTTCTGTCAATAGATCCTCATAAATATTACACACTGCACCTTTAACAATATACTTCATTTTGGTTGTGTTCATTTGTAAATTGAAATGTATAGGTTTGACCATAAAAGCAAGAAACAGAACTTTGTAAAAACCCATTTGGAGCAGACGTCACAGTTACGCCACATAGTGAAAAATTGCATAAAAAGTGGAGGAAAATGGGCAAAATCCACAGATTAAGATAAACATTTTTGTTGTGCCTTTGTATCTCAGAATCGGAATGCAAAAAATACGGCTTCATTTTTATAAATTCCGTCGTTGAAGATAACCTTTGAAGCTAAACGTAGATGTTTATGTTGCAAGTCACAGACTGGACAGATGAAACCAAGCCTGCCACACTCACGCTAAAAACTGAAGCCAAAACGTCTCGATCGCCCCCAGGGGGTTTGTCCCAATTTAGCTCATAAACCCGCCCCCCTCCATGTATTCTAATTGACGCGAGACAAATTAAACAATCAAATTACACTTCATATAATTTTTTTCCCAAAGTTGTTTTCTGTCATTTTAGGTAGTTTTTATCACGCTGATTTCATTTCATGTGTTGGTTTTTTAACAAGTTTGGTTTTAGTTAGTTATTTGATGCTAAAAAAAATGGCGGTGTGACGGCATTATTGACAGCTGAGATTGACGGCTTCTCTGAGTGAAGTCGTCACTGAGGCACCAACTGACTATTTTCAGGATTTTTGGGAGGGTATTGGAGCTTTAGCTTTAATTTCTACATTTCCATAACTGTTTATTACACACAGACATAATTAATATTTCTGCATCTGCAAGAGAGTGAGCGGGCTTTTGATATCGTGGCTCTACTTTCTGCTTTCTACAGCGCAGACTCGATCCAAACTTGCATTTAATGTATACATTTAATCAGTTAATTTATTCCCTGAGAATCAAACCCATGACATGATCTTGGCACTGCTAGCTCCAGGCTCTACTGTTTTGGAAACCAAAATAGTAAATCTGACCAAATTAAACCAAATAGTAAATTAGACCAGTGTTTACAACCTGGTTCCTGATTTTAAATATGTATTATTTTATTATGTTTTCATAAACCAGGGTTCCTCAAATCTGGCCCTGGAGGATTTGATTACGCCCTGCAGCTCAGTCTGAAAACCTGTACATTAATTTATGCTGCTTCTGTTATACTTTTGCGGGAACCAATCACAGACTGGCTTATCCACCTGGCATGCTATTGGTGGGTTTAACACGATGACAGACAGAAAAGCGATGGGTCGTTGCACTTTGATCACACCTCTTGTGGTCTGATTGGTTTAAGGATTTTCCAATTGTGTTAAGAGTCATTTGAATTATATGCTAGTTTATCACGCCTCTTGTGCAGTAGAAAATACAGAGCAGACTCCCCAGACCAATTGAGTTTGGTCTGGTGATAGCCAGACAACACATACCTGTGATATTCTAGTGATCCTGAAGACCTTGATTAGCTTACTCTGGTGTGTTTGATCAGGAACTGTGTGGGACATCGGCCCTCCAGGGCAAAATGTTAGGAACCCTGCTTTAAACATAGCTGAACGTGGGAAATTGTGACATCTGCATTATGGGGAAGCACAGGCGAAGCACTGCTACTTGGGCGCAGAGATATCACGCAACACATGAAATCCCCAACTTCCGTCAACATACCCCAGATAGCATTGTGACATTGAGTCAATGGTGAAATTCCATCAGAATCATCATTTTGGTTGAGGTTGAAATTTCAATGCTAAGTAATATTGAATCAATGTTGAAAATCTGATGCTAAAAACATATTGGACCAATGTTGAAAATTTAATGCTAAATAATATTGGATCAATGTTGATAATTCCATGATTTTCAGTGTTGAAAAGACAAACTTTGTCAGCTTAATTCTCCACTGGTGAGACTTAATTACTATCAATCAATGTGTCCCGTCATTCAACATGTTAAAGCAAATCCAAATCAATTGGGTACATTTCTGTGAAATGTGAACACATTCATTATCCTCAAAGGATGAATCTCCTCAAACGAGTGTATGGATTTTCAAAGAACTCCTACCATAAATTGAACTCAATGAGATACACCAGTTGATTGTTATTAGTATAATATTAATGTTTTCATTATTGTTTTAAAATCTCCTCCATCATGTAAAACCTCTCCAATCCCCTAGTTTTCTCTGCTAGCTATACAGCGATTGCAGCGAGATATATAATGACTATCACAGAGTACTTAATTCTTCTGGTCATTCTGGTTAGTTATATAAATAAATCATAGCCTATCTGTTGTAAATTAAAAAAAAATGTAGGCTATTAGTTTTATTATTTAAATCAACTAGAGTTTACATACATTTAATTATTTATAAAGAATACATGGTTAAAGGAACTGTATGTAGGATTGTGTCCAAAACTGGTACTGCAAACACTTTCAAATTACTGTAGATGTATTGACTAAGTACTAAACAAAGTCTAATACTGGTTGTTGATATAGTGGATTACGTTCAGACATGTGCCCATGTGGCCTCACACAATAACCGTTCAGTCTTGTTAATATTATCTAGAAAGTTTATTATCCTCCAATGTATCATATAGGGGCAATATCTGTACTCATAATACATAACCAAAACAACAAACCCTATTGTTCACAGCAAAAGCAAGACACAACATGGCACAGTCGAAAACTGTTTGCTTCCCCAATCAACAACACCTGTGTCAGAGTTTCCTCCATGTTAAATGACATACCCAGGCTGATCAACTGACAGCTGACACACAAAGCACATACAGCCCCCTAGTGGCACAGGACAAAATTACATAAAATAGTACAAAATGAATATGGCATACATTCCAGCCCCTAATTGCGTCTACCAGAGCAATTACACCAAATTCAAAGGAGCCATAAATACCAAGAATATAGCCTATATGAAATGGGAACCAATTATTCTTTAGCTTCATTAAGCAAGCATATTTTAGTTATGGGTCGTTCAAGGATGTTTGTCTTGGTCTTTAAACAAACCACACGTACCAAACCTCTCTAATCAGGGAAGGTTTCCAAGATTCTTCCTAGCAGCCATGACCCACGTGGAGCTGTGGGGTCCGCGACCATTACCAGGTCCCTAGGAACAAAACTCCTCTTCTCCTGATTCCATTTTTGACGCTCCTGTAAAAGCGGTAAGTACTTGCGGATCCATCTCTTCCAAAAGAGATCCGAAATTTACTGGGCTTGTTTCCACCTTCTCCTTGCGTAAAAATCCCTTTTGTCGAACAGTCCTGGTGGAAGAAATGTTTTTCCTTTGAGGAGTAGCAGATGGTTTGGCGTCAACGCCTCAAGATCATTAGGATCTTCTGACAGTCGTGTAATGGGGCGATCGTTAAGCATAGCTTCAGCCTCACAGAGCACGGTATGGAACCCTTCATCATTCAAGGTTTGCTGACGGAGCACAGAGCACAAGATCTTCCTGATCATCCGTATCATGCGCTCCCATGCGCCACCGTGATGTGACCCAGCTGGAGGGTTAAAGCTCCACTTGATTCCCTTTTTGGACAAGGCTCTTTCAATGCGGTCATGATTCAAAGAGGCTAAGGCTTCACGCAGCTCCCTTTCTGCACCCACAAAGTTGGTACCATGTCGTCGGCAGTGACACTTGTATCCACAGGAAATGTTGGTCACGTTTCTTCAGGTTCCTGTAAGAATTTTGGGCCTTCTATCCATCTTTGCTTCATAAGATCTTCTGGCTTCAATCCACGTGAAGCATCGTCAGCAGGGTTCAAGGATGTGGGAAGATATCTCCACTGCTCAATTTCCGAGTTGACCCTGATGGTGGTTACCCTGTTTGCTACAAAGGTTTGAAATCGTCGGTCCTCATTCTTTATGTACTTAAGAACTGATGTGCTGTCAGTCCAAAAGCAAGTCTTCTTTAGTGGAAGCTGGAGCTCTGATTGAAGCATCTTGTCCACTCGTACTGCAACAACGGCAGCCGTGAGCTCTAAACGGGGAATGATGACAGTATTCAGAGGGGCCACTCAAGCTTTACCAAATAAGAAAGTAACATGAACCCTCTCATCCATGTTCTGTATCCTCAGATAAGTAGCCGTACCATAGCCGGCGGCGAAGTGATGCAATTGGGCGCTAACAGTCCTCCCAAATCCTGCAGGTTTCACACATCTGTGGATCTTGAAATATGCCACCTTCTCAAGATCTGTCATCCATTTGTTCCACTTCTGTTGGAAAGCTGGAGGTATTGGATCATCCCAATCACACTTTGTCCTGCATAACCCCTGCAACAGCAGCTTGGCCGGGAGTACAAAAGGTGCCAGGAACCCCAATGGATCGTAGATGGAACTGATGATGGATAGCATGCCACGCTTGGTTGCCGGTTTCTCTTTGACTTTCAGCTTGAATTTGAAAGTGTCCGTTTCAATACACCACTGCAAGCCCAAAGCTCTATCCAACGGCAGCTTATCCCTGTCCAGATCAAGCTCATGCAGGTTCTTGGACTTGAGATCCTCTGGGAGGCTTTGTAGCACTTCTCGACTATTACTAATCCATTGAGTAAGGGTAAACCCTCCGCTGCTGCAAATGGTTACAAGGTTCTTAACCATGGTAACTGCATCCTCTTCAGAAGGCAGACTCTTCAGTAGGTCATCCATATAGAAGTTTCGTTTAACCGTTTCAATCACTTCTGTTTGAAAGTCAGTACGATTGTCTTCAGCGGTTTTTCTAAGAGTAAGGCAGGCGACACTGGGTGAGGAAACTGCTCCAAATAAATGGACAGTCATGCGATGCTCTACAAGACCTTGTTCCAGGTTACCTTGAGGCCACCATAAGAATCCCGGTGTTTCTCTGCCACCTTAACCTGGTGGAACATAGCTTTTATGCTATTTTTCATCATTGAAATAACATTATTTCAGGGTGCTAACCTGATGAAAAATCTATGTTAAATTTCAACATTGTTTCAATGATATTTTAGTTGATGCATTAACATTGATTCAACGTTGATTCAGTGTTTGTCTGCTATCTGGGACCGGTGTATATTGTGCATGTGTTGCGTGATATCTCTGCGCCTAAGTAGCAGTACCCTGCCAAACTAAAACAATGCATGCACTGAGACAAAATTGCATTTGCCCACATATCTAAATGTAGGAAAGAAGTTGAATAAGCCCTATTTCTAAAAACGGTGCAGTGTTCCTTTAATTGTGACAGTTCTCAGAGGTGAAAGTATGCAGATGGAATGAAGAAGTTTTCATTGCTGGGAACAAATGTTTGTCATATTTTCATATGCTAAAATAAGCAATGCATACTCTCAGAGAGCCCAGTTTCTCATTAACACACTCCACTTTCACATTGACATGGCAGACGCTAGTATAAGGACATCAGGAAAAGGCCAGACCAGCTGTCCAATCTGTCAAGATCTACTGAAGAATCCAGTGACTTGTAACTGTGGACAGAGTTTCTGTTCAGCCTGTGTTCATGACAGACGGAAGCAGGACAGTCGAAAGGGATCCTGCAGCTGTCCTCAGTGTGGAGAGACGCTCACTCCAAAGTCTGTTCCACGCAGGTCAATATCAAGTGTCAATGAAGTGTTGGGCAGAGTGAAAAAACTGGAACAATCTTCTTCAACCCTTTCTCTGGATCCAAGTTATCCTGGACCAGGAGACGTACAGTGTGATGATTGCACTGGAAGAAAACACAGAGCCGTCAAGACTTGTCTTACGTGTGAGGCTTCCTTCTGTGAGACTCACCTAAGACCTCACACCACAGTGCCCTCTCTGAAGAAACACAAGCTGATCGAAGCCTCCTCAGACCTGCAGGAAAACATCTGCTCCCAACACAAAAAACGCAATGAATTCTACTGTCGCACAGACCAGAAAAGTATTTGTGCTTCGTGTGCATTGAATGAACACAAAGAACATGATACAGTCGAAGCTGATGTAGAACGGATGGAGAAACAGGTCAATTTAAGTACAATCAACTTAGATATTTAAGTCATTTCAACTTAAATTACATTAAACTGTTGAAAAATAGTTCAAATAAAAAAAGCTGAAAATGTATTTAGTTAAAGCAATGTTATGTTGTCAAATAATTTTTTTACTGTGTGTTATGCTTTGATGTTTACATTAGTTTTAATGGTGGTAAAATGCTGTGAAATGAAAGTTGCATATGGGAGCACATTCATAGCAGTAAACTAGTTAGACTTGTCAGGGAACCTAATACTTTTCCTTGATGAGCTTCATGTTTTTTTCAACCCTAAAGACTGAGATTGCAGAAAAGCAAAGGGAAGTGCAGCAGAGAATCAAGGACAAACATGAAGAGCTGCAGGAGCTCAAGCAGGCTTTTGATACACTAAAGGTAAGAGAAACCACAGCCGGAGCAATCATGAGATTATGCTAATATAGGTAAACATACATTAGAAATTAATCTGTACAGTTTAATGAACAGAACGATCTGTTGATCAAGTAAGGTATAGCTAATCCACGGCTAGCGTGTTAAAGAACCGCCGAACGCAAAGTGCACTAAAAGCGCACAGCTAGCCAAGTATAATCCCGCTTATACCATGGTAATTTGCAGCATCGACAACTTAAAACTGTTATTGATGTTTGCAGTGCAATATTTGTTATTTTCGTTAGGGCTCGTGATATTGTCTTGATTAAACTGACTTGGAACAAGTATATTAATCTATAACATGTTCCAGAGCAAATTGATTTTGGTTAAGTGGAAAATTAAGTTTCATAACTTTATATACTTTAGGTTATATTGAACTCAAGTCATGTATGGCCCACTTGAGCGCTGCTTTTATATGTTTGACTGAATTGTTTGCTTGTGTTTTATTTCCTATTGTCATTTATTATGGCTATTGTTTTCAATAAAATTTATTTTATAAAATGCTTTATGTATTGAGAAAGGGTCCGTCAGTAATTGCAATAGTCGACTTCAGTGACAGTTACATTATTACACCACTAGATGGCGGCAAAGACAGCGGCCGTGTCAGCCATACTGTATACAGCCAAATCAAACGTAAAATAGCTCATTTATTGCACACCTTCCAGCCAATCAGAATCGAGTATTCGGACAGACCATGGTATAAATAAAAATAGTATCAGCAAGAAATCTCACTAAGAAATTAGCAATAAAAAAATAAAAAAGAGATAACTGCAACTTAGAATAGCTTTTACATGTTATCGGTAGAATTGACACTTAAATGTACCTCAAATTTTTATAATTGTAAGTTATTAAATAAACTATAAATTTGGATGTAACAGTTTTTCATTATAGCTTAAAAAGAAAATATTGAGAGCCACAAAAATCAACTGCTGTAACTGAAGACACTGAATGAGGGCAATAGGGAGAGGTGCTTGCTCACTCTGCCTTCTTAACAGTGCTCTGCACAGGCTGCGGTAGAGGAAAACGAAAAGATCTTCACTCAGGTGGTCCTCACTATTGCGAAAACACGCTCTGAGGTGGCAGAGCTGATCAGAGCTCGAGAAAAGATGGAGTATGGTCGCGTTGCACGACTCCATGAGCAGCTGGAGCAGGAGATTACTGAGCTTCACAGGAGAGATGCTGAGCTACAGAAGCTTTTGAACACAGATAATGATGTTTATTTCCTACAGGTAGGCCTTATTGTTACGTCTTGCTATACATACTATGGTTTAAGGACTTTATTGATCCTCTGCTGCTCCTCATTTAGTGGTCAAATTCATACTCCTTGTGGTCACTTAGGTTTGACCCCTTTTTCTGCATCATGTCTGATTTGTGGATTCTCTGTATTTCCCATTTTTTTAGTAAAACAGAAAACTTTTTTTTTTTTTTTTACCATTTAGCTTTTTCCAATCGTAAATATTTAATGTATGTTTGGTTTTCTCTCCACAGCATTTCCGGTCTTTTTCTTCAGGATCTGCATTTGTGAACTCACCCAGCCTGCCTGTCAATCAACCCATTAAACCTGATCTTGTGAGGAAATTTCTTTCTGATCTTAAAGTGGAATTCCAGAAATTTGGCAAGGAGGAATACAAAATCATTTCAAATGGTGAGAGAAAATATAATATATATATATTTTTTTCTGATCTTTTTTTCTTCTTCTCGTTTTGTGTACAGTGACAATACAAGGTAAAAAATAAAAAAAAAGAAAGAAAAGAAATGCGTTGAAGAAAAACAGGCAAGGCTGAGGCCTGCAGCAAAACAAAAGGAAGCGGGCCCTTGAAATTCTGGTGGCTAAACATCAGAAGAAATAGGTTTTATCTTACAAGGCGGTGTGCAAAGTATCCCATATTGATGCATTTATAACCAGTGGGCTCTTCAGTTTTCAGTGTTAATAAAGAAGCTAAGATGATTTTTTTACCTCTCACCCGTTTGCATCCCTGATGAATATATACAAGTGAACCAATAAAAATTCACTGTTTTTTCTGTATCTTTACAGTTGCAAATATTAAGTTGAGATTTCCTTTTGAGCCAGTAATCCGCAGGGATTTTCTACGTTGTAAGTGACGCAAACTGTACATACATTTATGAACACAATGTTGCAAAACTGTGGTGAATTGTTCTCTCCAAATTGCAAGATAATGTACAAATTTCTGTTTTTTTCTTCTTCAGATTTTCAAGAGTTTACAATGGACACCACCACTGCACACAGTGAACTCCGCATTTATGAAAACAACAGAGAAGCAACGTGCCGTGAGACAATCCGACCGTATAGTCAACATCCAGACAGATTTGATTTCTGGCCCCAGGTACTATGCAAAGAAAGTATATCTGGACGCTGTTACTGGGAAGTTGAATGGGAGAAAGGGATATGGGGGGTCTATATTGCAGTTTCATATAAAGGGGTGGGAAGAAAAGGACAGGATCGTGCGCATTGGTTTGGACACAACAGTAAGTCCTGGAGTCTGGAATGTTCTCCAACTCCCTGTATCTGGCACAACAACAATAAAACTGAGATCTCAGGTCCTTTATCATCTAAAATAGGTGTGTATGTGGACTACAAAGCAGGAACTATGCACTTTTATGACATATCTGACACGATGACTCTCTTGCACAGAGTCCAGACCACATTCACTCAGCCCCTTCATCCCGGGTTCTGGTTCAGTATGTCTTCCTCAATAAAGCTGTGCGACTTCTGAGCTGTGCTGCCTTTGCTGTTTATGAAATGTTTGTGATGTTACTTTTATTAAGAAAGTAAAACATTACAACATTTTTGTTGCACATAAGTGTGCAATGTTTGAAGACATGATATATATACATTGCCTACTATTATAATTTACATTCATGTTCCTTTTTTTTTTCTTTTACAATGGTTTTCCAATGATGGTGAAGTATTAACATGTTTATTTCTGTGGGAAAATTACATGCAAAATGAATCAGAATCAGTAGGTGAGTCATCACTCATTAATGCCTCATTAAATCCTGCCTAACATGTCTAACTTCTTTTTGTGCAACTTATTTAAAACGACTTGTGTACACACCTCAAATTCACTTCGTACGTCCTTGATTCGCTTGTGCTGAGAGAATTGAACTGAACGCTAACACATTCTGGGCATGGGTATGCAAGTTATGTTTTATGAAGAAGTCATGTTTTGGTGATTAAAAAAGTGATAACATCTTTACATGAATAACCACTAATTAACATGTATAGACAGTATACCTATTCTTGAGATAAGGGCAAAACATCTTTCCTTATGTTAGAAATAAAGAAATGTATAAAAATGAGTGATAATTGAATTGACAGCACTAATAAAAATACTTTAAAAAAGTTACATCTAAAGGAAATCTGTGTGGTCTGCATTTATTGCTTATATTTATAAATAATTGATTTAGTATTTTTTTTTTAATTAAACCGGTCCTTAAGTATGAGTTCACAATGTAAAACTGCCAAATAAAGTGTTAAAAAATGCAAGTAATTCAAACATTTAAATTGAAACACAAAGATCTGCAAGATATCAAACAATGCAAAAAGTAAATATTGAATTATATTTTCCATTTAAAAAAAACCTATTAAAACTGTCCTCATTTTGCGTCAACTCTGTCAGGAGTTAAATTATATAATATATATTTTGCATATGGGAAATTATTTTAAAGTTATCTGGCCTGATTTACATGACTTGCAGAAATAACATCTTTACTACACACACACACACACACACTCTTGTTGTGTTTCCATGTTTTATGGGGACATTCCATAGGCGTAATGCATTTTATACCATACAAACCGTATTTTCTATCCCCCTACACGGCCCCTGCCCCTAAACCTACCCATCACAGGAGACATGCTGCATTTTTACATTTTCAAAAAATATCACTTAGTGTGATTTATAAGATGTTTTCCTCATGGGGACCAACAAATGTCCCCACAAGGACAAGGATTTTGGATATTGCCATCTTTGTGGGGACATTTTGTCCCCATAATGTAGGGATCACCAGTCCACACACACACACACACACTGGAGACCAGAATGAGGCATACTGTACTGCTAAAAGGACAAGAGCAAACCACTGGAAGGATTGTTGAATTAAATTTATCAGTAGTTAATTTGTTGTCTTGTCAATCAGATATGGCTTAGTACATAAATCAGTATTAACAGTCAGATTAAGGTTTTTGTTCATTTTGAAATATTTTATTATATCAATTTATATATGTTAAAATATTAAAACATCAACTGAACTACATTGTCTTATGAACTAAGAACATTGTTTATATATTCTTAATATTAAAAATAAAGGTAGAAAATTAAGGAATTTTGGAACTGGAAACTTGTTGTTTTGACCATTATCTCAAGACTCAGTGTATTATGAGGCACTGGTTACTGTAGCTAGGAAACCTCAAACAGTAAACCTGCTATCACACCACGTGACTGAAGTTTCACTTTTCATTTACGACATCACATTGAGAACGCAGTATCAATTAATGTTCACCCTGTCCCTGAAGTCATAAAGGAATATTTGTGTGTGTGTGTGTGTGTGTGTTTTCTTCCACAGAATCCCATTCAGAAGATGCAGAGCACAACCAAGCACAAAGTCCAGGAGAAACAGAAAACGATAGAGGAGCTGAAACAGGCTGTGAACACACTGAAGGTTAGAGAGGTTCTTTTACTTTTCCATTTATTTAAAGGGATAGATATACTTGCAGTTGTTCCACTTTAGCACAATCTAATATACTTACGTATATCTTTAGTTGGGACCTTAGCACTAATTCCGGATATCAGATCAGGCATAACATTACCACTGACAGGTGAAGTGAATAACACTGATTATCTCATCTCTTCATCATTACTTGGTGGGATATATTAGGCAGCAAGTCAACATTTTGTCTTCAAAGTTGTTAGAAGCAGGAAAAATGAGCAAGCGTAAGGATTTGAGCGAGTTTGACAAGGGCCAAATTGTGATGGCTAGACGACAGAGTCAGAGCATCTCCAAAACTGCAGCTCTTGTGGGGCGTTCCCGATCTGCAGTGGTCAGTATCTATCAAAAGTGCTCCAAGGAAGGAACAGTGGTGAACCAGCGACAGGGTCATGGGCGGCCAAGGCTAGTTGATGCACGTGGGGAGCGAAGGCTGGCCCGTGTGGTGCAATCAAACAGACAAGCTACTGTAACTCAAATTGCTCAAGAAGTGAATGCTGGTTCTGATAGAAAGGTGTCAGAATAGGGTGTCAGTGGGCACGTGAGCATCAGAACTGGACCACGGAGCAATGGAAGAAGGTGACCTGGTCTGATGAATCACATTTTCTTTGACATCACGTGGATGGCGGGTGCGTGTGTCTCGCTTACCCGGCGAACACATGGCACCAGGATGCACAATGGGAAGAAGGCAAGCCAGCGAAGGCAGTGTGATGCTTTGGGAAATGTTCTGCTGGAAAACCTTGGGTCCTGCCATCCATGTGGATGTTACTTTGACACGTACCACCTACCTAAGCATTGTTGCAGACCATGTACACCCTTTCATGGAAAAGGTATTCCCTGGTGACTGGCCTCGTTCAGCAGGATAATGCGCCCTGCCACAAAGCAAAAATGGTTCAGGAATGGATTAAGGAGCACAACAGCGAGTTTGAGGTGTTGGCTTGGCCTCCAAATTCCCAAGATCTCAATCCAATCGAGCATATGTGGGATGTGCTGAACAAACAAGTCCGATCCATGGAGGCCCCACCTCACAACTTACAGGACTTAAAGGATCTGCTGCTAACATTTTGATGCCAGATACCACATTACACCTTCAGTAGGGCACCAAGTGCTGAGGGGGGCACCAAAAGAAAATTCTCTCTCCACCCTGCAGGCATCATAAAGTAATTACACTTAGGGCATCAAGACAGCCAGTGGCGGGACTGCATAATGTTATGTCTGATCGGTGTATATAATATAGTATACCAACAGTACAATTGCATGGCATTTTTATTAAGTACATTAATATGTACATTTATTTTTCACTAGGGTACACTACCATTCAAAAGTTTTGGGTCAGTAAGATTTTATATATTTAAATAATTAATACTTTTATTTATTATGCATTCAATTGGTCAAAAGTGGTAGTAAAGTCATAATGTTACAAAAAAATGTCCTTTTAAATAAATGCTGTTCTTTTAATCTTCCTATTGATCAAAGGTTTCTGACACCAAAAAACTGTTTTGATGATAATTTGATGATCATTTTGTGAGGAGCAGACCAAAATCTATACCTGTCTCTGTGTCTCCTCACTCAGCACTCTGTTCAGACAGCAGTGGAGAACACTGGGGAGATCTTCACTGAGATGATCCTCTCTATCAACAAAAGACAGCATGAGGTGACAGAGCTGATCAGAGATCAGGAGAGGACTGAAGTGAGTCGAGCAGAAGGACTCGTGAAGCAGCTGGAAACGGAGATCGCGGATCTTGAGAGGGGAGACGCAGAGCTGGATCAACATTCACACACAGCGGAACATTTACATTTCGAGGTAAAACGCTGAGGGCATCTTCTCTGGTCCAGTGCAAACATGCATGCGTGGGAATCTATAATGCAAATGGTAAATACAGCAACATTGTCTAAATCAATGTGAACTTTCCAGAATCTTTCTGCTTCTTCTGAATCCGAGGAGTCATACGTGGATACATTTGATGGACTGAGGAAATCTCTCTCTGATCAAAAACAACATTTTGAACATTCTTGTCAGGAGGAGATCAGTAAAATCATCTCTGTTGGTAAGAGAATTCATCATGCTTCAAATCTCTCACAGAAGTTTTTTTCGTGTTACTAAAAAACTTGTAAATGAACAGATGTTTTATTTCATTTTATTTTGCACTACACGTACAGCATGCATACAGTATTAAACTTGATCTCTATTCCATAGTGGCAAGAATTCAGATTTTACCAATATCCAGAAATCACTTTAAACAGTGTAAGTAAAAAATGTTTACACCTTAATGACTAGTAGGTCTAGTGTATTAATTCATAAGTTTAGTATTTAAAATTTAAATGTACTCTATTTGAGTTTACAAAATAGTATTAAAGGCACAGTATGTAAGTTTCGCGACTAGAGGTCGCTTATTCAAAACAATGGCGTAGCTTGATGACGCAGTGAATGAGCGTGGAATCATGGGAATTGTAGCCTTGACTCTTTACCTCCACAGCCGATGGAAAGGAATCCGACGGACTCGGGCAGAAATCATGTTCATGAATGAGTGAATGTATTAAAGTGTTATTAGCGTTACGGTGGTGTGAAGCAGGACGCGCGAGAGCCCTTGAGAGTGAATGCTAATGAGAGAGACCTGCGCCAAACACCGTCTCTGAGCTTTTGTTCTGCTTATGCTGCAGTCGCCGCTTCCGCTGCGTTGTGTGTGTGGGGGAACGCAGTGCTGTTTTACATGCTTAAAACAATCATACTAAACACATAGAGTAACGTTACAACTTTCAACACACTCATGTGTGTTCACTCAGTGGCTGGTATGAGTTGCACTTTGCAGTAATCTAGATCAATATAAGAAAATCATAATAATAAAAACAGGAGGACTAAATGACGGTTGCTAAATGACATGCAATTAATTTTAAAATATATTGTATAATGGAGAAAGCTCTTTCTGATTATGCTTTGTTAGCCACTTGACAAAATAATTGTCTGGTAAATCAAGAAAGCAATCGATTCAAACAATAAGACTATGTGTTTCTGTATAGCAATGATTAGTTTTCTGTTGATAAATGTATATCCAAACAGTTGCTCGTCTGTCTATAAAATACATACTATATTATTACACGGCTGTGGATTTTGATTGGTCAATCGCGCATTCCAGCGGTATGTTATTCCCAGATAACAACCGCCAAAATGAATAACACACCGCTCATTCCGGGTACTACAAGTTATCTTGACCGGTACTACTTGCTTAACGCTGTCGTTGACTGTCTAGCGCCATCTTGTGGCTGTAACACTTAACCGCCATGGGTTATAATGGAAAACTTCAAGGGTTTACTTTATAAAGTTTTAAATATGGATATTTTTCTTACACACACGCATTGATTCGAATCAGAAGGCCTCTATTAACTCATAGAGCCGTGTGGAGCACGTTATTTGACGTACAGCTGCATTTTTTATGGACTTCAGAAAAAGCTACAACTATTGCTTGGATTAGCCAGGACTTTTTAAATATACAGGTCCCTGACAAAAGTATTGTCGCTTGTGTACAAATTGAACTGAAGTGCCGCTAAAATATATTTCATATCAAGATTTTTTTACAAGAAATGGCTCATTTTAATCCCAACAGCTTTTGTAATGTTTCAGTGCAAAATGAAACTGTCAAAAAATATTCTAATATTCACAGCTTGGTAAAGCCCATTGAGTCCATTTTTGCAAAGACATAAGTGTTGTCGCCTTGTCATATGAGCTTCACCTGTGACTAATAATGGATCAATTAGATCTCAGGTGTGTATAAAAAGAACCCCAGTACACTAGACCTTCACATCAACTGCAACTAGACCTCTGCAAACATGCCTAAGATTCACCCTGAGACTAAAGTTTTGATTATCAAGAGGCTGAAGACCAGATCCACTGCTGATGTGGCAGACACCTTCAAAGCGTCAAGTACAGAGAATAAAAAAAAGATCTGAAGAGACTGGAGACATTTATGACAAACCCAGGTCAGGCAGACCCTGCAAGACAACTGCTCGAGAGGACCGTTTGTTGGCTCAAAAATCCAAGGCTACCCCATTTTCCACTGCAGCACAGCTCCACGAGACCTGGTCACCTGAAGTCCCTGTGTCAACCAGAACAGTTTGTCGCATTTGCCAAAGCCCACAGCCTGCTAAAAGGATGGACGCTGGAAAAGTGGCAGAAGGATTTTTCAGATGAATCTTCTGTTGAATTACACCACATTCGCCGCAAATATTGCAGGAGACCTACTGGAGCCCGCATGGATCCGAGATTCACCCAAAATACAGTGAAGTTTGGTGGGGGAAAATCATGGTCTGGGGTTACATCCAGTATGGGGCTGTGCAAGAGATCTGCAGGGTGGATAGCAACTTCAATAGTCTAAAATACCAAGACATCTTAGCTATATATTCCCAACCATAAAAGAGGCCAAATTCTGCAGCAGGATGGTGCTCCATCGCATTCTTCCATCTCCACATCAAAGTTCCTCAAACCGAAGAAGATCAAGATGCTCCAGGATTGGCCAGCCCAGTCACCAGACATGGACATTATTGAGCATATGTGGGGTAGGATGAAAGAGGAAGCATGGAAGACGAAACCAAAGAATATTGATGAACTCTGGGAGGCATGCAAGACTGCTTTCTTTGCTTTTCCTGATGACTTCATCAATAAATTGTCCTTGCCAAACCGCATGGATGCAGTCCTTCAAGCTCATGGAAGTCATACAAGATATTAAATTTGGATCTCACAGCACCACTACTTAATGTGCTGACATATTTTTGTATTTGCAGTAAATTTGTTCAATTTCTGTTTAGGCGACAAAACTTTTGTCTTGCCAAAATTTGACCTTTCTGTCTTGATTAAATGATAAATCTTTTCTCAGTGAAACTAATTTATTTCAGTGCATTAAACGTCATTTGGGAGGGTTTTAGCTTTTCATATGAGCTATTTCTAACACCAATTGATGAATTAAAAATCAGGTTAATAGCAGGTGTTTCTACAAAATAGATAAGCGACATGACTTTTGTCAGGGACTGTATATGGTAAAAACAAATCTTCAGCAATAGATAAAAGGCTAAAAGCAGTTTGGAACTGTTTTTCTTCGCGGAAGCTTTGCGTAAGAGCTAATACAATATTTAAACTCAATTTAAACAATAATATTGATGGGCGATGTAAGGACACGGTTAAAATAGCGGATTTCTCTGGATTTAAACACTATTGGAAATGTTTGGGATAATGTAAGTACACAGGTCAACAAAATATATAATATTGTTCTAGTGGTTTTTTTTTTATATTTTAATGTAAAAATCTTACATATTGTGTCTTTAAACAATTTTTTTTTCATTGCTTGTGTAACAACAATCACAACATTCTTGAATAATTTTTCTTAGATTTTTGCAGCTTTACCCTTGATCCAAACACAATGATTGATCACCTTGTCCTCTCTGAGAGCAACAGACAGATGACGTACCCTGAGCATTGTGGGAGATATATGTTCCCCTGCAAGGTGTTTTGTAAGGAGAGTGTGTTTGGACGCTGCTATTGGGAGGTGGAGTGGAGCGGGAGATGTGTGCACATATCAGTCTCATATAAAGACATGAGTGGCAGAGGAAAGGGAATAGTCGGCATGTTTGGAAACAACAACTCCTCTTGGAGTCTTCAGTGTTTTCCCAAGCCTGTTTTCTGGCATAAGAGCATTAAAACTGAGATCTCAGGCATTTTATCCCATAGGGTAGGTGTGTATGTGGACTACAAAGCAGGAACTCTTTCTTTCTACAATGTCTCTGATACACTGAGTCTCTTACACCGTGTCCAGACCACATTCACTCAACCCCTCTATCCTGGGTTTTGGTTCAGTACATCAGGTTCTGGAGATCTGCTCAGCCCAGAATGCTCTGGGTTCAACACCAATACGTTCTCCTCAGTCAAACTGTGTGATCTATAAACAAGTAGACTACTAGGGAAAAATCTGTGATCCCTTCACTTAAAATCAACATCTAACCCTAACCAACATTATTAACATCATACAATATACACTGATCAGGCATAACATTATGACAGGTGACATGAATAACACTGATTATCTCTTCATCACGGAACCTGTTAGTGGGTGGGATATATTGGCAGCAAGTGAACATTTTGTGCTCAAGTTGATGTGTTAGAAGCAGGAAAAATGGGCAAACATAAGGATTTGAGCGAGTTTGACAAGGGCCAAATTGTAATGGCTAGAGCATCAGAACTGGATCGGGGAGCAATGGAAGAAGGTGGCCTGATCTGATGAATCCACTGATCTATATAAATGATATAATTTAGATAGATCAGTGGATTCATCAGATCAGGCCACCTTCTTCCACATGGCACCAGGATGCACTATGGGAAGAAGGCAAGCCAGCGGAGGTAGTGTGATACTTTTGGCAATGTTCTGCTGGGAAACCTTCCAGCCATCCCTGTGGATGTTACTTTGACATGTACCAGCTACCTAAGCATTGTTGCAGACCATGTACACCCTTTCATGGAAACGGTATTCCCTGGTGGCTGTGGCCTCGTCCAGCAGGATAATGCGCCCTGCCACAAAGCAAAAATGGTTCAGGAATGGTTTGAGGAGCACAATAACGAGTTTGAGGTGTTGACTTGGCCTCCAAATACCCCAGATCTTAATCCAATCGAGTATATGTGGGATGTGCTGAACAAACAAGTCCGATCCATGGAGGCCCCACCTCGCAACTTACAGGACTTAAAGGATTTGCTGCTAACATCTTGGTGCCAGACCACAGCACACCTTCAGGGGTCCATGCCTAGAAGGATCAGGGCTGTTTTGGCAGCAAAAGGGGGACTTACACAATAATAATGTTATGCCTGATCGGTATATATATTAACTGACATTACTTAAGTATCCTTGTTTCACTTTGAGAGTAATATAACAGGAGTGGGGGTGAGTGGGTCACCTAATGTGTGGCTAGTGGTAACACACATGGTTTAAAAGTTTCCACACATGCCAGCAGGACAAAAATGAGTGTATTTATTTGTTGCTATATCAACATTCTGAATATCAATATTCAGAAATGATGAATCATTATTAGTTTAAAATGTTCTTTAAAAAATTTTGTTTGAGTTTATTTGAAAAGAAAAATGTACAAGTACGCCAGATCCTTCTCTGATAAGAATCAGAATCATATATATCTTTACACCTGTAGTCCCTAATGGCCTAACATGTTGAAAAACTACACATTGCAACTCAACTTAACTCAACATTGCAGAAAAAGTACCATGCCAAGAACCCTTTGACTAAAATGTGTATTAGTTTCAGTCACATTTATTAATTCACTCTAATTCAGTTTTTATTTTATTTTACTCAACAAACTTTGTTTAGTCACTTTTTGGGAAGGTTACAACTATTGTTTCAGAAATACAACAATTAAAGATATTGAAATTTCAAACTTCATTTGTTTGGATTTATGTTGTTTAAGTTAGCTTTAAGAAAAGAAATATGACTATTTGTAAAAGGACATTTGATTATTAAAGGTTTTAAAAGAGTTCAAACTATCTATCTTTACAATTTCACATGTTTGATTCATATTTAGTTAGATGGTCCAACTCAGATGGTCCAACGTACCCACTCGGATCTACTTACCCCTAAAATGGGGTAAATTGAGCCACAGGAACACTTGTTTTAAGATGCTATGTTTCTAGAACCCTTTGTCATAGATGTATTCTGAACATAGCAAACATCCTGAAATTACTTTAGATACTTTCATTGTTATTCTGCCTTATTTTCTCTTATCTTGAGGACCACACAAGTAAAAAAAATACAAAAAGGCTCATCTTACCCCACTCTCCCTATTGTTAGACAGGTATTTTAAAACAAACATTGTTCAAACATATCTGAAAAGGGAAAATCTATAAGGACTGTTCGTGAAACTGTGATATTAATGAAATGTTATTCTATTTAAATAAAAATGAATTTCAATGCAATAATAATAGACATATCAACAGAAGTATTTCACAAGTGAAAGTGAAAATATTTTTTTTATAAAGTTAACATTATTTTTTACAATTTCACGGGGTACTTGAGGTTCACAGGAGGTTCATCCGACAAAAAAGTATTTTCAAAATGAGGCGAATGTTGTTTTAAGCTTAATGTAGTACCTCTAAAGACCAATAGGGGGCTCAGGAGTTCTCATAAACAATTGTGCGTCATTGCCGTAGCGTCAAATGACACGCAGAGCATGTTAGTAACTAGCGTGATAAAAAAAATGGCGTCTACATGGAAAATACATTTAACGATGTTTTATCTGATCGTCTTGTGTATCCTGGCTAACACCCAATCAAAACAAATAGCCACGGTAGGTAATATTTCATATCTAGAGGTAGTCTTTCTGTTGCATCACATGTGTAGCTACACAAAATGCTTATCCGATGATAAATAACTGACGCGTTATTAGACATGAATTTGGTTTATAACCGTGGTTTGTCTGCCACTGACAAATAGAAGTAAATCTAACATTCAAGATTAATTTACCCAAAGCAGTGGCCATCAGCTTTGAAAACTTCAGGGAAAGACTCTCAATTCAGAACCATGTAAACAAACGCGTCTGTATGCTGTTTATTTCACAGGAAACCATCGTGTTAAATGTGACTGCGTTTAGTGAAAATAACCAGACAAAATACAGTGTACAGGTGAGAAGTATTTTGTTGGAATAGTGCATTATATTCATAAATGTGTTTTGTGAAGATAGTATAATTTAAAATGATTTCTCATTCTGTCTTTCAGATTAATTTGAATATAGGTTTCTTGGACAATGAAACATTTATTAATGGAGCTCCTCTCAAGTCTACAGGAGTCACGAGGATGACGTGTCCTGCATTGTTGTGTATGCATCTTTGTCTTTTTTATTAATAAAATGGATCTCTGTATTTAAAGTCTAGTCAAGAGAAATTATAGTGATGGTGGTGTTTATCACAGTTCTTTGTGTTTGCAGTGGATGGTCATAATGTGAGCTCTGGTAATCCGGTCAGCAGTGAGCTGAGGCTGATGGTGAATCAGTCATATGTTCACAATGATGCTGGAGAGCAGGTTCTGTTACTTCTCCTGAGTCAGGAGATAATCCAGTTGGCGGATGAAAAGGTTTGAACCGTTACCCTATGAATGATGACTGACATTCTGTGATATACAGTAATTCGGTGTTAGTTCACCCAAAAGTCATTTATTACTCACCCTCATGTCGGTCCAAACTCACAAGACCTTCGTTCATCTGCGGAACACAAATTAAGATCTTTTTGATAAAATTTGAGAGCTTTCTGACTCCACATAGGTAGTAAAGACATTGTTAAAATACTGTTAAAATAATGTGACTATTTTAACAATAGTCCATGGTTCAACCTTGGTTTTATGAAGTGACGAGAGTAATTTTTGTGCACAAAAAAACAAAGAAAAATAACAGCTTTATTGAACAATTTCTTCACATTTGTGTCCTATGCTGTTGATGTAGTGCAGTTCAGCGCTTCAGAGTTATGACAGAGCTATGCCAGCACTCCAGCTTACCATTGGCCGATGCTGTTCATGTGAGCACCATGGCGCATGTGTGATGAAGAAGAAATGGTTGAATAAAGTAATTTTTCTTTGTTTTTTGAGCACCGTATTCTTGTCGCTTCATAACATTAAGGTTGACCCACTGGGGTCACATGGACTATTTTAATGATGTCTTTACTGCCTTTCTGTGCCTTCTAAGTGATAATTAAATTGCTGTCTATGGATGGTTCAGAAAGATCTCAGGTTTCATCAAAAATATCTTAATTTGTGTTCCAAAGATGAACGAAGGTCTTCCGGGTTTGGAAGACCTCACATTAGGGTGAGGAATTAATGACAGACTTTTTGTTTTTAAGTGAACTAATCCCTTTAAAAAAAATTACAGCTTTGATGCTATGAAAAGGAACGCAAACTATTACTTGATGTCGTAATTCTGTAGGTTCAGCAGCCTGATGTGTGTGAGGTGGAGATCCGATGGAACCAGAGCGCTGAGAAGATCACACAGATCACCAATATTTCCCCTTTATCAAGAAGCGAGCTCTCTGTCATTCCACGAGAGAATGACGTTCTGGTTACTGATGCATCCATTCATAATACAGGTATAATGATACTGGTTAGTGGTTACTCTTGTTTGTAATCTGAAAAGTGACTGGAAGGATTTCCATTAAGGGAGTAACAACATATTGTGTCACAATATATCACAATAAATAAATGCAACAATATGTATCATGGATATTGACAAATATGTGTTGTAAATATTATTCACCCAAAATGAAAATTACTTTTAGTGTCAGTAGATTAAACTACTATATATAATGTTGAATATAATGTATAATAATGCAATGGGGAAATATTTTTGGGTCCTGATAATGCCAAATGTCTTATGTTTCCAGTAAAAAATGGGCTGCATTATTTTAAATATATCTAGTCATTGACCTAGTTCATGCATATTCGTCCAAAATAATTCAGTATTTTTAGCTTCAGAAACATGAACACCAACAATTACCAACAACAAGTTTAAGCCTGTTCATTTCCACTCCAAATGTAACACCACATTTTTGCATTTTAATCAACAGTACATATTTGTTAACCTTTCACCATGTCTTGGT
This sequence comes from Gobiocypris rarus, assembly GCA_023029165.1. Lineage (NCBI taxonomy): Eukaryota > Metazoa > Chordata > Actinopteri > Cypriniformes > Gobionidae > Gobiocypris > Gobiocypris rarus. Next base: position 32,756,012 of record CM040917.1, read on the forward strand.
GTATCACAAATAATATTGTGAGTTCAGTATCGTGATATGTATCGAATCGTGACATGAGGGTATCGTTACAGCGCTAATTTCTATGTATTGTTTTCTTCACAGTTGAAGACCAAGTGCGTAACACCACTAGCCACTATCTATTCAAACATGCAGAGACCACCCAGGAGGAGATTGCAGCTCCAGGGAAACTTCCTGAAACACCCTTGCGGATGGACCCTGAAACCCTGTATGAGTCCAGAGAGGAAGAGGAAAGGACTTCCGATTCATTGCTGCCTGAGGTTCCTCTAAGAGGGTCCATATCCTCTTACAGTGTAAGCACTTCTGTACCACCACTGTGAACTCTTGGGGTGTATTAAATGTGGAATCAAATAGTTCTTTAAAGGATTAGTTCACTCCAAATTTCCTGATAATTTACTCACCCCTATGTCATCCAAGATTTTCATGTCTTTCTTTCTTCAGTCGAAAAGAAATTCCAGCCAAGTAATGTGTCTTATCTAGTGAAACGGTCTGTTATTTTCACACACACACAAAAAAAAGTATATACTTTTTAACCACAAATGCTCGTCTTGCACTAGCTCTGCGATGTGTCACGCATTACATAATCACTTTGGAAAGGCCTTGTGTGAAGTAGGCAGAAGTACCAACCAAGTGTTTATAGAACAATTGCACAAGGACTGTAAAATGCCCTTCACCCAAAAAAAAGGTAAAATGATGATGTTGGAGGAGAAAATTCCACCTACGTCACGAGTGACCTTTCCAACATGATTACATAATGCTTGCAGTCATGAACACGTATCTCACAGCTAGTGCAAGATGAGCATTTGTGGTTAAAAAGTATATATGTTTGTATTTTTATTTTTTAGAAAATGTCTGTTTGTTTCACTAGATAAGACCCTTATTCCTCAGCTGGGATTGTGTAGAGCCCTTTGAAGCTGCACTGAAACTGCAATTTGGAACTTCAACCCATGTTATATCAAGTCCACTATATGGAGAACAATCCTGGAATGTTTTCCTCAAAAACCTTAATTTCTTTTCGACTGAAGACAGACATCTTGGAGTAAATTATAAGGACATTTTAATTCTGGAGTAAACTAACCCTATAAAGTCGGCATTCCTACTGTGACGTGTATCTGAGTGAAGCGGCTTCACAAACAAGAAAACATTATGTAGGGCAGGAAATAGTCTCAGCCTGAAACGTCACGCCCACAGACCGTTGGCTGAACGTCTGATGCATATGGGACACTTTTCTGGAAACGCTTGAAGTCATCATCTGATTGGTTGAATTCTTCAGGATGTCTGTGAGACGTGTTGCATTCTTTAATGGTCCGTCTGAAAAACAATGGCGTGACACCAAATTCCCTTGTGGAAGAAGAACGCCGTCGTTTACAACAGTGACAATGAGCGCTTACAACGATCTGTTAAGTTTATTCACATCTAAGCATGCAGTGTCCAGCAGTTTGAATGCCAACACTGCATCGGGAAGCTCCATGTTATATTTACGCATCCTTGAGTACCGCTGTTCAAAATCGATTATATAGTCTGTCATGGAAACACTGCTATCTTTCATAATCCTGTCAAAACTCGAGTAAGCCTCATACGTTTGGTCCTTTTCTTCTTTGAGAAACAAATCATCGAGTTTCGCAAGTAAAGTCTTCATGCCAGTGTCCTTGTTCAAATCATCTACCGGTATTTCCATCGCCGTTTCTCTCGCTCTTCCGGACAGCGCCAAAGCAACTTTTTTTCGAGTTCCGTGACTCTGGTCCAAATTGCGACTTCATTCTTCCAACTTTCATATGGTTTTCCTTCATCAAAGGTTGGTGGTACTCTGTTGCAACTAACGATTATTTTTTCTGTCGACTAATCTAACGATTATTTTTTCGATTAGTCGACTAATCTAACGCTTATTATTTTTATTTTTTTTCAATCAAGTGTTCTTTTTTTGATTAGCTAATGAATCCTTTGGATAACTATACAAAAAATGATAAGTACTACTTCTAATATAATATTTCAACTTTTATTAAATTTTTACCAAAAAGTACTGCAAGTTAGTTTTTACAGTATACAAAAATAAAGTGCCATAAAGTATCTTTTACAATCATGTTGAGTATGCTATCGGTAAGTGTAACGTCCAGCTGGGGCCATTACGCAAGATGAATGTATGACGCGACGCGACGACGCATTTCACACACATTTTGAAAGAATTCCTCTTCTAAGCTTTGCCTCTTCCTGAGAAAAAACAAACACAATAATTGCAGCACTAATGCAACTACCACTTTGACACTTCAAATAGTTTATCGTAAATTGTAAAACTAATACAAATTAATTGAGTGGTTTAGTCCACATTTTCTGAAGAGACACAATCACTTTATATGATGAACAGATTTAATTTAGGCTTTTATTCACATATAAACATACATCAACGCACACATCAGTTGTGGAAAATGGAAGCTTAAGCATGTTCACTGGATGTCACACTGCACGTGTAAGCAGGGCGTAAGCAGCGCATATTTTTACCAACGCTCATGTTAACAGATGAGTGCATTCACACCGCAGCAGAGGCAGCGCGCGCGTAGCAGGAGCAGAGCAGAAGCGTCAGTGCGCGATCGTTTCGCGCCGGGTCTATTTTTGACGCGCTGCTCACGCTGAATTAAAGCCACAGTGCATTGTTCTGATCAAAACTGACCTGATTAACTTGAAAATAGCTAATTTCACCATGAGATCATGTAGTGAAGTTTTCCATGTGTTTCACAAACACCATATGACATCCGGCGCTGTGATTTAAAAAAAATAAAATACTGGAAAACAGACTGCCAGTTTTTCAAACTTCAAATGCCTGTTTAAATTATTAAAACTAGAGGCTTATATTAACATTAAGAGTACTTTTATCACGTAAACTACCTTTATACAGCATGTTATGCATGTGTGTTTGGGAAAGAGGAGAACACAGTCGCATTTGCAGCAGATATATGCTGCCCATCATTAATCAAAGCACGAGACAGACAGGGGTCGGAGGAGAACACCGGGAAAGTGACAGAATTGACGATATTCGTCTGTATTTGCAATATACGAGCAGCGGTTCAGCTGCGCGAGACAAACGCAGCCAGTGTGAATGTACAACTGACGCGCGCGGCTCCCCCTCTCTATACGCACCGCTTCTGCCCTGCCAACGCACTGATAGCGCGTGCGGTGTGAAGCCGGTGTGAGGAGCTCGTGCATCGCAGTGCTGCCGTGGTAACGTAACGCCATTTCGGCTTTGCAAAGGGAACAAAGGACCATTTTGGTTGGCCTCTGTTTAAAGTATCCCCATACTTTTGATAATCGTGGTCTAGGTTTTTGTGATAGAATGGAACTTTCTCCATTCCCAGTAGCAGAAGCCGCCATTACGCGAGATGAATTTATGATGCGACGCGTCGACGCATTTCACGCACGTCGACGTATTTCCGTAGTCGACGTCGTCGATGACGTCGACGCGTCGTTGCAGCACTAATCCACTGCTACCAATGTTACACAAAAAATACACATCTCAGTAGTTCAACGATAACCCCTTTATTGAGCCTTCGTGCTCTGGGAAAAAAAACACACAACTCCCACACATCCCGGGGACTACATAATTAGAGTTCCCCTTTCCTTTTGGAGAGCGGTCATGTGCAATCTAAAACAATATTCAGCACAGATCAACTAAATGCTGGATTTTTGCGGCTCCATTATTGCAGTAAACTTGCACAACTTTCTTGAATGAATACTTTTAGATGCACTGTGATTGGAGGGACATCGACTTTACATTTTCAGACCTATAAAAATGACACCGAACAAATCGAACTGTGATTGGTTGCGTTACATGTCAGTCAAACGTCCTCTTGGGCGATCGTCGACCAATAAAAGCTGCGAAAGAGTCCAGGCCTTCTGCCGTCAGTCTGAAGCTCTGGCTACACGAGACTAGGCGGGACTTGACTTTGTCCATCAGGAATCAATTGAATTGTTTTGGTTTGCTACTGCTGGGATTCTTGAGTGATTGGCAGGTTGTCCCGCCCTTATGCCAGTAAACATGTCATCAGAGAAGAGATGTTGCTGCAAGAGGGAGATTAAAGATTATGACGGCAGATTAATAATAATAATAAAAATTGTGATGTGAATGGATAAATCACTTATTGTAAATAATGTAATATTCCGTTACAATTTTGTTTCCCTTCTAGTTTTCTGTTTGTCAATAGTGTCATTTTCGCAGACCAATAGCATTTAATGTTCTGTTATTTGGGCAGGTGGCGTGTCAGTGGGTTGAGGAGCTGAGGGATAAGCTGAGGCGCTTCTGGTCTGATTCAGTCCCGCTCTTCTTCTTGATCATGTGGGTGGTGGTGGTCGGCGTTGCAGGCTCAGCTGTCATCATTAAGATCCTGGATCTTCTGTTCCCCTCCTGTGAACACAGGTACAACTTGCACCAACCTGCTACTGGGTCAGATCCCATAATAATTGCAGGGCCGTATAGGTGATATTTGAATATGATATAGTATTTATTATAACTCAGAGTTGTTTGTTCACTTGGTTCTATAGACCTGAGCACATCTCATTTCAAAAACCAATTAGAAGTTGTTTTATGCAGTCTGCTAGATAACATGTATAGTTCACACTTGCATATCATTTAGAGGGAGTTAAATTTTAATGCGTATTTGGTGTGCTGTCCGAGGGGAGGGCTACAAGCTCGGAATTTGTCCCGAACCCATAATGTTCCCCCCGTGTATCTAAGTGGTTAGAAGTAGAAGTGTGGAGAAGGTAACTGCTGTAATTATACCTCTCATCTTTGATTGGCTGAGTGCTCTCCACTCGTGTTAATTATCTGAACGCGCTCCTCCCGAACTTTAATAAAACATCAAATAATATTCAACATTTTTTTTGTCTTTCATAGGGGATTCTTTCATCTGAATCCAGAGACTCTGATGCCAGAAGATGAAAAAGAGACGCTAATAGATAACATGGAGGGAGAAGTGCCAGAAAAAAGTGTTTTGATAGAAAAGTGATGGATGCGTTCTCATCAGTTTGTGACTTTATTTGGTCGACAATACCAATGACTTCAGTGTAGCACTTTAAAAGAAAAAAAAAAAGATTCTGCAACATTTCCTAATGAAACAGATTTCTATTTTCACATCTGCATCTGTGTGAAAGCATAATCAGCGTTTGTGTATTCTTCACAACACTGTGTTTGCAGGGGAAAGTGTGAGGTGAAACGGTAAGGATGCACACTTTTAAATAAGCTCAGTACCCAAAATATCCTTTCTTTTCCCCCCACTAAACTGGGCTGCGTTCCTCAAAAGCATCGTGAGCAAAGTTGATTATTGGAGGCAATGGTTCGACAAACTATTTAGGCTTACGATGCTTAAGGGAAACGCAGCTCTGGTTGTTTTATGGTAATACTATGAATTACTTTTGACAAATGCAAATGATGGCATTAATGGGGGAAGAAAAAGAATCCTTCAAGGTTAAATGTAATTAACCATCAAAATAACTAACACAACTCCCTGTTTTATTTAAATGGATTTCTTATTTTTTACTGTCTGGCTGTTTTTATGAAACTGCCTATGTTGCTTAATGTAGTTTAAATTCATGTTGCTTGAGACACTGCGGTTACATTAAGAATCATTACCAGCAATACATTTCAGCTCTGACCTGCATGAATTACATGAAGACATATTTTGGCTTGAGCAGTGGGTCAAAATGTTAAGTAAGAGAATATGACTGAAATGTTGTCTCTCGGTTTAAGCATTTCAACTGGACATGTATGTTTCGTTGTAGCCTTGTTATTGGCTGTTAATGAAATCTGTAATTTGTGTCATTCTCAAGCATGTTATGACTTTTCTTCACAGTTTTAATAAATTCTTCACAAATGGAGTTTAAATCTGTGATTTAAAAATAAAATAAAAACAACAGTCCTTTTCAAATTTAAAAAATATTTATTCAACGAAATACATAATTTTGCACATTTATCATGTCAATGGAATGTCACTAATGAAATGTTTATAAAAGCACTGAGCAAACCTTTAAGACACTGGTCACTGTTAACTCTGGAAACTTTGGCCTGTAAATCAATCATAGAGGCACATCGGCAGTAACTCCAGTAGCTGGCATAGCGCTTCACTTAAAGCAGCGTTTGGCGATCAACGGATTTGTTGGTCTTTGGTCAGTGGCAGTGATTTTACAGGAACACATCAAGCCAATAAAAACACATGCCCACAACCTGTGTCTGTACAATATAATAGGGCAACACACTGTGAGCTTGTGATAAGAGCACTAAAACCAGTTTGGATTACCTGGATCTTAGTTCAGCCTTTATCCTTACAAACTTAAGCTTAGGAAAAAGCTTAACCAGCTCTGAAAGTCCTGTATTACTATTAAATATTAAACTATGAATCTGTACAGCCCCACACACACACCTCATACAAGACCAGATTTATCTAGACTCTTCGATTTCAGTCTGGTCAAGAATGTAAAAGCGCTCAGTCTTTCAAAGTGCTAACAGCGATTGTGAGGAGGAACAATCGAGGATCTTTGGCATCATCAGCAGGAGCCAAACTCCGCTATCCACGTCTTGTATTTCTCTATATCAGCAGCCGATACAGATTTGGACACTTTCTTCAGCGCCGCCTCAAAGTCCTCCATTGTAGTGGGCATGTGCATCTCATCTTTTGATAAGTTGCGTATCTCCTCAGGGGTCAAACCTTCAATCCGCCTTCTCATTGCCATCAGGGAAGCATCTCTGCAATGATTAAAAAAAACACTGAATTACTTCTAGAACTGTGGCACTTTAAACATTGAAAATCATTTCTGGCTCAACTAAAAAGTGATATAAGGACACCTGCAAACGTTGGTGATGTCAGCACCAGAGTACCCCTCCAACTGCTCAGCAATCTTGTCCATGTTGACATCATTGGCCAACTCGAGCTCCTTCAGACTGATCTTGAGTAACTCCACTCTGCCTTTAGCTAAAAGAATACATAATGTGATTGTAAATACTTCAGTTATGTTTATTTATCTTGAGCTGAGATGTATTAAGCATTTAATACGGTATGATGAGTGATGAATTCTGGGTAATTCTGAATACCTGAGGGCAGTGGTATATAAATTCTCTTCTCTAGTCGCCGTCTCAGAGCTTCATCAATGTCCCAAGGGAAGTTAGTGGCTGCCAGAACCATAACCATTTTTGAAGGGTCATTTTCAGATGTGCCACCAACACCTGGATAACAAAAGAGCTGATTTTATTGACTTTTCTCACTCAATAAAAGGGCGTTGTTCACAGCCATTAATCAAAACCGTACAGTTACAGTTTGTATGAAGAAATACCATCCATTTGGACGAGTAGCTCAGCTTTGACGCGTCTGCTGGCTTCATGTTCTTCTGAGGTTCCTCTGCGGCTACATATGGAGTCTATCTCGTCAACGAAGATGGTGGTGGGGGCGTAAAACCGGGCCTGTATAAACATGCAAACGCACGGACAGTAATAAAACAAGGCAAGCTTGTCTAACATTTTACATGTATTAATGAGGGGTAACACAGGAAGTGCATGTGATCTTACCATCTCAAAGAGAAGCCGTACAAGTTTTTCAGACTCTCCTCTGTATTTAGAGGTGAGGGTGGAGGAGGACACATTAAAAAAGGTGGTTCGGCACTCCGTGGCAACGGCTTTGGCCAGCAATGTCTTTCCTGTGCCTGGCGGCCCCACCATCAACACTCCCTAAAATAATACGTGAGTTCAGTTAATGTGTGTATGAAAAAACTGTGTATAATGCAGTAAAGATCAACACAAAAGAGGATGGTAACACATGAAAGTAGGGATGAGCGATATACTAGTAGACATGATTAACTGGTAGAGATTTTGGACTATCGTCTCGATCACAGTTACTCTCATGTGATGTTGCGGTGCGATCTCGAAAGCTTATCGTTTTCATGTGTTTAAGTATTGCGGTTTAAAGACAGCTGATTTTAAACCGTTGAAGACAACTCATTTCGCTCTATGCACGCGCTCTCTGAGTGACTGTCTCAGTGCTTTCTGAGACACGTGAGATGAAGCCGCTGCTCACAGAGCACCTAAGAACTGAACTGAGTGCTTTTTGCCAACAAATTGGGCTTGAACGGTTTAACACACACACCTGTGTCAAAGTGACCATGTATTTGCAAATAAAGTAATTTATGTCTTAAGTGAACGTGAAGAAAGAACTGAGAAATTGAGAAAGAACAATAATGGCTCTGAGCAGTTGGTCTTAAAGTGACTGTCCAAATTCACCTGCTGTCATTAATGCTAATCAAACAACAATACAAGAGATAATCACTCACTACTCTTGACTGAATCACATTTGTAACCAACATAAGAATAAATGTATTAATTTAAACAGTAAAGACTATGCAGTTATTTTTATACATTTGATAACTTGCATTGTATGTAGCTAGTATTTCCAGTGCTTGAAGGTTTTCAGGTTTAGAGTTCACTATAGTTCATTTGTTCAGCTGTAGTCTGTTTTCTTTGCTCATTCTTTATCAGTTAACTTCTCTTCAGTAAGGTTGTTTTTAAGGCTAGTATTAGATTTTTAATAATATTGAAAATGGTGATAAGAATTATGAAATTTCAAAGGTATCATTATTGTGAAATAAAACTATTCATATCATGATATAAGTTGTTGGTCATATCGTCCAACCCTACATGTATGTTACATTGCTGTTAAATAATACTGTCCCAAACACTACCATTCAAAAGTTTGATGTCAGTAAGATATTTTTGAAAGAAAGTATTACTTTTATTCAGCAAAGATGGATTAATTTGTTCAAAAGACTAAAAATATTAACAATAAGTCAAGACAATAAAGAGATTTATAATGTTACAAAAGATATCCATTTTAAATAAATGCTTGCTCTTTTAAACTTTCCATTTATCAGAGAATCCTGAAAAAACAAAGTATAATGGTTTCCACAAAATATTAAAAATCACAACTGTTTTCAACATTGATAATAAATGTTTCTTTTTGAGCACCAAATCTTCATATTAGGCTGATTTCTGAAGGATCATGTGACACTGAAGTAATATGAAATTTTAATAATTTGAAATAATACACAATATTGCTGTTTTTTTTAACTCTATTTTTGATCAAATATAGCTATTATAGATATATTATTATTATTAATTCATAATATTACTATATAATACATAATATTATTATTTCTTAAATATATCTCCCATTCATAAGTAATAGGAGTGAACCATCTTGAAAGACGGTTTACTCCTATTATTATGAATGGGAAAAACTGCAATGTGCAACATGGTGAAATAGTCCCGCCTTTTAAGCAAAAGAGCCAATCACTGATTCTTAAAGTCATTGTGTCACTGCAGCTGCTGTTAGAAGCTCCGGTTCCCATATAAACCCGAGACTCACGCTTAGGAGTGCACATGCGCATTGATAGCCTGAAAAAATATATATTTTTACCAATATTTGAGCATACAAAATAACATTTATGGGACAGTTAATGTTGGATTTTGTTGCTGATTTGAAATATGTAATTTAATTTAAAGCAGTTTTTGAGAAGTCAGGATTCACGCATTCAAGTAGATTGGATGCCGAAATAGCTGCCCGGAGGCCTTGCAAATGTCCGCAGAGTGAACACACTTTCCTTGAAAGGGACTTTGAACAGTAGTTTATGAACATGAATAATGTACAATAATAAGAGGAAATGCATTTTCAAGGGCACCAACTACAGAACACAATAAGACATGATATCTTCCTGATATCTGGAAGTTTTGGGATGGAGCTTTGTGAAATCCATAAAGCACAGTAGCACACATGATTTTCTTTAAGGTGTTTGTGGGCGTTCATACCTTCCACGGGCGTCTTATTCCTTTAAAGAATTCAGGCATCCACATTGGCAGAACCACTGCTTCCTTCAACAGCTTCTTGGCCTCCTCCAGGTCAGCAATGTCACCCCTAAAACAAATATTAAAAACCATTTATGATCTTACTAAAAAACTGAGGCCATTTGAGAAAATAAATGAGAAATGGAAGCACTTTTGGAGAAAGAGATGAGAGCAGATGAACCCACCATGTGACATTGGGGTTTTGGGAGATGATGTCTCTCTCCAGAATGTCAATCAGGTCTTTGTCTTCTCCTCCTCTGTCAAACCTCTTCACCTCCGCCTCCACACCCTCTGCTTTGTTCTACAGGGAGCAGAGAGTTTTGTCCAAGTTTTTTAGTGGTGCTTGCCTATGGAAAAGCATCACTATTGTTCTCTTGCATACTTATTTTTCTTCCACACAAAACTTTGGCATGCTACTCCTCCCGCCCCGGCTTATTGAGGAGAGGTGTGCTATATCTTTTCTAAGCGATCGGACCTACAATGTTGGCACAGCGGACAAAAAAATCCCATTGACTTACAATGACAAAATGTTCAGAATTTGGAATTTTCAACTGTCATTTTCACACACAGCCCCTTTCTCACTCTCACACCTTATCTTATCAAGCAGCAAATAAGTAATGACCTAAAATCTTCATAGCCACACCCTAGCAACCAGTTACACGTCCCTAGCAACCACCCCATAGACTTCCATTGAAAAATAGAGGGGGGATATAAATGAATCAGAGTATCATATAGACACATGACTTTTTTAGACATGTAGTCTATTAGTAACCCTGCTAACTGTCTAGCCATGCCCTAGCTACCATTTAGAGCACCCTAGCAACTGTTTAACTTCATGAAAAAGCCATATTTCAGCACCAGAACATTGTACAGACATTGTGGTGGGCTCTTTTGTTTCGGGTGAGAAACCTGTCTGTAAATATCACCCAGTTAGCTACACCCTAGCAACTGTTTAGAGCAACCTAGCAACCGTATTGCAACATAATGAAGCCGTATCTCAGCTCCACAATATCATACAGACATGGTGGCTGGCTCTCTTGCAATTGTGCAGAGCACTGTAGCATCTGCCCTGTGCAGAGTTTTCCCACTGCAAGCATCACTCACATTTTCCTAAGGAAATTTACATTCTAGTTTTAATTATGATTTCGAAATCAAAAAGTTCTGACCAATTAGACAATTGTTTTGAACAATGGCACAAATCGAACATCACACTGAGCTTCAAACGAATGAAGTTCTGTTGTTCCAGTCTTTTGACCAAACCAAAGTGCTTATAGTCAAGAGTACAAAGGAAACACCTGCCAAGTTTTAATGTTTTTAAACTCTATCCGAGCGGTTTTCCCTTTGATGTTAGAAACCGGTATCACAGGTTTATAATGTTAATACAGTGCAAGGCATCTGATCCTTTGAGTAAATATTGTGACTGAGCAGTTTATGACACAATAGGCCCTGTCCAAACAGCAGACAGAGATGGGAAATGGATCCATACCTTGTCATCTTTCGGCTTTGACGGGTTGTCTTTCTTTTCTTTGCCTTTCTGAGGTTTTCCCTTGTCTCCGTTGGTGACGCGGGGCGAGGGTCGTGGCTGGCCGCGGGGGCCGGCGCTTAACCTGTTTCCATGGCCTTTGCCGTCTTTGTACGGCCCAGAGGATTTGCGCACTACACATGGAGATGACCTGTGCACAAGCACACAGACACATATTATTAGGACACACAGTGCTGACTCTGAATAACAATATTATTTTAATTTTGCTGAATGGAATAAAATGTCGTTAATAATTGGGTCTAGAATCTCACATTCAAATGTTATTGCATAATCAGATTATGGTTTATATAACAGGCTCAGCAGCCCTTTAATAGCCTCAAGGCAGGCATGAAAGAGTATGAGGGGCTGCGAGAAGGTGGGAAGCCATTCAGATCTTAATCTAATTCACATGACAAGCGTGTTGATGGGGGTTTTAAAACTCAACAACAACTATTAACCTTCCAGTTGATTGAGATACTGTATAAAAAGAAATCCTGCAAGTGTAAATTGAAATAAAAATATGTATGTAAATAAATTTGATAAATACATTTACTATTTATTACTTGAAAAATGTCATCAATAAGACAAAATCATCCTTAGCAATATCTAGCTGATTAAATGAGCATAATTAAGAATGTACGTATATTCAATACGGAGCGCTTCCAGGTTGTATGTCAGAATGCAGGCTCACTATTGGCTGACGCTGTACATGTGAGCACCACAACGCATGTGTCTGAAGCAGGAGGTAGCCAATAATGAGCCGGCATTCTGACCTGGAACTCTGACCCGGAAGCGCTGCACTGTGTTTACTACATCAACAGCGAACATGGAAGTAAAGAAATTGGTGAATAAAGTCGTTATTTTTGTTTAGTTTTTGCGCACAAAAAGTATTGTCGTCTCTTCATGACATTAAGGTTGAACCACTAATAAGTCACATGAACTACTTTAACAATGTCTTTACTACTTTGAAAGTGGCTCTCAGAAATCAAAATCAATCAAAAATATCTTAATTTGTGTTCCGAAGAGGTCCTGCGGGTTTGGAACGACATGATGGTGAGTGATTAATGACAAGTTTCATTTTTGGGTAAACTAACCCTTTAATGCCCATTAGTTTAGTATTTTTTTCAGGCCTGGAAATAAAAGCTTTTCAACTCTCAGTTTTATTTCCCAAGGTATCCATGATCTCGAAGTTTTTTTCCAATGTTTTCAAGATCCATGATCATGGGAACTCGAGTGAAAGGTCAAACAGAAAAAAATGTAAAATAGGTGTACACATCTGAAAGACAAGTTCAACTACAAACAAGAAAGGAAAATGTTGCACAATTTAATAAATTTAACCTCCAGAAAAGTTGCATGCACAATCCATCAGGTACCTAAATAAAAAAACTGGTCAAAACTCAGCATAATAGGGGCACTTTAAATAGTGTATGAAGCATTTGCTATTTTAAAGGCTCCTACTTTTGTTTTGGAGTTTCCTACAACAGGTTTACATGCATCAAAGGGCAAAAGGTTTCATTTTCTCATAATATATATTGTACACCACATTTTTCAATGATTCTCAAATGACTCAATGGTTAAATCAGTCTCTCTAAATCCAACATAGGCGGGCATTATGCAAATGTATTTACTAGTTATGTAATGCAGTGGGATTTGAAATACAAACGACTCGTTTAGGTGGTTCAGAGTCGATTCTTTCTTTTGGTGGACAATTACTTTATTAATCGTGCACTTTCAACTTTACAACTTTGCAGAACGTTTACATTCACAAACACACTGCATGAAAGGGAATATTCGAAAAACTATAATACTATACGTACACATAGCCTGTTGTAAGAGTACAAGAGTTTGTGAGATCTGTGATGACTGTCAGGTGTGTTTAGAAGGAAACCAGACATGGACATGTACCTGTGCTCCACGTGAACAGGCATAATGTCATTCTCCTGGCCAAAGCTGCTGGGTTTGGATGGGGTCGAAACAAGCTGGAAGCTCTCAAGTGTTGCCATGATCTCCCGAACTTGCTTCGTCTCTTCACTGATCTCCTGCCAAACCTTGATGAGACACATGAACACACAAAGGCCTGTTACAGCAAGTGAGAACCATAGCCTGAATCATAGAGAGCGTGAAGAGCAGGAGGAACTGTAACCTGCTGCCATTTCTGCTGTAGAGAGGAGTCTCTGACTGAGTACAGGTACTTCTTGATCTGCTCCAGGACGCCCTGATAACAGACCACGGCAGAGCTGTAGTTCCCCAGCAGTGCGTACTCTCGAGCCAGCTTCACGTTCTCATTGATCTCCCCCAGACTCATCCTGCAGGAGCAACAGCTGAAGACGCATGGAGATATGTTTAGTTTGGCGTCTGCTCTAACGTTTATTGTTATGGGGGGGAAAAAACAGACGTAAGAATATAAACAACACTGAAAACATCAGCCAATCACAAAACTACAAACATGGTAAAAAAAAAAATACAACGAGCTATTACCAGGAAAATACGCCAAACATTTACCAATATGAGCTTACGTCAAAACAAACACACGTTAATATTATGTTTATAGTAATTTGTGTAGATATGAACACACCTGTAGAGTGATCAGTCTCTTAACTAACACGAGTAACGTTATCCCGAAAAAGGCACAGCATAAAACAATTATTAGGGATCAAAAGTCGTGCGTGCTGCTGTGGACGACGATTATATTTGAAATAGCTTATGATCCACACACACTCATATGTCCACTTAGTTAACTTGTTTAGAAAGGCCATTAAAGATTGTGAAGGCGGAATGTAAAAGATCCCTCGCGGTGCAGCTTTTCAAAATAAAAGTCTATAGAACTAGAATCTCTTTTCAAAATAAAGGTACTGTATGGAAAGATATAACATTCAATCTAAACAAAATCAACTAAATATGAAACAATATATATATATATATATATATATATATATATATATATATATATATATATATATATATATATATATATATATATATGAAGTGAAAAATTATTTAGTTAAAAATAACATAATTAATAGAAAATATTGTAATAAAACAGTTTCAAGCTATTCAGTAATTAAATCATATATATTTTTAATTTTATAATAAATAATATTAAAATTTAAATAAAACAGTACTAAAAAGATAAAAATATATTTTTCTTGTTTGCCTGCATGGCATGTGACCATTAACCAACTTTAGAGAACCTTTAACTTAATTGTATTATTATTTCTCAGGGGGTACTTCAAGTCAAATAAATTTCAGCAGACAAAAAAAGTTGGGGAGTCCCTACATTGCCTGTAAATATGAAATTACATGAATTTGTACATTTTAATGTGTTTGAGAGACAAAAGCCTTCCAAAGACATTCATGCATGGTTAAATAACTCACTAAAACTGAGCGATGATTCAAACAATGATTAATGTGTGAATCAGGAGTTGATTGGATATGTAATGTTGAGAAACACTTGTTAAAAGTGAAATGATTTCCATAAATCCAGTGACCTCTTATTGTACAGTGATAGTCACATGACCAGTGGCTGATCCGTGTGTGTAATTCCACAAACCTGGAAGAGCTTCTGAACGTATAAAAGCAGTCGGCACTTTTAGAAAGGACCATTTAAAAGATAGGAAGTATTAGGGAGAATCAATGAATTATGAATATTTGACTTCCATTGTAAAAATAACATGTAAGCATGTAATCAAAAAAAAAAAAAAGTAACTGTAGTCTGAATACGACTATTTTAAAACGTAATATAATCTAAATACAGGTACCGAATTTTACATATTCCAGATTACATGTAATTGGTTATGACGTTGTTAAAAGGTTTGGCTAGGCAATGTTGTGTTCTCGTCTTCTGGGTTAGGTCTTTATGCTATAATACACTTTTTAAATAGAGCTGGACATTCAGTTGTCCCAAAACCCAGAAGAGAATGAGTATTGCCAAGATACCCGTTCCATTAGGAACACTTTTTAGAATAGCAGTTTTCAGTTTATGAGCTCTTTGTAACGTTAAACAAATTAAAAATAAAAACATTCACCAGTGGCTGTCTGTTACAAAATCAAAATTCAGACCATGATGAAAACATGTCCAAAATGTTTTATTGTTATTTCCATGGTTATCAGCAATTTATCATTTCATTTACCAAGATGAGGAGACCAAAGACGCACACCAGGTTACTGTTGCATTTGGACAATGTGTACATGATGAAAGAGTTTGTTTTTTGATCCCGCTTTCTCTGATGCAGAATGCACAGACCGAGCAGAAAGGTGTGTGTGCAAAATGTATCTGAATCAAAATACTTCAAAATAAAAGGTTTACAACTAGATATGTCTAGTGTGAGATGCAGCTATGAGTTAAAATATCTACGGTCTGTAGGATATAGAACAGTGTTGGTTGAAATCACAGAAAGTGTAGAAGATTTTCCAAAAGTTTTCTTCACTGGCAGAAATTGTGCTCTGGTTGTAAAGAAGAAATAACCAGTGATTCAGTAGTCAGAATCCTTTCAAATGTACAGTGCAGATGAGTTCATCACTTTTCATTGAGATCCGTCTACATGGGAATGTGGGTTTTTGTAAAGGCACATTTTTTTTTCTGGATAACCATAAATGGGTCTGAAGGTGATTACTGACATGCAGATGTACTTTTGATTTTTGCATACGATATTATCAAACATTGGCAGTGCCGTTCAAACTAAATTTGTCATTCACATTTACAAGAACGAGGTGGGATATACTGCAGGATTGGAGGTATCTTCAGTCAGCGTTCAGTCAGTCTAACTGAAGCTTTTCCACACACGGGCATCACATTTCTTTGCAGTTAAAAAAAACAAAACAAGAACAAAATTCATTAAACAATAAAAGATGTGCAAAGTTGATTGATGGTAACAACAAGAGAAAGCAAGTCCTAGTGATTGTGGTGATGAAAAGGAGAAACCACTTCAATCAAACTACAAATTCAATAAAATAACAAAATTAAGAAAAAGGCACATGTACAGCAGCCTGTCTAATGTCTCTGCATGTGTGTGTGTGTGTGTGTGTGTGTTGATGTTTGGGGAGTACTAGCAGCAGCAGAACTTCAGTTTTACAGTTGTGTCTTCTGGCCCCTGCAAAACAGCTTCCATGCGGTCCATTACAGGTCTGTGGCGGTGACCAGCTCGAACCACTGTCTCAAAGCATCACTCAGGGTCTCTGGGAGGGCATTCACATTTCGCAAAATAATGTAGAATGGGAAGGGGAATTCCTCCATGTAGGACCGAATCTCCGGCAGCTCACCCGGCCCTTTAAATATGGGTACTTTAATATCCAATATGGAGTCCTAGCATGGAGAGAATCATGTATTAATATACATTAATTAATAATATAATTATAATATCATTTAAATATAATGATTACATTATAATTAAATATAATTAAAATTCTAAAAATATGAATGTTACACATTTTTAAATGTTATAAAATTGTCTGAAGTAAAAATAAATATGGGGATCACTCCGTATATTCTAAGTGCTTTTCATTTTCCCTAATTACAAACATCAGGCCCTTTGATTTCTGCAATGAGAAAACGCGGACGGAATCGCAGAATCCAGTCATAAAAACGTGGAATTTCATTGAATTTGTAACATTTTTGATGAATAAATAAAAGCAGGTCAGTAAACATAAATCAAATTGCGATATAGACTAGCGTCTGTGAAAGTTTAACTGCAAAAAGACTGTAAATATGAATCCTGCATGTTCTGTGTGTGCCTGTTAATGTATAGTACAGACGCATGGTTTCATTTCCCACACACACACACACACACACACACACACACTGAAGCACGTGATGCTCACAGTGTTTTCAGCCTCTGCCGCCTCACTATATGAGTCACTTCATCAGCATTTTACACTTTCATTTGAGAAAAAATCCATCATATCATAAACACACAGAGACTTAAAAGTCTTCATGTCAACCCGTCAAAATAAAAGTTGTACAGTAGAATTTAGCTACATCTCAATGTAATAATTATAACGCTAATACTAATAATATATATATATAATTGTTTTTTTAAATAAGTAAAATTTCCCATGATTAAAAGATACATTTAATTAAAATTATGCCTTCATTTAATTGTGAAAAAATTAAAACACAGAATTTCTGAAAAAAAAAAACAACTTCTATATTTAATAAGAAATGTAATTAAACTTAATTATATACATATATATATATAAATTAATAAATTGTTGTTTTTATGAATTCAATTAATTAGACATGCTTTTTGATGATTAAAATGAAACTAAACCATTAAAATGGAGTCCAAAAAAAGGAATTTGGAAAAAAATCAAACGGATTTCATAGGACCTTACATACATTTAGAGGATGTCAAAATGTAACAAGCCAAGATAATATATATCTTTTTTTTTTACTTCAGCTAAACTGCACTGTGAACACAGATCCAAATGGATTCCTCACCCTAGAGTTTGGGTTATCCAGCACTACAAATATGACAAAGATGTTTGTGCTGCGAGCAGCCTGAACGGCAGCTGCGACTCTCTCTTTCCCCTCCAAGAACAAACCCCGACCATCAGATACTATAAGCAGTAACTGAGACGTCTCTGTTAAGAGAAAGGGACAAAAAACAGCACAGAAGAGTGTATTAGATCAGAAATCGATAAATAAGACTCAGAACTGAGGGCTACTTTGTTTACATCAATCCGATGGACTACTTTACCGGTGTTTGTCGAGCCAGGCGTCTGCTGTTTGGCTGCCATGAACATATTTGTTGAAGTCTCTAAAAACTAAAAGAAACAATTGTCTTTTTAGTTGATGTGGCATAAAACCTGTCAAGTCAGTTTAAAAATATAACCAAATAATCTAAATACATGTAAAACATAGTTATTTACTTGAGCTATTCTGGTCTTTTTCTGCTGGAACTGACAGAGCCGCAGTATTTTGGCTCCCGTTTGGTCATTGAACTGCTGGTGGAAGGGATGGAGCAGCTGGACACTCTCTCCAAAACTACAGCAAGTGAATTAAAAGATGAGTGTGTGCACATGCATGCATGAATTAATCAACCAGGAATTGAATCCAGAGAGAATCTTTGCACCAATATTTCTATGCTCAGCCATAAGAGAATTGGAAAAATGATCTGAACTCACCTGCACACAGACACCTGGCCCACTTCCAGAAGTGTGAGAGCGTTCACGATGACAGAGACCGACTCAAACGCCAGCTACAGAGCACAGGTGACACAGACACATCATCAAACACAATGTTTATTAAAATAAGGTAACACATCCTTCCTTATTAAAACTGTCAATAACTGTAAATCAAATGTACTGTACTTTTTATTTAATAAAATATATATTTTACTCTAAAATTACTATAAAATCAAAGCCATATATCTAACCAAGTTGTTCTAAATTTGAAGTTATCATCACAAAAATGAAAGATTTTGTTCGGGTGCTGTCATAGTCACCGGGTCTCACCCACATTCCATTTAATTTTATAACAAATAATACTTTTTAAATATCACTTCGAGCAGTCACCAAATATGGAACCTTGAGGCTCAGTCCTTTCAGATGATATGTGTTTTGTCAAGATAAGAAAAGGTTTTGACTATAAAGTAGTTTTTTTTATAATATGAAACTTGACGCTGCCCATTAGGGGAGTACCGTTTCCATGGTAACACAAAGTCCAATTTCAAAAAAGTTTTCACAGAATTAATTTTAAGTTTTCAAATGATATCTAATTTATGATGATTACTAAAATATGTAATACGAAAAAAGGCAATTAAAAGAAGTCAAGTGTCCCGCTAGTGGGACGGTGACAGTTATGGGGTTGAAGGGTTCACATTAAGGACAGCTGTGATATTGAAAAATGACATTGATTAATACCACACAAATGATAACCTTGTGAATAATCCAATGGCAGTAACTAGACCTGCCCGATTCTGGATCAATTGAGAATCACAAAACAAAAATAAACAAATTACCATGCAAACTAGAGGCTCTGACTAAATGTTCATCGCTTTAAAAAACAACAACAATTTAAAGAAAAATGTATTAAAAAGCATTTGATTGGAGTCAATGTCTCATTCATAAAGATGTCTCTCTACACCTTCCTTCCCTTGAGTGCGATTCGTGGGCCAAAAATGTGAAAACACGAAATAAACAAAGCTAAAGATCAATTTGACTGAAAGCTGCTTTTTTTCCTCCAAAAATTTAATAAATATTGTGATAAAATTATGTAGAGAAACTGTGATATTGTGACAGCCCTACTTCACATGAATTCAGCAGGTGATCTGTAATATCTGAAGCAATGTTAGGAGACTGCACCTGTTTGGTGTGGTTGTCCACCATACTGGAGGAGTCGTCCACAGCCAGGCAGATCTGGTAGTTTCTCTTGCTGGGTTTTGTTCTCCTCAGCCAGATCTTATCCTTCCGGAACTGACTGGCGATGTAAGGAATGACTTTGCGCATGTTCAGTCGTTTGCCTGTGCGGAAGTCTCCCCTGTTTAAGATCATTAAATCGTGTTAATGGCAAACATATTGCAAACTGCAGGACCCACATTTTCAGGGTCTGAACTGACCAGTGCATTGACAGTGCTAGAGAAGCTACTCTTTTAAATGTCAATGATCATTCCTGAGATCTTGAGGGAATAGGTTAGGTAGAAATGCTTCATTTAAGATTGAATGGGAAGGTGGGGGGACCAACCTGAGTTTGGCAGCCTGCGTGGGCTCCAGGACGAGGCGGAGCTGCTCACAGAGCTGCTGGGACAGAGGAGACGTCAGGGTCTGGTACTGATGCCACAACACTGCTGCAGCACTCTCCTGAGCAACAACAAAAAAATGGCATGAATACAAAAAAATATATTAATATAAATATCACAATTTTGTTTTGTGAGGTGAGGAGAAGAAGCTCCGTTGTCATGTGACTGGTGTTATGAAGTCACCTCTTGCTGGGATCCTAAAGTCTGTCTCTGCCAGGCCTCCAACTGCAGCTCCATCTCTCTTCTCAGCTCTTCTGGGTTCTTCAGTGGTGCCTGATACACACAAAATTGATTGATATGCAGAACATAAAATAAGAGCAGTCTCAGTAGCAATGTTTCCAAGAATGTTTATATCCAGAGAAATAAGCAACATCATACACTCTCTCTGTTACCCTCCGGTTTTATTTTGTAGACACCATGGAAACCCCAAAGACGCCGCTTTAATATATGATGTGTTTTATTAGACAGGGGAGCAACTGTCTGGATACATTCATCAACAGAAAACTGATCATTGTTCTCCAGCTCAACACAGTCAATCTTATTGTTTAAATCTGCTTTTCTTGACTTCCCACGGCTGCATGTTTTCACCACACCTCAGAGAAAAACACTTTTTTGTCAAGTGGCTAACATAGCATAATCAGATGCAGCTTCATTAATTGCATGCCATTTAGCAACACAAGCCATCCATCATTTATTAATATGATATCCTAATATCGATCTAGCTCACTGCAGTGTGCAACAAGTGTCTCATCGTAGCCGCCGAGCGAACTCAGTTAATAAAAACTTTAAACGCTCTCAAATGTGTGTAAAATAAATGATAAAAATCAGCGCTGCGTTCCTCCATACGCATGAGCAGAAGAAGCGTAAGCACTCGTCTGCGGCAGAATAAAAGCTCCACAGCACTCGTCTCTCATTAGCAATCGCTCCAGCGCCTCGTTCAGCCTCACCCTGCTTCATACTACAGTAATGCTAATAATCTCATCCATAAACATGATTTCTGCCCAAATCCTGCCCTGATTCTTTTCCACTGGCTGTGAGGTGAAGACAACTCAATACATTTCTAATGATTATTAATATTAAAAAAGTTGCTTAATATTGTTATGGAAACAGTGATACATTGTTTTCAATATTCGTTGATGAAAAGGAAAAGAAAATCTTCTGTATCAGTATTTAAATGTCACTTTTGATAAATGAAATGTGTCCTTTATTAAAAAAAAAAAAAAAAACTCCTACTGACCCCTAACTTTTGAATGGTAGTGTATTTTTGGAGTAAGCAAGAAACAACATACCTTCTGCGTGTCCATCAGTAGTTCAGGCACAGTGTGGATGGTGGACTCGTCACTCCTCTCTTTCATCTCTTCATTACTGCTCCTCTCAGTCTCAGTCTTCTCCTTCTCTTCCTCATCAGCCAGTTTTTGTGCCTCCAAATCCCCACACTCCAGACCTGGAAGAGAACAGAAAAATGTTCAACATGGACACATCGGTTATGCATGTGTGCACAGGCATTTGGTGGATGAGTGATGCACCTTTCTGAGATGCTTTATTGTCATTTAGCTTCTCTGGTTTAAGCTCCTGGGTTTCAACTGCCTGCAGGTCCTTCTCTTCCTCCACATCCATTGCAATGTCATCTTCCTCATCGTCCTCTTCCTGTTTCACATCAGTTGGCTTTTGCTGCTCCGCACTGGCAGCATCTATGGAGAACAGATGTCAAAAGAGAACGTGACATAGGTAGTACCACGTTGCAAGTCGGACCTGCCTCACATGAGCACAGAAGCTTAATGTTTCTGAATTAGTAAATGCTTTTTACACGAAAGGAAAGTCAGAATATACATAAATGTACACAAGTCCTCACCATATGTCTGAGCGTCATATCTCTCCTCTCCTTGTTTTACGTGCTCGTACAGGTCAGACTCCTGTTGTGTGTCAGTCTGAGTCTGATCCTGAGTTTTCTCCTCTGTGTTGTCAACCGTACGCAAACGCTTATTCACGCGCTCATTATAATCACCCATTGAGCGCTCATTATCTGCCTGTCCAGGCTTGCGTTTGAAGCTCTGGTAGAAAAAGAAGAGTGGTCATCAGCTTTACTATATTTTACACTTAAAATAAAAAAGATAGCATCTTGTTTTTATGTTGTGAGTAACAAGACAAAAGTCCATAATTAAATAAATAAGCAAATAATCGTCATGTGAACAAGCCTGTTATTAACACACTGACCTGTGTGTTTCTCTGCCTCTGTTTGTGTGAACTCATCCTGGCCATCAGCTTGGAGTCGTGCCCTTCAGACTGACTGGCATCTGCTGCACCGCTGCCGTCCTCCTGTGGACACATTTACATAATTGATTAAATTAACGGAGCTTAACATGAAAATTGATATTCACTAAAAATGGATACTGACTATAGAAATATCATTTTAAGATATCTTTAAATATCTCTGTCTTTTCCAGGCAAGAAAATCAATTTTAATGTCAGCATGAAATGGAAATAGCAACCGTCTTTATCTTACTAGGGCTGGTCTATAAAACGATAACGATAATTATCACGATATAATTTTCCTTGATAAAATGTTATCATGAATTTGATAAATGTTCGATAAGGTTTATGCTCCAAAAGTGAAACTAAACGTATTTATCCGCTTGGCTTCAAACGGCAGCGCAGCGTGAGCTTACTAGAGCAGATGAGTTTACTGCTGATTGTTCTCTGTCACGTGACCACTAAACAGCGCTGTGAGATCCAGTGCGGAGAGCTTGAGTTCAGCGAGGAACACAAATGTCTCTGTGATTTAAACTAGTTTAAAGGCAGATGAAACAGCGCTGACAAACAGGAGAAACACTGCAACGACAGCCAGAAGGTTTTCAATCTACAAATCTCTAATTATTTACCATGAATTTACTGTAGTAACACTAACTGCACCATGGTATTGTGGCAGAAATCTTTACAAATTGTGGCAGACAGGAGGATTATTGTCCCGCCCCTATGTTTAGTGCTCATGTCATCAGAGAAGAGATGTCATTGCGAGGGGAGGGGGTGTTTATGTTTTTGATTACAGATTACATTAATTTAAATAATAAAAAAAGGATTTGCTAATTTGATTTGTAATAAACAAAAAGAAGTGCATTTTGAGTCCCTATTTTCAGGTTTTCCAGGATCATATACTATATGTTTTCTCCCCATGACCGTTTTTTATTTTTTTTTAAGGCTGACATCTGCAAATATTAAGCCAGTCTCTTTTGTGTACCTCTTTTGCCTGGTCTCTCTCTGACGCGGCTCCAGACAGCTCTACTGCGGTGTCGCTCTGAACGTTCTCCTCTCCCGTCTGTCCATCTGACGCATGCTCCTTCCTCTCAGAAGACTCCACCTGTGCATCATCATCATCCTCACCCCCATCCTCTTCCTCCTGTGAAATGTCAGATGCAAAGTATTAGGCAAGTCTTTTCCCTCAACACATTTCCTTGTAATTCACTTTTGATCAACAAACCTTTGGTTTCTGGCCTTGATCAGCCGGAATGGACTTGTCCTCCTCTCGTCCTTCTTCCTGACCTTTATTCTTCTCCTCCTTATCCTCCTCTCCCTCATTCTCTCCTCTCTCATCGGTCTCAGACTCCTGATCCTCTGATTTTTCTGCTCCTTCCTTCTCTTCTGATTTGTCATCTTCTCCTTGTTCCTCCATCTGTCCTTCCTGTTGGTCATTTGTCATCTCATCGCCACCTTCCTCTGATCCATCTTTCTCTTCTCCAGTGTTCTCATCCACCTCCATGAGTTTGTCATCTATATCAAACGGATTCTCCTCTGAAACAAAAGTAAAATGAAAAAGTTTTTTATTAAAACTTAATACATGCATTTTATCTATTATTCAAAAGTTTACGGCATTATTCGGATGCATTAAATTGACAGTAAAGAAAAAAGACTTGTGTTTTAAAATAAGTTTAAATTGCAATATTTCAAAATGTTACTGGTTTACTGACTTTTGATCAAATAAATGCAGCCTTGGTGAGCATAAGAGACTTCTTTTAAAAAAATCTTACCAACCACAAACTTTTGAACAGTAGTGTACCTTCAGTTAGTTATAAAAAACTCTGAATGTTGAACATACCATCCCCTTCTCCCCCATCTTCATCCTTGCCATCTTCATCAAGGTTAAGCTCATCTGGCAGGTTCATTGCTTCTGGTTCAGCTGCCTTCTCCTGCTTTCCGTGGTACGGGTCTATTTCATTCTCATCAAACTCACGCTACAAACACACACACAAAGAAGTCGTTAAACATTTATCCATTATTATGCTCTGTTTATCTGGGAGACAGTTCTGATATCGAGAGAAAGAAATGGTGAAGGACTGACCTCATCCACCTGTTCATGGATTTTCTCCTTTTCTTCCTCATCTTTTGGGCTATCTTTGTCCTCGTTCTTATCTTTTTGACTCTCCAACATCCATGTTGTCATCCTTTGCAACCAGCTCGGACTCTCCCTGATCCATTCCTGGACCGGATTCTTCCTCTTTATCACCGTCACCATCATCATCATCTTCATCATCATCTCCCCATATTCTCTCGTCCAGAGTATCTGCCTGACCATCTCCCAGATCACCCATCTTCTTATCCAGCTCCTCATCTTCTTCCTTATCAGAGTCTTCTTCTTCCTCCTCCTCCCCTAAACCGGAGATGAGAGATTCAAGTTATAATGTTTTCTCTAATTAATGTGAAATTCAAGTTATATATTGTACAATTTGCATTTACTAAAACCATTTTCATTTCATTCTATCATTTTGTTTCAACAGTAAGCTCAGTCACCTGGCTCATGGTCTGTGCCGTCATGCATCTTTCCATCAAAGTCCTCAGACATCTCAATGGCATTGTCCTCCTCTTTAATGTCCCGTTTGTCTTGCTCCTCCTCCTTCTTGTCCTGACCCTCCTGGAAGGTGTCTTCAACCTGAACAAAGGCACGGTTCAGATTTCAGTTTGACTCCACTTCAGAATTCAGTTGTAAAAAATGTAAAAACTTAAGTTCAATACCAATTCTGTTTTAGTTCAATTCCAGTTCAGATGTGTTTTTGTACAGTTTATGTGTACAAAATAGGGGGGTAAGAAAATACAGATACACGTATATATCGCAATATTATGTTTGCCGATATTATATCAATTCAACTCAAACCCTGCAGACTCATTTTGGCTTCCACTATAAAGAAATTACTAAGGAGTTTGACAAGAGTCATGTTGTTTGCGAAATAAGCCATGCCAAAATCCAATCCTTTGGAAAAACATTGAATTTAAAGAGCTCACTTAACATCCTGGTGCTAGCGGTGAGAAAACGGCAGTGCAGAAAGCATCATAGCAATGTGTGCACAAACTCTTCGTCACGTGTATTTATATCAGCACTCTATACAATGAATTGCTTTTAAGCTTTACAGTATAAATATAAAAACCTTGGAGTGGACTATACACTTTCTATTGTTAAATACTTGAGAAATTTAAAACTGCTATAGTGTGAACCTTTAAAGCAGGATCTATATAATGGGTGGGTGACATGACCACAATCTTATGTCACATTATGAGTAATCATATTTCACGTTAACGTATAGTTATTTTTGCTTTAAATACGTTTTTTTGAGATTTTTGATTTCATATCTATTAACACCATTTTCAATATCATTTAAAAAACGAATACTAGCCAAAAAAAAAAAAAAGACAAATAATTTAACCGTGTATTTAGCCGTTCAAGCCCAATTAGGCAACAAAAAGCACTCAGTTCAGTTCTCAGGTGCTCTATGAGCAGCGGCTTCATGTCACACGTCTCAGACAGCAGTGAGACAGTCACTCAGAGAGCGCGTGCATAAACTGAAATGAGTTGTCTTTTGCTGCTAATTGTGTTTCAACGGTTTAAAAACCACCTATTTGTAAACTGCAATGCTCAAAAACGCATACATCTACCAGTTAATCGTGTCTACCTGATATATATTAGGGGTGGGCGATATAAAGGTAGACATGATTAACTGGTGGATGTATGCGTTTTTGAGCACACATATAGTGCTGATGATGATGTTTTACAGAGACTGATAAATGAAGTGCAGATCCCACTGTTCTGATTAAATAAAATAAACCTTTTAGCTCAGTTGTTATGTATATGGTTATGAGAGTTTTTCTAATATTAGATCCATTTCCTTAAAACAGAAATATGACAAAATATTGACAGTATTGCAAAGTATCGTTTTGTGACCTTTATATCATATCGCCAGATTATTGGCGATACACAGCCCTAGTACAAATGCTTTCTGAACAGTGGTTTGGTCAACATACCTGATCCTCATTCTCGATTTTATCGCTGACGTCTTTTACTCCTTCACCCTCTCCTATTCCTCCACCCTCATAGTCATGGAACTCTGTTGCTCCCTCACCGTCTCCTCCTCCCATCAGCTCCTGGGGAAGACAGAAACCCTGCAGAGTGATAGAAGAGAGAGGAGAGAAAGAGACAAAAGTAGGACAGGGTCACAAAATGATCACTGATAATATACTGGTATCTCCACATATTTCAAGACTGCAATATCAATATTCCAATACAATTAAATGTTGTACAGGCAGTGATCTCTGGCACGACATCCATATGGGGGAAGTATTTTTAAAGTCACATAACAATGTAGCAAGTAGTCAATGCTGTTTCAGAATCGCCCCAGTGAAGGCAAGCAGAAGGCAACATACCTTCTGTGCAAGTTCAGTGAAGATGTTGGCGAGGACGGACAGCAGCTTCCCGGTGGTACGGTGAGCTCCCATTAGTACAGCCAGATAATACCTCACCAACTCAGAATACAGACACAGCATAGGCTCCAGACGCACCACACTCCTACACACCTCTTTCAGTTCCTTCACATAAAACATTACATATACATATTTCAACTTATTTTCAAATGTAAACTGTTTGCAGATAATACTGCAAAGTGTGTATATGTGATGTGCAACTGACCTGTAGTTGGTGGGGCTGACAGTCGTCCCTGTACGATCGAAGTCTCTCCAGCAGTTCTGTCACGACTCCATTGACCTCCGGTAATGAGAGACCGGACACGTCTCCACTCATGTCTTCTTCCAGTAACCTGCTCAAGTGTCCTGGCTTCAAGAGGTCCTCTGCCACCTCTGAGTCACTCTCTAGAGAAACACACAAAAATGAGCACACACACACACACACACACACAAATGGATCCCCCTCAAACATGCTCGATGTAAAATCCTGGGTGAATTCCCACCTCTCTTGCATTCTGACTGCTGATCTTCCTGCTTTTCTCTCTCATTCCTCTTAACAAGGGTCTGAACAGCACACAGAATCATGTTTATTGCTTTCTCCAACTGCCCGGAGAACTCATCAGAAAATCTATGGGAACGTCCTGCATGCAGATAAGAAAAAAATGGGTAGATAAATATGAATTAGTATATGCTATCCTTTAAAATGACAAAGAATATAATGAAAGCACGATGATTTTATAATAAACCAACATTTGATCCCTACAAAGACCCCATGAAATGAAGGTGTAGTTTGTCAACCAGTGTTATTTTAGTAGAATTTATTAGTATTTAGAATTTATTTACATTTTTGTAGTTTTCATTTTAATTGTAGTCTAATTATAGTAGCTAAATAAAAAATCTATTTAGCTTTCATCTATTTTTATTTCACTTTTAGTTTGAGTAATTTAATTTCAGTAATTTTAATTTAATTTCAGTTAGTTGCCAAGGCAATATTTCAAATTTTCAAGTTCATGTTTTTTACCTAATATTTGTATATATATTTTTAGCTTTATTTCAAATGACCAAACTTTTAATAGTTTTAGTTACTTTAAGAACACTGAAGAGCGCTCTGTGCTCTTACGTTTCTGTGACTGTCTGATAGACAGCAGGTGAGTCTTCCAGGTGGTGAACTCTGTGAGGCAGGTTTCCATCTCCTTCCTTACGGCCTGAAGACCACAGATGAGGGCAGGCTGGGTATGGAGGGCCAGAACCCCGTCAGGAATAAAGAGCTGTTCTACAGCCGGCATCTGGCCAACCACAATGCCCAGCCGGTCTAGACAGGAACAGCAAAGTGTGAAGTGATCCCTGTGAGGATGAGAGAGAAGATGAATGTATAATCATGCATGGTGTTATAAGTCTAAATGGAGGTGGATTTTAAGTGTCTCCCATTGTCAATCAGAAGAATATACTCTGAACCGCCTAAACGATTCGTTTGTATTTCGAATCTCACTGCGTAACGGTTCTATGCCACTAGAAAAGACATTTGCATAATGCCCGCATAATGTTGTACGTCGTCCACCTGCGAAAAACTTGACCCTCAAACGTCATTTTACTGATGACTGCTTCTTAAATCTCAGAGTTCAATGCAGGATTCGCAAACCTTAACATCCTTAACCTTAACCATAACATCAGTAATTCATGTTAGTGCTCGGCTACTGTATGCGCTGTTATTGATACAGTTCCCTATGTGCACCGCAATAAATGAAAAATTGTGGTTTGTTGATGGACACACTTCTTAATGCTGATTGTGAGGAATAACAGCCGCAACATCCCATAATGAACCTCAAAATGAGTAGCGTATCACTGAGAAACTCTTGCTCAAGTTGTCCTTGTGATGGAGGTTCAGGTTGAATAACTAGTTCTTCAGTGTTTCATCATCGGACTAAAATCAACATCATCATTACTGTCTTAACAGTGTGTACAATCACTGAGCTTTAGGAAGCCTCCGGAGCTGAAGTTCAGTTATGGTGATGGGTGTTTAGCTTCCTACAGGCGCTGTACGCAGTAGACCAATCATAACAGACATCTGGCCAATCAGAGCAGAGTAGCTCATGGAAAGGAGGGAATCAGAGAAACTGATTCATCCGTCGAGTCATTTGAGAATGTGGTGATGTGCAATATATATATACTATGAGAAAATGAAATCTTTTGACTTTTGATGCATGTTAACCGGTTAAGCAGACTCCAAAACAAAATTAGGAGCCTTTAAAATAGCGTAATTGGGACATTTTAAACCAAAGAGGGATGGGAGGCAATATCTAGCTAAAATCTTTATATTCACTTTAGAAATTTCAAAAATGTCTAGGCCTCAAAAAAAAAAAAAAAAAAAATTAAAAATACTGAAAAACATATTTTTAAATTGTGCAAGATAATTTTTTTGCCCTTCCTGAACTTAATTGAACAGTTCAATCCAAGTATTTCTCTGACTCACCAGCTATGGATAACTCTTTCTGTGGATTCCTGTGCCAGTCCATCCAGCTTTTCTTTCAGGTCCTTCACTTCCTTCATTAGGTTCTCCATCTTCTGCTCTACCTCTTTCCAAGCCTGCTCCCCTCTCCGCAGCGAACACGCCTGTGGCTGGATGTGAAGGGCCAGGGGAGACGGGTGGCTCAATGTGGCTTGACCCTGCGCATCTTCCCCCTCCCTGGTCTCAGCAGGTCCTGCAGAAGAACCTTCGGGACAGCACTGGAAGATCCAGGAGAGCTGCTGAAGCACAACAGAGCAGTGCAGTGCTGAAGACTGAGCCCGGTTGATCCAGTGCTGGAGAGGCTCCTGAGGAGGGAGACCGCTGGCATCATCTCCAGAGCCAGCCGTGTGGGACTGGATGCTCTGGACATTGTCGATCAACTTCCTGTTGTTTTAAACCGAAAACAATCAGAAAACATGCAGTTTCACAGCATACAAGAGGACAGACACATCAAATGTGTACACTACAGTTCAAAAGTTTGAGATCAGTATGATTTGGAAGTCTCTTATGCTGATAAAAAAAACAGTAGAAACTAATATTGTGAAATATTATTACAAATGAAAATAAACGTTCTCTATTTTAATATATTTTTTAATGACAAGGCTGAATTTTCAGCATTACTACTCCAGACTTCAGTGTCACATGATCCTTCAGAAATCATTCTAATATGCTGATTTGATGCTCAAGAAACATTTCTTATTATTAACCATGTTGAAAACAGTTGTGCTGCTTAATATTTTTGTGGAAACCATGAATTGTTTGATAAACAGCAAGTTGAAAAGATCTGCATTTACTTGACTTTGTCTTTACTGTCACTTTTGATCAATTTAATGCATTCTTGCTGAATAGTAGTATTAATATCTTCATCTTTCTTCATCTAATGTATCTTGTAAAGACATTACCTCAGATGGACCCAGTGCTCTGTAAGTCCAGCAAGTCTTTGTCTTTGCCTCAGCAAAAGTTTAAACAGGTGGGAGGAGAAACCTCGACATCGCTCTACATTTCCCAGCCCAAGCTCCTTAGAAAGACAAAGAAATAAATACATTTAAAAAAAGGTCCCCACACTGCAGCACTACATCGAATCTAAAGCAGATGTTTAATTTTGCCAAATTTCGGCCCTAACCTTAACAGCAGTTTGTAATGCTGTCAGCATGGCATTGCGTCTGGCCCAGGATCGATAGAAATACTTCTCACAGCCTTCCCATGCGTTCGACATCTCAGCAAATAACCTGTGTGGACATCAATTACTATCAAAATCAGGCTCTGACCCTCAGCTCTATAGAAGACACTAGTCTGTAGACGATGGTCACGCACGTGTGCCCTGTGTTGTCCTGGGTCTTGACTGCAGACAGGGCTATCTTCATCTCCACTGGCTTCAGACACAGTATCTCACCTGGGTCTGCGGAACGACCCCAGTTCAGACCCTTACGATAGGACAGACCTGGAGAGAAACGAGACTCAATCAATCAGCTGTCTACTCCTTAAATATTGAGACCAGTAGGTAATCTGACCAACTTTGGGGTTTCTAGGGCGAAATCTACAGCAAAAGTTCACTTTTCAAATGGTAATAACTTTTTAACCCTTTGTTCTTGAGAACTGAAACTTAGCATGTCTGATTTGTCTCATCATGCTGACCACAGTAGTGACCCTTTTGTAAAGTACAGTATCGCTTTTTACCGATCTGTGCAAGCATCTTGAAGAGATCTGCTAGCGCTCTCTGTTTCTGCAGGAGGAAGTGTTTCACCTCCGCCTTCTGTTTCTCCTGTTCCATACTGCGGTCCACCGACAGGCTCTGCAGGGCTTGCACGTTTGAAATGATCTCAGCTGGACAATAACAAATGGAAAAGAAAGTTACAGTCACATGATCTTTTTCAGTCTTGAAACAGCCTGACTACAGCATATAAGACAGCATAAGAGAATCTAGTTTAGTTTAATAAGGAGATAAGACTAAATAAACTCTTATAACTTTAGGTGAGGGCAAAGGGAGTGTGATACCTGTGAACTGATCCAGGTCTTCTGAGAGCTCAGGTAGAGAGGTCTTCTTTACCAGTTGCACACACAGCTTCTTCATCTTCCTCGTGAGGACAGGCAGACGGGCTTGGAGAGACGAGGGCTCTTTATCAGATGAGAGTTCCTCTGGACCATCAGCCTGATGCATGAAAAGTTTTAAAATCATGTACACCTTTTGTAACTATGTTACAAAAAAAGATACCATATGATTCATGACAAGGACAAGTGAAAAAACAAAAAAAATGTATTTCAGGAAATTTCAAGATGCCATATTATATGCAAAGAAATGGCCTCATAGGTAAAATAGTTGCTTTTAAGATGATAGTTGCATTTTAAAACTGAGCTATTTCATCTTGAGATTACGTTACCTGCAGATCTCTGCCTTTTCCAGGCAGAGCACCTCTCAGTGCTTGGTGAACCCTGTGCAGAGGAGTCTCCTCCGTCTGTGAGTCCACATCATCCATGCTGCCGCTACTGCCCTGCTCCACCAGACATGGTGTACACGGCTCCTTCAGTGCTGCCTCAAACTTCTTCACAAACTTAAACAGGGTCCTGATATCACAGACACATACATTATTTTTTAAATCATTACAGCCAGTTTGAGGTCTGTTGGTTTAGCACTATACATGTAACATCTAGTCTGTTGTGCGGGAATGTAACAAACATTCTGACATATCAAAAATAATGACAATATCATGTTGATGATGTGATTAAGCTGAGGATGCAATACCTTTCAAAACTTTGGTGTTGGTAAGAATTAAAAAAAATATCTGTATTTAAAACTTTATAAACTAAAATAACTAGCTTCTGACAGACGGCAGTACACATCGATTTACGGCGAAAAAGAGTAACTTCTGACCTGTATCATAATGCATTGTCGAACATGGAAGCGCAGAGGACAGAGCAAAACACAACACCGGCCACAAATTAGAAGTCTAAAACAAGAATTCTTAAAGAGAAATGTTGGAGGATTTCGATATAAGAGAAGAGGAGCTTGAGTTTGTTGCTCAGTCCTATTTGTTTGAATCGTGAGAGGCGTCAAAGCTTACGCTACTCCAACACTCTGTGTCATACATCGCGTAACCGGTTACTCTTGTGGCGTAAGTCGACTTGTGCAGGCCGTCTTGTGTAACCTAGTTATTTTAGTCTATAAAGTTTTCTTACAAAAACCCATTGATTTGCTTCAGAAGGACCCCATGGGGTCATGTGAATTACTTTATGATGGATGGATACACTTTTTTAGAAATCAGGACTGCTATTCACTACCATTCTAAATATAAGAGCAATGATAGTTTGTAGTATAACTCCTGTTCATCTGAAAGAAGGTAGTCATGTACACCTAGGTAGTCATGTACACTCATGAGGGTGAGTAAATCATGGGGAATCTTTCATTTTTGGATGAACTAGCCCTTAGTCAATCACTCTCACCTGTGTGTCTTCTCCACTGACTGCTTGATGGACCAAAAACTGACATCATTCCACTTGGAGATTTTGACAAAGTCCTATATGTATCAAGATAAAGATCACATCAAATCAATAAGATACAGGAAGACATCACTACTGACATCACTCTTGCCTGCTGTGGTGTTTGGTGCACCTACTTTGAGCTCTTTCTCTATAGGAGACCTCAGCTGGGTGATCTTGGTCTGGATGCTCTCTGAGAACTGCGTGTAGTATTTATAGAGATTCCACAGCAAACTGCAGAGCGACTCTGGGAGGATGAAAGGTATCAACATTATATTGTTGTTGTCTCCATGTTGGATATGGATTCTGCAGTTCAAAGGTCATGAAATCACTTTAATATTTTAAAGATCCCTTGAAATCGAAATTGTGCATTTGCAGCATTTAGTCCATGTGTGTTAGTGCTCTGTATGCTAGCCTACTCGTAAAAGTTAACAAAATAAACGAGAACATTCCCTATTCTCTTACCGTGACCTTCCTGTTTAGGAGCCAGCAGGACGTGGCAGTGAAAACCAAGCAACATGGACAAGCGGATAGAAAACTCTCCTAAGGTGGAGCCTTCTATGAAGGCCTGCAGTGTGGATGAGACTGACGAGAGGGAAAGATCCTCCACACCATCATCTACTGGAGAAAAAAATATATGATCCAATGCAAACGTGATATATTGGAATTACTCATTTATTGTACAATACAAAGTATAAGGAGAAATCGTTTTACTACTACATATAAAAAAGTGCAAGTCAGTCACCATGTCTGATGTCTGTCCTTTGCTCCTGTAGGTATTTCTCTATGAGTTGGTAGATGGACAACCAATGCTTGGTTGAATTCTCAGCGTGGCGCATCAGTGCGTTATCAAGGCTACTTGACCAGCAGCTGCAGAGATACAGTAGTTCAAACCAGTTAGACCATCATGTAGCAGACTAACTTTAAACACCATTAACAAGTAGCGTCACTAGACTACTTACCTGAGCTCAAGTTTTCTCCACTGAATGATAAGTTGGGTGATAGCTTCCAGCTCATTCCTTAGAGACACTGTACGGCTAGCATTGTTTTCCCAGTCCTGTGAGGAAAAATTACAGAAGAGTAGCCTTCAAACGGATATCATGGCCTAAGCTGTGCACAAATGGCCTGTAGACTAGTGTTTTAAGGATATATGTGCATGGACTGATTCCTTTACCTGTGCTTTGCTGAGCAGGATCTCCAGACCATTTAGAAACTTTGCCAGAGGGCTGGACAGACTGAATGCTAATATCCTCTCTATCACCGTGGTGATCTGTGACAAATAAGACAATAGGAAGGTGTTAAGAGATGACATTTGGGAAATAGTCAAAAGCTTTATCAAGCAAACTGACTTTCAAATAAAGGTGGAATAAGCTGTTGAAAAAAACTGTTTGAAAGTTGGTCGGACCGACACAACAACAAACGTGTAGCCAATCAGCAGTAGGGGCGTATGACGTGAAGGAGAAAGAACGAGCAAGAGGGAAATTTGAAGAAAGACTGTAGAAAGAGAGATGGCTGAGAGACAATACAAAAGAGAAAAGCTCATAAGAATATCACTGGAAAATCAAGAGTTATGAGGGTGGTTAGGATTTTTGAGGGTGAGCTTTTGAGGCGGAGCAATGAAGAGAGGGCTGTGTTTGTTTGGGTGGATTTCAAATATCAACAATGTTCAGCAACGACTTTGAGAAATAACATACTGTACCTTTAAGTTACATATCAAATGTTAACTAAACCATTTTTTTTTTTGCAAAACTTCCATATTGTTCCTGAAGCCAAAAGCAAATTTGTTGTGTTCAAAAGATTTTTCAACATTTTAATACTTTTATTTAGCAAGAACACATTAAATTGATTAAAAATTGCATTAATTTTACAAAAGACTTATATTACAAACAAATATGCTGTCCTTTCTATTCATCAAAGAATCCTGAAAAAAAGTATCACTGTTTCCACTTATAATAACAATACATGTTTCTTGAGCAGAAATTCCTCATATTAGAATGATTTCAGAAGGATCATGTGTCATTAAAGACTGGAGTAATAGCTGCTATATAATATATATATATATATATATATATATATATATATATATATATATATATATATATATATATATATATATATATATATATATATATATATATATAGCATAAGATACTTTTTCTCTTCAATTTTTCTTAAGCCCCTTGAGGGTCCCTGCCCCCCAATTTCAAAACTCCTGAAGTAGATCTTTGCAATGACAGTAATAGTAATGGCCACTCCCACCTGAACAAGAGCAGGGTGTTCGGGCCAGTCGTTGAGGCGCTGTTTCACAGCTTTACTCAGCTGTTCTAGGGCTGGCAGACAGATCCGGGCCTGACTCATGTTAGGCTCTATGTAGAAGTCATACGGCCCATCATTCTGCAGAATCAGTCCAGCTGGACCCCTGAACCGCTGACTGTGTTTTGTAGCAGAGTGCTGAGGAGGAGCTGAGAGCCCATCAACTTAGGGTTCACTTCACAGTCTGAGAGAGAACAGGAGAAACATGGAAAGGTTAGATGATGAGATACATAGGGGCTGGGGTTTTCTGATCTACATAAATGATGCCTTCATACCCATTAGATGGTAGAAGCGGGCTATCAGTGGAGCTGTGATTTGATAGGATGAAACCAGGGCACTGATGTGGAGTTTGGTGTGATTGCTTGGCGAGTTGGGCTGGTACCAAAGTGACTGAGCATAAGACAAGCAGAGTCTCTGATGGACCTGAACCACTGTGCTCATGCTGCTGACCAACAGGAAGCTGCCTGTCTCACTAGACTCCTCCATATCTGCATCATCATCATCCTCAATGATTATTGGCTGATCAAGACTAGGTTCTGCAGTGATATCAGAAAAATCCTGTGGAGAAAACACATTATTAGCCAAAGTACAAGCTCATACTAAACTGAAAGGGCATCAAAACACGCAAATAAAAACAGATGACTGGTTAAGTCCATGTTTACCTTATGGTAGGATGGAAAAGAGCGTCTGAACTCCCTCTCCTCCTGTTGGTCCTCTGTAAGGCCTGTCCCGTGCAGACGAGAGCGGCTGCGATACAGACTGGCTTTCATCTGCTCTTTTTCTCTCACTTTCTTCTCCTGCTCGTCCCATTCATTCACTATAGCCTGAACAAAACACAGTCAATGTCACAAAATCACTCTTGATAACATCACAACATAGCTTGCTCACAAAAGTTGCTTTGTGAATATGTACCATGAAAAGCACAAAAAAATATTAAGCACTATTATATGTTAACCTGGAGTAAATATTTTCCTGAATAGATAATACATTTCTTGGCTTTAAAACAATTGACGGTAACACTTTATTTTACAGTGCCTTTGTTACACACTATAGTAAAAAACTGTAAAATAAGCATATTTACACACAACTAACCCTAAACCAAACATAATCTATACCCTAACCCTATAGTAAATACACAGTTAATTAATATTACTCAGTACTTAAATGTATAATTACACTGTATAGAGCTTAAAATAAAGTGTAACCCAATTAAAAATATAAAAACCAATTAGTATATAATATAATAGTATATAAAATATAAAAATAACACATATTTATTTACATATTATAATAAAAAGTTTGACACCACATTAAAAACTTGAGATCCAAACTCTTTTAGACTTTCTCCTGTCATGTTCTCGACACAGGTTATATTGTTTGGAATTTTGTTCTTCATATCTCACCTGGCAAACATGTCTGAAGAGTTTTTGCGTCTCTGCACTGAGATGTCCGGCACTCAGCGTGTGACTCTGTATGTACAGCAGCGCATTTAACAGCAACAATGCATGATCTGGGATCACGCGGCTGACCTCTGTCGCTGGCAAATGCTTTCCTAGGCCTTTTAGCATATGCATGCATTCCCTTGAACACAGGAAGTCTGCACAGGCCAGATCAGAGGATGCCACTGGACTTGGAAAAGCTAGCATAGTGGACACAAGGCGCGTCAGGCCCGGCTGGGCAGTCATTGAAGAGGACACCTGAGACGCCAAGAGTCGCATGCCATGCTGCACCTGCAGAATTGCTGCCCTCAGAGGCACCACCACATCAGGATAGAGTGGGTACTCCTCCAACAGCCGCTGGGAAAATCGGTGCTGTGAAGCCTGCCAGACGGCCTCCTCCTTCAACAAACCTTGAATCCCCAGCCTGGATTTTGGCCCAGGGGCATGTAAGGCCTTCAGGAGGTGGGAGAGCAGGTCACCCACTGCAGCTGGCTGGCCGATGCTGCACAGGTAGTGCTGGAGTTCCTGATACAGGTGACCGTACTGGGGGTCAGGAGGGCGGCAGGCTTGTTTACGACTCAGTTCACAAATCTGCTCCTTCACCTGCTGCATACGGATCCACAAGTACCTAAAACACACGGAAACATCAAGAGTTTTCAACATCAAATTGGAAGTCTGTAGGCATAAACTGCTATTGAAATTTACAGATAAGCAAATATATTTTTTTCTCTTTTGTCTGATAACCAATAGTTTATTTTAAAATA
Organism: Gobiocypris rarus; assembly: GCA_023029165.1. Taxonomy (NCBI): domain Eukaryota; kingdom Metazoa; phylum Chordata; class Actinopteri; order Cypriniformes; family Gobionidae; genus Gobiocypris; species Gobiocypris rarus. Next base: position 32,793,371 of record CM040917.1, read on the forward strand.
TTTTAGCTAATAAAATAAAAAAATGTTTATAAAAAATTTATTTTAAATACGAATTTAGTGAATTTAGCCATCACAGCATTAAAATGAACAGTTCAGATGGATATTTTTATTTTAAGATTTGATAAAGATTACATTTAACTGTTATTAAATTATTATTTTTTTATTAATTTGAAGAATTACATGACAGCAAAGGTAATCTAAATGTAAAAATAGGGGAGATACGCATGCACAATTAAAAATCCAATATCGGTTGACAATGGCTGAAAAACTGCAACCTCCCACCGCTCGCCCCTCCCTTTCGAAGCACATAGAGAAGCTACAGTGACCGACACAGGACAAAGATGTCATCGTCTGAGACAGCAGAGAGTGACTAGCGCTCTGCAGAGCAGTTTGTCCATTTAGGGCTACTGTAGAAACATGACGGCACAAAATGGCGACTTCACTGTAAGGGGACCCGCGGTGTATGGAGATGCAAATGGTTCATTCTCAGTTAATAAAAAAAATAACAGTTCATTATGTAAGGTCTTTATACACCACTGAAAAAATAACATTTGACATTTCTGTCAAAAGATCCTCATAAATATTACACACTGCACCAAAAATGTAATTAAATATCCAATTTCGATTGATACTGACTGAAAATCTCTAATATTGGCCGACAACTAATATGGTGCAATATCTTGTGCAATTGACCCTTCGCTAAGACACGCCCGAAAACCGCCGTAGGCCAATCATGGCTTAGCAACCGTAACTAGGCGCGGAAGGTCTGTCAAGCTTTCGAGCAAGCGTGACATGCAGAAGCATTGTGCTTATGGACTGTGCAAATCTGATACCCGGTATCCTATAAATTTGGACAGGGGGTGGAATATTTTTCCTTTCCCAAACCTAAAACCCAAGGGGAGAAATTACGCTGTTCTGTCGATTTGTCCTACCTTGTCAGATTCTCCTACCGTAGCGCAAAATTATAGCTATATCTATCAATCCATGTTACTGCAACAAAAAATCCTACTGCGTGTTAGCGTCTGTGACTAAGTTACGTGAAATAATTCAGTGTAACTTTACTGAGGATTCTTATTGGGGAAAACGATTTTGCAGTTCAAAATACTTTATCAGACTGTTGTGGATCAATCAGTGTGGGAGAATAAATATTTATAAGTAGGAGAATGTTATCATTGCAAAGTGGTCAGGCTAATGTATTGTGTTTATTCCACAAGTTTTATGGATAAGCTGTTTGATTTATAATTATTAGATTGTTTTCTAATTTCACTTACCCTCCTGTGCCTGAACAGCTGATCCTCAATTTGTGAGTTTCCCAGAATGGTCAGCGTGTGAGGCGGCTGCTGCTGGCGCTCGGACCTAAAGGCTTTACCTTAAGTTTTGATCAAATTATTCTCTTATCGGTTGCATATTATGCCTTGGATATTTCCCTCGAATGCATACTAGAGTCCCTTTTGTCTTGCTCTCTCAGATATTTCACCTGTTCACCAAAAATGACTAATTATCTCCTTGGGAATGTCTGACACCAGCACACACATACTGTAATAGATGGGCCAGGTGCGAAAGCTTGACAGGCGTAGCAACAGTAACTAAGGAGGGCGGGGCTTAGCGAAGGGTCAATCGTTTAAAATGGCTGATGTTCTCTGAAAATCTCAAATATAAATCAACTGACACGGTGCCAATCTCTTGTTCATCCATACAAATCTACCTAGTAGGTTATAATCCATTATCAGTGGATACTGACTGAAAATCTCTAATATTGGCCGACAACTAATATGGTTTAATATCTTGTGCATTCATTTAAAATTGCATTGTAGGCTGTACCTGAAGTGATAGAAGCTGGATGTTTCGTTACCTGATGCGAGGATGCTGGAAGCTGTCAGTTGTGCTACTCTCCTCAAGCTCCGCCCCTGTGAGCAGCTGTGAGGAGAGACTCCGTCCTTTCCACTCTTCCTGTAACAAAGCAAGCTGAGAGACACGAAGACAGTCATCTTAAGGCGATTTGCATATGTAGGTGAAAGGTTGCAATAGATCACTAGAATGTCACAAAATCAGCCACTTGCGAGCTTGTCTCACCTCCTCTTGTGCATAGCGGAGTTTGTACCCCCTCTTTACCGCAGGGTCAAAAATTGTTTGTGGAGCCCAAACTTGGATTTGCAGCAGACCCATATTCACCCAGAAAACTCCAGAGCGGGCAAGCTGGACCGAATCTTGTGCCCGGTTGTGTGCAAACTGCGTCAAGCATGTGACTAAGGTATCCAGAAAGCCCTCTGGGAGCAGGTTTTCAGGCAGGCCTTCTCTGAGGGCGATCTGAATCTCCTGGGCAGCACCAATGGGGTCCTGGCCTTCAGTTACACTGTCACAGGATTCTGTATAGCTCTCCTGTAAACCTGGAGACAACAGCTCAGAGAGAGATTGCAGCTGTCTACGCAACACAAGTCCTTGCAACCTACAGTCAGTTAATCTGCAGAGAATGAGAGACGGAATGAGAGACAGAACAATACAAATTTATCATTGCACAATTGAAATGGCAATTTCTATTAAAAAACACAATACATTCAAATGAATTTTATAACATTACAATACCGTACTGTATTAAAATTGTCAAAATCTAATATGACATGTATCCATGCTTTTTAACTAGTATGATATGTGGTCTCTACCTGAAGTCAGCAAGCTCAGGCATGGCCATATTATCCCAGATCACAGCACTCAGATCTTGTAGCTGCCCGGTTCTCTCTCTCCACTCGCCCAGGGTCACCCGTGAAGACGACAGGAAGTGTGACCCTGATGGATCCCATCGGCCGCCTGCATCAGTGTTGCTCAGAACGCCCAACATGCAGCGGGACCACACTGCACGACTCAGCATGCCAGGACCCTTCATCGACAGACACCATATCAAGGTTATTTATACATGTTAAATACAAATTTTAAAAAGCACAGTGTTTTTAGCTCTTCCTCCACACACACCGTATCAGATGGTCCCAACAGTGATCTGGAGTTCATGTGCTCCTCAGGGTTCAGTGGATTCCACTTCAGCCAACGGTCAGGGTCAGAGGTCACACTGCTGCTCCATAACGCTGCCAGTGTCTCAGACAGCAGCTCACACCACACCAGCGGCAGCTCCTCCACAGGCTGGTGAGGGAATTAAAACAAGAATGAAAACTGAGATGAAAAGAATATTTTAATCTCTAGTGAAGAATGTGATTCTCAGTAGATGGGGAAAGGATTTTTTTTATAGATAATTTATTTATAAGTCAAACGGTCATTCATAATAACACCAGAATGATTGTTAAGAAGGGGTTTTGACCGACCCTCTCAGTGCCTAGCAGGAACCAGAGAGGCTGCAGCTGTCGGATGTTCATGGGTGTCGACTGCATACAGAACCGCAGATGGTTAGAGAGGCACCTGCGCAGACCATCTTCTGCCTTCTTATTGCCTCTGCAGAGCAAAATATACAACACAATATGAATAAAACATCACACAGAACGCCTTATTAACAGCCCACAAGATCTGACTTCTTTGAAAAATCAAATGCCAAGTTGTTAACTAAATTTATTAACTCTTTCCCGCCAGCGTTTTAAAAAAAAGTTGCCAGCCACCTCTAGGGTTTTTGATAATTTTCACAAAAATGTAATGGCCCATAGAATTATTTTATTGTATGAATATCTGAGCATGAAATATATCAAGACCTTCTGCTTTTAAAACAAAAAAATTCTAGCTTCATGCATTCCTATTTTATTAACACTTAAATATGGGTAAGTTTCATAAAAAAAGGAACATTTTAAACAAAAGCTGAGAAAATCACATTTTTTTGTCCAAAAGATTACATCCAGATGAGATTCAGAACGATGATCAAACACAGACGGAGTAGATTGAGTCCATTAACACCCACCCTTAATGCTTGCACAGTCCTATAGCTCGCCCTGGGTCGACATTTCAATCAGTAACATTAGCTTGCTATTGCAAACCTCTATGAAACTGCCTAGCCTACCTTCAATAATTTAATAGAGAAACATTATCATACCCGGGTGTGACTGACATGTACAACAGGTCTGTGGTGACTTTCATCTGGTTAAGTACCGCCAGCTCTTCCAGTGCTGGCCACAGTTGAGCCCTACGCGCAAGCTGCAGTAACACCTCCCTGTCTGGTGCGGCACTGTCTCCCACTTCCTCCTCATTATCATCAGACAGAGAGTCCAGCAGGCCACAGGAAGCCATATGACCCTGCTGCTGATCCACACAGCTTACAAGCCTCTCCAGGACACCTGGATAGAAAGATTAGTATAATTTGTGTTATTAAACTAAGGGGGTCAGGTTTTGCCTGGTTGTATGGTCTAGAACTGCAACTTCAAGGCCAAAATTCTGAAGAATTACTGTCAAAATTGAACGGTAAACTTCTAGTCCAAGTGACTAGTTTACCTGAGTTCTGAGGCTCCAGCAGGAGGTTGGCCTGAAGCACCAGACCCCAAGCTTCCAGCAGAGCCTCTTTTGAGTCAATTCCCATGGCCACACCACGGAGACGGGACACCTCTTGTTTCCATAGCGATGCGAGGCTGTTGTCCAGGCGCAGGTCCCTAACGTCCAAAGCCCTGCACAGCACTCGCAAACGTGCTGCACATTCAGCCACCGCCTCCAGCTGCACGGAAAAGATTGTGGGATTATTTTAGATAAATAAAAATTGAGGATTGAGGAAAATACCTTTGATACTTTTGACAGAATTTCTCCATTTATTTTTGGGTGCTTGCCTCTTTTTATTTTTATTAGACTCTACCATTCAAAAGTGTGGGGTCAGTAAGAATTATTATTATTATTTTTTTTTTCAAAGAAATAAATACTGGTTTTATACTATTCAGCAAGAACACATTAAATTGATCACAAGTGACAGTAAAGGCATTTATAATATTACAAAAGCTTTCGATTAAAAATAAATGCTGTTCTATCACTTTATATTAAATCAAAAAATGTTTTTATCAAGAAGCACAAACATTTTCAACACTCTTAAGAAATGATAAGAAATGTTTCTTTAGCACCAAATAATCATATTAGAATGATTTCTGTCATGTGACACTGAAGACTGGAGAAATGGCATAAATTATGTAATGGAATGTAATAAAATAAATTAGGTTTTAAAATATACTGAAATGGAAAACTGTTATTTTAAACTGCAATAATATTTATATGCTGCTGTATAATGTATGTCATTAATGTTAATCAAAGAACAAAAGGTAACAGAAAATTACTCACTGCTCTTGATTAAAGATTAATCTATATTTAAGGATCAATCTATATTTAATTTATAATTTATGCAGTGCAGTCTGTTCCGGGCAAGTGATCCAGTAAACCAGTAGCCATGCCTAGAGTAGGGCAGCGAAGCAGTGCATTCTGGGAATTGTTGTCTTTCATCCCCATGAGACAAAAATACATTTTCTGTGTTTTCTCAGTCTAGAAGGCACCAAATTAAAAAATAACTTCCCATTTCTACTAAATTAATAACCCAGTTTAAATACAGATTCATCTTCCCAGCGCTGAAGTACCCCTTTAAACAAAACATGGTCAGGTTAAAGTATCTGAATCATTTAAGTCCCAAATATTTATAGATTTTTCTGGTAGTCCACTGTATGAAGAATTTTGAAGAAATATGTCAGTTTACTTTATTTTTCTATCCTTACTTATATACATAAATGAACTATAGTGTCCTGCACCCACTAGTAAAAAATTATATCTGGTGTCTGAATCATTTTTGGTTTGACTATATATATATATATATATATATCCATCCATGTTCTGCATATTCTATCTGTATATTCGCCTAACCTTGAATGGCAGTGGCTTTCCTAATGTCTTCTGAATGCCCTTCAGAGCAGAGGCCACAGCCACAGAGCTGGAAAGTGTGTTCTGGATGGCCGTGGAGATGGTGTGTAATTCCTGTTGGCCTCTGAAACAAACACACACATATATACACATATAAACATACATATATATACATATAAACAAACACTAAATAGAACAATACATGAAGGAGTTTAACATGTAATAAAGCCATTACTCACTCATAGTCACTATCCCCCATCAAAAGCTGAGGCAGCCGCAAAATTAAGTTTTTGTGCACCCACTGCCAGTGCAGGGATAGCACACACACGCCCCGTGTATCCGCAGACAGAGAGTTACACACAAGCCAGAAACGATCCCTCCACTGCAGCAGCTGCAGGATCTGGACACACAATCACATCATTGTAAACGAACTTCAGACAAAGCAGCGTGGCTATAATGAAACCGCTCTGAGAAACAAGGTTCTGACCTCAAACATGAGGTGGTCAGAGATGTAGGGCTGGCCCGACTGCATGGCTTGCAGTACGAATGAATCCCACAGGTCAAAAAATGAGCGCAAGTGGACCAACACTGGATGAGGCAGGTGGCCTATGTCCACCGTCCCTATAAAACCCAAACATATAATAGTCACATACCACCTAGTGTGTTGATGTCTCTTAATATTAACAAGGCTGTGGAAGTGTGTGAGTACCTTTTGAGAAGGCAGTGGCAAGTCTAAGGGCGCTGTTATGAGGTGAGCTGTTTCCAGCACTGCTGTTAATAGCTGCTCTCTCCTCTCGGTCCATCAGCAATATGATTCTTTCAAAACATAAAACATAATACATATAATCTTTGCTACAAAATAATTCAAGTAAAACAGAATTAGGACTTACCTGTTGGCAACAGCGTTTAGTGCTTCCATGAATTCCATGTATCTCTCCTCATCCTCAAAGTTGCAGGTGTTGGCCAAGATGTCCAAGTACTGCTTGTTCCAGCGCATGTCTACCAAAATCCTGTAGTCATCTGATCAAGAAAGTCATTTCACAAGTTCGACTGAATATTGTAGGTTTGAATAGGAGTATTCCAGAGTAAATGTTAAAGGGGATCTATTATGCAAAATTTGGTTAGAAGTTAGAACATAAATGTGTGTTGGCAGTGTGTGTACATAGCCACCCCATAATGGTAAAAATCAACCACTCCTCTTTTTTAAATCCCCATAAATCATGAGCAGTGTGTCTCAGAATATGCCATTTGCAGTTTTTTATGCAATGTGAAGTCACATAAGAAGTTTAATACTTACGGGATGCGCTGTCTGACATGCAGCTTTCTATGCGTGTGCTTCGGATATATGCAACACCTGAGAGTCATATTACTTATACTGAGACTTATTATCTTGTCAAAAGGAGCATTTTAGGTCCCCCTTTTAAGTGGCATTCTTAATGCAGTTAACTTCCATTATGTGATTGACTTTATAATAAACCACAGTGTTTAGCAGAAAATAATATAGGGTGGATCTTTTATCTATCAGTACTTGAATGAATTGTTGAGTCGTTTGGTCATTTGGATTGATATTATATAATGATATTGTTTTTCCCTACTCACACGGCTTTTGTTAGATCAGCAGAAAGTTGCTTAAAAGGCAGAGATTATTTGATGGAAGTTACAGTCACTGATTAGTGCACAGTTAGACCATGGAAAACAAAGTTGATTATGAATTCAAGTGGTCTTTAAATGCATTTGTATGAGAGTGTATATGTACCTGTGCTGTGTGGCTGCAAAAGCTCTGCTAGACTTTTGCCTCTGCGGATGAGCTTGCTGTTGAATACGGCCTTCAATGCTGTGCATCCTGCCTCCAACTGCATTAGAGCTGCATCTGCGAAGACAATCATGATCTCAGGACTGTGACAGATATGCACTCAAGTAGTATGGCTAAACATTAAAAGGCGTTATTTTTCCTATACAGCCTACCTGGTGCATGTTTGTAAGTTTTGGTAAGGTGGGAGAGCCAGCTGGTTCTGAGAACCCAGTCACTTTGAGAAGCTCTTTCTGTCAGTATTTTAACTGCTGTTGGGAGGAGGCGCAATGCGTTCTCAGCACCTCCGTCCAGTCCTCCACCTCCAGAAAACTGCAGCCCATCCAGTACAGCACCGCTCTGCATCGCCCTCTGCAGGTCAACTAGGCTCAGTGGACTATTCCTGAATCGGTAAAAGATGATACAAGGTTATTGTAGTTAAAGCTGCAGTCCGTAACTTTTTTTGTGTTCAAAATTCCTGCATGACACTTCGTAGACATAAACAGAGAGAAGTAGCTCCGGCTACAACGATCTTCCGCAAGACGCATGCAGTTTTGATTTAGCGCTAGAGTGCCAAAAGTTACGGAAAAAAAATATTAGTACATCTCAAGATTAGTAAATCTCTAATGAAGTGTCTGGTAATAAATAACAAAATGATTTGTATATATATATAGTTCTTACCTTTTTCCATAAAGGCTGAGTGTGTTGAGACAGTACAGGAGGACCTGTCCGTCTCTCTGGACACTGGAGAAACACGAGTCCTCTGTGCACAGCAGGGCTGAGGGGATGCGGTCCGGCCACACGCCCGCACACAGCAGCCCACTGCCCCAGTCCTCGGAGTCCAGCACTGCCAACTGCTTCTCTATGACTTCCTGTGCCAGCTGAGACAAGATGTGAAAGGTGGGGTTGATGGGGCAGCATTTGAGGGCATCATATATCTTAGCTTGTCATGTTTAATGAAAAATGTCTATGAACCTGTTGGTTATCAGTGGTGCGCTGACAGAAAGCATAAGCCTCTCCACAGGCTTGTAGAAGGGCACTGGGCAGATCCACACCCCTCTGGAGCTGACCAGACAAGAGAGATGCAGCATGGAGCAGAGATGACATGGAGGATGCAGGCGAGTCTAGAAGAGGTTAAAGAGAGAATAGCCGTTAACCCTTAAACGCATACCCCAGGATGTCATTCACTACCCTCCCCCTCAGTTAGACATCAACTTTCTAAGTACTCCTCAATCTATTCATTATGGATAATTATATAATAATAATTTAAAAGATATTTAAAAAGATTATCTGTTTTCTGTGCAACAACAACTGAATCTCTGACGACTCAATAAGTGCAATTCACCTTTATTCCTCAAAGTGACCATGTCTGATACACACTGATGACGTGATGTTTCACTTACTATTATCAAAGCCATAACACAAAACAAAAAACTTGAAATCAGCAAGTACCGAACCCAATTAAATATTAGTGTCACTGTTACTTGATCTGGTGAAGCTGTCAGCGATCAAAATATGAAGACAATAGTTTTGAGAGTATTTGAGATCACAAATATGATCAGCCATGTGCTGAATGTACTGGGAAAATGAGCTCTGACGATGACAGTGATGATAGTAAAAAGCACCTGCTCAAATTGAACTTTTCCAAGTAAAAGTAAAAGTACAAAAGTAACTTCTTTTGTAATTGTTATTATAATATCATGAGAGTTTCATACTATGGTGGAAGTTAAACATCCAACAGTTAGATATAGATATAAAGTCACTAAATACTTGATTTTGTAATAATGATTGGCGAAACCTTCATGCATTTAAAGGGTTAAAACATCACTAAAACTCTGAACAAGGGTTATTAAATCACAGACGCACCCCATATAGTCTTCTTGATTTCTGAATGAATGGAGATGAGCAGGTCACACACACAGTCTCCCGTCACACCCAGGGTGTGTAAAACCATCTTTAAATCCAGAGTGTCCCAGCACACACCCTCATGCTCGCCAGGGATGTAGATCTCAACACCGCGGTTCCTCATGGCTCGAGAGATTTCCCCGTGCGTGGGATCCATGGTGAGGAACAACCTGGAATCCAGTGTGAAATAGGATTGAGCAAAAGCAACAAGTTTCACATATCTGTACATTCACATGGCAAAATGAGGTTGGAAACAGTTTAGCTGGAAGTGGTGACGGTTCATGCTTTGATTGTACCTGAAGTTAGGGTGGGGGGTGATTGTGGGTGTGGTTCCATCAATAATTCCTCGTTCATTAATGGTTAATGACCCGCCAGGCTCCAGGAGGGCGTTGAGTCGATCCAACACTGAAGGGCTGAAAGGCACACATACAATTCATTTAAGAAATGTCATTTTACACCTGGTAAATGTTATGCTAGTTTCATGTTTTGTATCACTCTGCACTCTTTCTTAAGTTACTCCAAACGCAATCAATATTTATAAAATATCAATATCAAAATTTAAAATCTATATTTCAGGACCACTTATTTCATTTTTCTATTTAAATTCAATCTAATTTGATAAGTAGCCTTTAAATTAGACCATTATAAGATAATTTCCCATGTTTTATTTTTCAATAATGAGTGTTGACTAGAGTGTAATGTCAGCAGGTCATTGAATCATTTACTCAACCGATTCATTAAAACAAAGACTTGACTAAAATTAGTCATATTATTATTTATTAAAATGTGTCTACAAATCTACTAAGAGACTCCAAAAAGACAGTTTAAGCTCTTTAATCATTAAAAACATCTGACCTGCAGAAGTTGACATTGTCCATGAGTAGCCAGTCTCCAGCCTGCAGTGCCTGAACTAATGTCCCATCCAGCCACTCAAAGCCCCCGTGAGTCCAGCCGTCCTGCATCTGAGCCAAACGCTCCTTCAGTAGAGTGAAGTCCATCTGCAGCTTTGACATGTCTGCAGGGGACAATCAAAGATTATATGAAACTCAAAGTGTTCAATTTAAATGTAATGTTCAAACCATTTTTACTGATCATTACTATTGGCTAGCCAAAGATTTCAACAAGCAGAATTCACATTTTGTCACATAAAACCAAATGTTTAAATTCGCATGGCATATAAAGGACAAATACTCAGTAGTGTAGAGTCCTTACCTGTTAAGACCTTGAGTTTAGTGTTGAGTTTGTGCAGCAGAACAATAATGACCTCCAGTTTGTTTAAAGCCTCAAATGTGACCATGCCCTCTGTGGTGTCCAGACCCTCCTCTCGCAGCCAGCGGCGGAAAGTGCTCCACGTGCTCAACAGAAACTCAGTGTCCTGCACCGCACCGTCCAATGACATCAAGCCTCGCCTGGTCACCATGGCAACCACATAGTCCATGCTCTCCAAGACCTGCTGCCATGGCCGTATGATGTCCACCTAAAACAGATCACCAGGTTAAAGAAAACACCAAGCTAGTGAAACTAATCATCTTGCCTGTCATTTCCAACTGACCTGCTCAAAGCCGCCCAGCAGCTCTGTTGTGTCCATGGCGCTGTTCATGGCCATAACCCTCAGTCGGTGTCCTGTTAGCAGTGCAAGCAGATGCACGAGACTGCTCTTTCCACTTGCAGTGGGACCCACCAGTATGACCATCCACCCCATCTCCACACACTTCATCAGTGCCTCCAGAGGGCGCAAAGAATAATGGGTAATCGACAGAGGAGGATCCAGAGCAATAGGTGCCCCTCCACTACGCTGCAGAACTGAGTAACCCAACTGCATGTGTGTGACAGAGAGAAAGAGACATTTTCACACCCGATGTTTCTTAAGACCTTAATATCATTTTATATTATAGATTACAGGTTAAGGGTTAAAAAAGTAGATGATTAAAATCCTGTCAATTTTTATGATTACTTTATTTTTTATGTAAAACATTTATTGTACCATTGTTTGTGGAATGTGCTATATAAATAAATGTGCCAATATTATATATTATAATTTCTAATGTTTCTTAAGATTTATATTAATATAATTCCATATTAAAATAAACAAAATAAAGACTAAAACATATAATACATTATATTATATTATTTTATGTTATATTATATTGTCACATCTAATGTTTCTTAACAATTATATAATAATATTATTTTATATTATAGATTACAGATTAACGGTTAAATAAAAAATAAAGACTAAAACAAATATATTTATTATATTTCATTACATTACATTACATTAAATAATATATTTCTGACAAACCTGCAAGTTCAAAGGGGTGATATGAAACTGCCTAGAGCCCATGTAAGGCTCAAAGTCTTCTCCAAACACCTTCCTAAATACTGCTAACACCTGAGAACGGAACATATATTATTGATCAACAGCCATATGTTCATGTCTCCTTATAATGAGTGATAAATGGTATTTAAATTAGCGTGGCTACCTGTGCCTTGTCTGCCTCTGTCCTCATACGGTCTCCATACACAAGTCCAACATGCTGCCCAGGGTTGAAGAAGCCTGGTGATTGGTCTGTCTGCATCAGCTGACACCAACGGAACAGGTCCCGGAGATTAAACTCCCATGGTCCTCCTCTCTGGCCCCACTTCCTCTCAATCGTCACTTCTTGGACAAGCTTAGAGAACAAGAAAGTCAAACCTCCTTTGATATGATAGATGAAAGGGATATCTACAAATGTCAATTAAGAGCAACAGAAGTACCCCACTGGTTAAGGGAGGTGTCAACCACTTACTCGGTTGCTAAACTGCACCATTTTTGAGATGACTGCATTGTCAATGTTAGGAAAGATGGAGTCACCAATGAACTGCATGTCTTCATTGGTTAGTGCATCCACATAAACCTGAATGAGGAAAATACAGATATATGTCTTCAATCAAATATGTATTTTGATCTTTTATTGTAAGATTCACATTTCAGACATGACAATATATTATGATACAAACTGTACAAACTTGTATATTAATATTCTTTGTAAAACAGATGATCTCTAAGACATATAGATGACAAAAAAGTCATTAGATCCAAGTTACCTGAGTGAATCTGTTAAGGAAGGATTTGGGAAGGCCTTTGCGTCCTCCTCCCTGTGTGAAAGGGTTTTGGCAGCCGAAGATCTTGGTCTTCTCATGCTGAACATGGAAGCGCATGCCAAGCTCAGGGATGTAGATCTCAGCACGATGGTCAAAGCAAGCATTAAGACCTTCCAGCACTGACTGAGAGGCCAGATTCAGCTGTAGATAAGAGGGAAAACATCAGTCAATAAACTATCCAATGAGTTCTCATTTCTGACTGAAAATGTTCATCATTCCATTCATCTGTACCTCATCTAGGACAATCCAATGTCCAGCCTTCAGCCCAGCAAGTAGAGGACCATCACGCCACGCAAACTCCCCTCCTTTCCCACCTTCCACTGGCAGATCTGTCCCAAACAGATCAGTTACATCCTGTGTAGAGAGGATACAGCACCATTAAATCAGCTTTGAAATTATGCACTATTGCATATACACTTCAATTCAAAAGTTTCAGTGCAGTGAGTCTAACTTTCTTTGACATACAGTTTGATCAGACAGGTTGATCCTGACAAGATGGTTCCCAGAGGCCTTGGCAAGGGCAGTGACCAGGCTGGTCTTGCCCACTCCAGGTGAGCCCTCGAGCAGTATGGGTCTCTGAAGCTTCAGTGCCCGCAGTAACCTCTGAGCATTCACTGCAGTGGTGCCCGCACTCAAAGCGTAGTCCGACAGACTCCTGCCCTCACTCTCAGGACCTGTGGGAAGATCAGACCAAACGTAGCAAACAGAACTTAAAGTCATATCTGACAAATTAGTTTTATATTTTATTTTCTATTTTCTATTCTATTTTAGTTAGATTCCTCACCTGCTGCGATGTAGAAGGGGTCAATGCCAAAGAAGTCTTCACCCCACTGGGGCTCTCTGGGGACGCTGGTGTTGTAGACTCGGAGTGCGTCTTGCATCTCCTCATCCAGCTCTGTAATTCTGCTCAGTCTCTTCTCCAGATACTCCAGACTTGCCTTCCGTGCCACCAGGGCATTCTCTGCTGCCGACACTGTGGTTCCTGGTACAAAGAAGAAAAAATTAGGTTATGGGAATGTAGTATGGGAAGAAATATTAGATCTGTAGGACACATTAAATTGATCAAAATCTTGATTCAAAAAACTTTTGAACGGCAATGTAAATGGCTTTTGTTTAATTTTGTAAGTCTTCACTAGTGTCAATAATAACTACAAAGGATTTCATACAAGAAAAAATATGGAAATTTGCATTAAAACATATATTTAAAAAATAAAAAGCTAATGTACCAAAACATGAAAAAAAGCTGTCTTTTTTCTCCCACCTGAGCCGATTCCGTCCACGTACACAAGGCATGCAGCATGAATAAATGCTGTTACAGTGCCCAATCTCAGGTCCCATTCTGGCTCCTCCTCCTCCAGCTCCCCCATGGTCATGAAGCCGTCCTCGTCCCGCTCACATACCGTGTTCATGAAGTTCACCCATGACAGAATGTCTCGCACACTTAGAATACACCGCCGACCAAACTCCTGATTGGTCAGCCAGTCGATGAAGTCCAACATGAGATCTGCTATGTCTTTACCTGGGATGGGAAGAGAGAAATGGCAATGACACGAGACTAGAACAGTGTAGAAGATTGGCTGCAAGGCACAAAGGTCAACTCTACAGTTTTGTGGTGATTTTTACAAAGACATTTGGCTGTAGACCAATTAGATTCAAATATTCCAAAAGGTGGGAACAAGGCTTGTTATAATGGGTAGACCTTTGCAAAGTGACTCACCTTGGTGGTCATGCTGGTCCAGAGATAGTCCGGGCTGCAGATTGTGCTGGACGATCTGCATTAGATCATTACGGCTGTTGCTCTGGGGGCACCAAATCTCTGTGAACCTGTTCCTGAGTGCCAGAGACAGCTGTACATACACAAGCACATCAGTGCCACTGGTTGCTTGTTTTTTCCATACAAACATAATTTTTAAGAATCCCAACTATGGCTATATTATAACCACAACATAATATTCTTCAGCCAAGCTAAGTCTCCATGTACTGACCTCTTTCTTTCCAAAGTCACCTCCGGGGTTCATGGTGGCAACTAGTCGGAACTTCTTCCCGGCAATGATCAGCTCAACATCATCATCATCTCCGCTGCCTTTCTCTGCCAGCACCAAAGATTTTTCGGTCTCCAACACGCTGCACAGAACACACAGACAGTCACATAATCATGCGCCAATATCAATACTGTACAGAGGCTGGATGATTTGTTTTTTTGCTTTGTTTTGTCCTATTGTGATGCAAAAGTTGCAAATCTGTGGGAAAAGTTTGGGGTCAGAATGATCCCATTTTAACTTTCATTAGTTAAAAAATATGGTTCCCTTCACATTTTGTGAGTTTTTTTACATTATCTATCTATACACACATAAAAAACCTGGGCTTGATTTGGTTGTTCTGAAAGTAAGTCGCACTCTTGTTGTTTGGGGGCAAAATGACCCCACACCAGAGAAAGCAGCGAAAAAAAAAAAAATCTGAAAATTTCAACACAAACGAAGGCCTGGTAATAGAGCACAAATGCAATGTGGAACTAACATGATCACTCTCACACACAGACACACACACAATGCTTTTGAATTTCCTAAGCAGAACTGAACTGATTAAGACTTTAAATAGTCCGTCAATGAGAACAGAACAATGTGAGTGTAAATACACACCTGTTGAGTCTCTCCAGCACGGAGTCATCTGCCAGCGAGATCTCATCCAATAGAAACACGCCATCCTGTTTCATTGCCAGGACCAGTGGTCCATCATGCCACTCAAACAGACGGCCGTCCTCCGCATCAGCCTGAAACATTAAATTCATATCAAAAACACATATTTTCAGACTCAATAATTTGAAGAAATCTGAATATTACCTGTTGGGTTCCCGTGTGACGGACGGGTCGGAGGCCTCCCAGAAAGTCAGACGTCTCCATATGCAAGTGGCAGTTCAGGGAGAAGAACTTTTGACCGGCTAGTGCAGCAAACAGCTGGCAGATGGTGGTCTTACCACACCTGGAGAAGTTACATGTGAACCAACTGAGCTTCTGGAATCTCAATTATTTACCAATAACAAAATATGGTTTTAAAGGCTAATTTTGTTTCCTTTGCTGACATATTTCCTGCTGAATATAAAATTCTATTTCCTGTTGAAACAGGGGTGTGGCTAGTTACTGCTAATCAGTGCAGAATTTTATAGGAAAACCTGCCAAGTGCAACATCATATTTGTATTATTTTTTTCAGATTGTACACAAGTGTGATAAAAGATAATTTCCGTTAACTTTAAATAGTGTCAAATTAACAGACATGGGGCTTTATCATACACCCGGGGCAATGCGACTCAGGCTTGTTTTTCGCTAGTTTCAGCCCGACACAGTTATCATTTTCATGTCCAGTTGTTTAAATAGCAAATGCTCTCGCGCCCATCTGTTTGCCCATGGGAGAGCTGGTCTGAAAACAAGGTGTGTTCAGGCGCATTGCTATTTTGAGGAACTGAAAACGACTGCGCCATTGACCAACAAAAACCTGGTCTAAAGCCAATGGTACAGTATCTTTTTTGTTATTTAAAGGGCGCGTACACTCTGCTTACTACACACAAACAGCAGCTCTGCAGCAGCACACAAACATTTTTAAATATAAAAAAAGGATCTCCTCTCTGGAGAAGCATTCAGTTTTTCCACTCGCATATTCCGCCATGTAAATAGCGAATCCGCCATGGTGCAAGTGCAACTGGCTTTAAAAGGGAATGGAAGATGAGACTCTGATTAGTTTATTGCACATTACGCCCAAAACACACCCATGACTCATTAAGAGACTAGGTACAACAATTTTGGTTTTACTAGATCTTTAAAATGATCATAACAGCTACAGCCCTGTTAAAATATGTTTAGAAATTATTTCAAACATAACCATTTAGATTAAAACTCATTTAATCTTAATTTCCAATCATCTACTACAAATTAGGACAGATTTTGTAACCCTCTCAAACAGGTTTAACTGAGGATTGCATCACAGCTTACCCCGTGTCTCCGACAAGTAGGACTGACTCTCCAAAACGAAGCGCTCTTCCCACTAGTACAGCCAGTCTTCTCATGCCCTGGGTCCACACCACATGACCGAACTCTGCAGGGACACCCGCGATGCTGTCCACAAAAGGGCCTGCCAAGTGCCAAAGCCATCAACAACCATCAATATACCAAACTGTGCCAGCCAAAACAATCAATCTGGCCATTAGTTATACAGTGAGCTAATCAAACAGATCTTTAGGAAAGTATTTAAAAACAAGAATTCAGCAGAAAAGATTTTGCAATTTTAACTCATCTGCATAGATGGTAAAGAACATCACAAGATGCAGTTGATAAACTCACATTTAATGACTTTCATGTAAGAACACACTGGGAGTTGCTGAAATGCCTTATTTAGGGACTGTCATTAAACTCCACAGTACTACTGGTATTTGTTTATGTGATAATCCAATGGAACAACCAGTGAGAACAACGTTCCTAATTGAAAGTCATCGACCTGATGTCAGAATGCGGTGCACTTCTGTGAAACTGTGTTTGTGCTTATAAACTCACTGAACTGAGAGGTGACCTGAGCCTCAGAGAAAAGAACATCTGGGTTCACCGTCCTTTTAAAGTGCTTCTCCAAAATGTTCTGGATGGTCAGTGCTTCCTCTGGTTTCCTGACACGGCCGGCCAACAGCATGTAGCCTGAAAGAGTGAATACAATGATTATTACATTTTGAAATTAAGTATAACAAAAAAACAGTTTATCTTTTCATAAATTACCATTTTAAAGTTTGAGCTCAGTAAGATTTTTTTTAAATAAATAAATACAAATTATTTAATTATTAAGGAGGCATTGAACTAAAAGTGAAAGTAAAGGCTTTTTATATTGTTAAAAAATATATATTTGAAGCAGCAGCAGCTCTAGGATTTTTTCCCTTGGGAGTGCTTAACAGTTCAAAGGGGGTGCTAAGAAAAAAAAGAGTGCATCAATAACTTCAATACCCTGCATTAATTGCATTGTACTTATTTAATTTTCCATATTACCCTTAATTATACATTTGCAAGGTCACATTATAAAGTGTGCAGAGTTATTAAGCACAGTATAAGCTGGTATTTCTCATACATCATAGGGCAAACGTTTTCTGTCAGTATAGGTAAATCACATTAATCTTCAACACTGATTACATGTGGCGTCACACAAGGCACCATTTTCCTCCAGTCCCTTGCTTTTTTCTCTTTATGTGCTTCCTCTAGAGTCTATTTTTCAGAAGTATGGTGTCTCTTATGACAGTTATGCGGACAATATACAACTTTATCTCCCTATAAAGTCTAACGATGGTAGCTCCCAAAATAATCTCATCTCCTGTCATGAGGAAGTAAAGTTGTGGATGTCTGAAAACATCCTCAAGCTTAATGGCTATAAAATTGAGAACACTGCTTTAACTCTTCATTGTGTGTCGCTAATATTGCAAATCCGCTAGGTACCCTGTCTTTAACATTGCACAACAGAGGTAAGAATCTGGGTGTCATCTTTGATTCTTCTGACCTACTATATGATAAGCAGATAAGTGCTGTTATCAAAGGAAGCTTCTTTCATCTTCTGTCTATTTCCAAATTAAAACACTTTATTCAAAAAAGGTTTTAGTGATTCGTGCACTTATCAAATCACGATTGGACTACAGCAATTTCTTATATGTAGGTTTTCCATTCATCAGTGCTTGCAATTGATTCAAAATGCAGCAGGCAGACTTCTAACGGGTACAAGGAAGAGAGAGCATATCACTCCATTCATATTTCCTTGCACTGGACACCAGTTGACTAATGAGTCGAATTTAAGGTTTTGCTGTATGTTTATAAAGCCTTGCAGGGTCTTTTTTGGTAATAACATTTGACAATATTACTGTTTTTTACTGTATGTAGCCTTAGTGAGATAAGTGAGATTTTTTTTAATAATACTGTACATATTTTAATGTTCTACTCCATAGGGGTCAAAGGTTTGTCACTGGATGTTACCGTCATCAGCCAGATGCTGTAGCCAATCATGCGAGGAGTCATTCTGATCCTCCAGCCTATAGCGTTCAGCCCAGCGGAACAGATCTCTTAGGGTAATGTACCCATGTTTCCCAGCAAACACACTGGATCCTCTACGTAAAGACTAACACAAATACCACCAAATCAAAAATAGAATCATATTCTCAAAATTGAATCTTATACGCGGATACAACAAAATGACATGCACACCTGCAAGTTCTGCATGACTTTGATGAGTTTAGAGCAGTAGGAGGGAGGCAGACTGCAGCGCTGATGGAGAATGTTCTCAAGCTCCGAACTGGGCAGCTCATCAAAATGCAGCTCCACAAAACGGTTCCTGAACGCTCGGGACAGAACCTACACAAAATGAAAGACACATTTAGTGCATTCATATTCATAAGCCCTTCCTGGAATAGTGATGTCGGAACCAAAACATCACCCCATAAAAATCAGTTCCCGCATGGCACTATTGGTTCAGATTACAGTTTACAAGAGGCCAAGATGGCATGCTTGCTTGACACAAAGGTGGGAGTTTTTAAAATGTATTGAAGAAACCTTTCTGCCCCCGTAGAGCCCAGGAGGATTCTGGGTGGCAAAGAGCATGAATCTGGGATGGGCTTTGACCACTTCCTGCGTCTCGGCGATGAAGAGCTCCCGGTTGTCATCCAGCAATCTATTCAGAGCCTCGAGGACATCAGTGGGGGCAAGGTTCAATTCATCTAGAATTATCCAATAACCTTTCCGCATGGCATCGATCAGCACGCCTTCAGGGGGAAAAAGACATGCAAGTCGTTTACATGAAAACCTGACATAAACATAAACAGGGTCAATCGAACATAGAACTACACATAAAGAGAGACCATGCTTTATGAATACCATCTGATCTGGCAGTGAATGCTTAGAATTCATTAATATCGTTGACTAAAGTCTGGGGTATTCACTCTTCAATCAATTCAGCCTAAGGAAGGAGCAGGGACCCCAACCTGGCCTACAATAACATGCATTTCACACCATATTCATGTATTTACATACGTATTACATAAATTATGATTATAACAGAGCATTATAACAGATTCATATACTCTACATACATTCCATCCTAATATGTGCACTAAAGGTTCTTTACCTTCTTTGAAAACAAGTTTGCCATGCTCGTCGGAGGAGTAACAGCCGATGTACTCCTGGATATCTGTGTGCTCATGGTTATTGATTCGCACACACTGGTTTCCTGTGGAAGCTGAAAGCCATTTTATCAGACTCGTCTTTCCAACAGAAGTTTCCCCCTGAAGAAGCACCGGATGGATGCTAAAATCACACAAACAACAAACAAGAACGAAAAATGTAAGACTTGTGGGATGTGAATTGTAAGAGTCAGATATGAAAATGATTCCTAGTATGTAATGAACATGAGAGTATAAATCCAGGGTGAGCTTGATATTTTCTGTTATTTATATATACACCGCTGCTTCAAAGTTTGTGAATCCCTTGCAGAATCTGTGAAAATTTTAATAATTTTAACAAAATAAGAGGGATCACACAAAATGCATGTTATTTTTTATTTCGTACTATCCTGAATAAGATATTTTACATAAAATATGTTTACATATAGTCCACAAAACAACAAAAATAGCTGAATTTATAAACATTTTTAAAAGTTTATGAACCCTTGATTCTTAACACTGTGTGTCGTTCCCTGATGATCCGCGGCTCTTTTAGTGTTTTGTGATGGTTGTTCTTGAGTCTCTTGTTTGTCCTGTGCAGTTAAACTGACCAACATTCTTCAGAAAAATCCTCCAGGTCCTGCAAATTCTCCAGTTTTCCAGCATATTTTTAAACACAACTCAATAGTACTAGACCAATGTATTGGCCAGGGTGATTATTCTGACAATATTTTGCATTTTGAGAAATGATGTACCTGTGCAAGTTTTTTTTTTAATTATTTATTTATTTAGTTGTGTACTGTAGAGCGTGTAAATAGTGTGTAAACAGTACACAGACTACTAGTTCTCAGATAAAAAATTATGAGCAAAATAGAAATATAGAAGTGGAAGTTTTCTGATTTTTCCCATGAAGGTTAAGAAAGGTTTTTGAAGATCATGTAATCTGATGTGTAAAGGCTGATGCCTATAAAGTCCTGAAATCATCTCTTTAAAGATGCAGAGATCAATTGATCGCCAGGTCTAAACTGACTCAGACCAATGGCACCAAAAAACTAAAAGCGAATCAAATCTTTTATGATAGTTTTGCACCATCCCACAAATAAACAGCGAAACGCTGCAAATGTAATATGTATCGACGGGGGATTGATCTACGGAACGTCACAGAGGACATATTAGAGGTGGGTTTTCCTACCCAGCGGCCACAACCCGTGCCAGATCTTTTAGGTTGAGCTTGACGGAGGGCGTGAGGATGTAAGTGGGGTCCACAGTAGGCTCCATGTCACCCCGACTAAGCCAGTACTCCTCTATCTGTACACACACTCGGTCCTTTGGCTGCGGGATTGGCTGAAGAGAGAAGACAGGATCATTTTTTAACACTTCTGGCAAATGACTAGTTTACAGTCTATCAATTCAAACAAATATTAGGATGGATCCAAGTGTCTGTGAAGCTCTGAGCTGATTACCTGTTTCAGACATTTAACATTTCCTCCAAGTATGTACTGACACACCAGTTTCTGCACAACGGGGTGCGAGCTGCGATCCAGCTGAGTGAGAAAACTCAGGCAGAAACCCTGCAGATGATATTAAACATATCCATTAAAAATACGTTTTTAATTTCTTTACACAGCACACACTGAGTAACTAAACAGTGGGTATTAATCTAGGGCCCTGATGAGCTTTAGAAAGCTTTACTAGAAGCTAATTTGGCTTGAAAAAGCCTAACCAGAAAGTTTTGGAAGTATTGAAAGCTTGAAGTTTTCAGTTTGAAATGGTTTAAGTTTTAGTTTAGTAGTTTTAAAAGTTATGTTGCTAACACGTTTAGCATGTTGCTAACGCGTTGTAACATATTGATAACACGTTTTAACATGTAAGCATGAATTAACGTGATGCTTGCATGATTTAGCATGAATGAACTTGTCACTAACATGTTTTAACATGTTATCACACATTAACATGTTGTTAGTATGATTTAATATAATGGTAGTTGCTAGCATGTTGTAGCATTAATCAACATGTTGCTAACATGTTTTAGCATGTTGTTAGCACAAATTAACATGCTGCTAGCATTAGCCAACTTAATGATTGCTTTGAAACTTGTTGCATTAGTTAGTGATGAGGAAAAAAAATTCATAAATTGACATTAAACAAGTGAAAACACAAGTGTAAAACAACCCGGTTATTAAAGAATCAACTAAATTAATGTAAAAAACACCACCAAGGATAATAAAAAAGCTACTTGCTTCCAATAATGGCAACAAAATATGACCTGGTGATAGAACTGAAATTAAAATGACACTGTTGACACCAGCTAATTTTTACATTTAAATTCACTTAAAAACAATTAAACTTAGTTCATTTGACTAACTTGTGCTTCTATGAGAGCAAATGCATGACTAGGAAAGACTGGAGCACAGATAGGGTGTGGACAGATAGTAAATAAACAAGCCAGTTTGTTGTGTGAACTCACAAATACAGTGTAATGTGTACCGTTGTTTTTATGGTGTACAGTGCACTGTGGAAAACGCAGTGCCAATGAGTCTTTGACATCTAATCTACATGTGACGTAACAAAACTAGATTGCTTCATTATAATCAATCAGATTTCAAGCGTAGCAACAGCATTATTTATTATTCATCCATGCTCACTGATTGTCAACTTCATATATCTTTACATGAACTGACAAATTTCACTTCAATATACCTGTAACATATTTTAATATTATACTCACAATGTTTCTGACTCTCAGGACAATAACAATTCAGTCAGGCAGAAACTATGAGGACAATCATATTACCTCATAGAGGGATCGTTGGATATTGTAGCAGGGGTCAGAGGCCACATACTTCAGAGCTCGGCACAGAGTACGCAAACTGTAGTGGGGCTTGTGACCCGTACCGTCGACTAGCCGAGTGTTTGCCTCCTTACGAACTGCCAAATAAAAGCTGGGAGAAAAAAAAGGGGGATTTTATTCAAAAGAAAAATAATCACAATAGGACTTTATAGGACTTTTTTTCTTATCCTAAGCAACGTACATTTGTTAAGTGAAAAAAATCTGTATCACACCTAACATCTGAAACATCTTTAACTCTTTCCCCACCAATAGTTTTTGGTCATTTTCACAAAAATGTCCTGGCCCTAGAATATTTTGTAGTATGAATATCTGAACATGCAAATATCAAAAGAAAGAACAGACTTTCAGCTTTTAAACAGTTTTATTCTAGATTCATGCATTCCTTTTTTATCAACACTTGAATGTGGGAAAGATTCATAAAAAAGCAACATTTTGAGCAAAAGAATCTTGTTTTTAATCAAAAACTGTCCCTGGATCAGATCCAGAATAATCAACAAAACATAGATGGAGTGGATTGAGTCCATCAACACCCCCAAAGCTTCACAGTCATGTAGCTCGTCCTGACCCGGCATTTCTCTCTGTAACATTAGGCCATTTTGATTTATATGCTGTTTATTGTTGATGATCGCATTCTTTTTCATTAGCATCTGCTTATGATATGAGATGAGATTGTTTGTTTCTGCATCTTTTTTGTTTTGTTTTGATCTGAAGATACTTAATAGCGCCCGTATAACAAAGAAAACACAGAAAGCCGTAAAAACTCAATGGCAGGGAAAGAGTAAATATTAAAAAATGCTAATTATTTTTATAATGGTTGTGCTATTGGCTACCAGGGTTCTTTTTCGATAATATTTTTTCAAAGTTGTAAATGAAAAAAAAAAAAAACGATTATTGAAGTATGTTTTACACAAACATAATTTTAGCCACGTTTCCACCATGGGCTCTTTCCCCAAGAACTAGGGACTTTGGGGTGGTACTCGGGGTCTAAATAAAGTTCCAGGTAAAGATTTCCCCCTTAAAACAGCCCTGCTCGCAAGGCAGTACTTTTTCAAAGTTCAGGAACTTTCAAGGGTAGGACTTGGGCACTGAACATGTTGATTGGTTGAGTTCACGCAGCATTGTATTTCAACCTAAAAGTCTTGAGTTGTGCGTGAAGTAGGAGAGTCGTTTGCTATTCAAATCAACAATGGAGTTTAAAAAATACGGCCGATTGACCAACGAAGAGGTTCAGGCTTTGTTAAGTTTATTTGCAGAGGACAAAATTAAGAAGGCTCTGGAAAGTCACATGCAGTCCTACGTCACCGGACTAATCTTCTCAGTACTTTAGACTGCGATGCAAATGCAAACAGCAGCAGGTCTGGGAAAAAAAAAGTTTCTGGGACAAATTGTTCCAGGTAATTTTGGTGGAAACAGGGCTTTAGTCTTTCTACTTTAATTCAATGCGTTACTTGCTGTTTCGTTGCAATTATTCATGAAGTTTACTAGCAATTATAGACTGTAAATTGTTGCCAAGCTTTTTTTAAACAACTCCTACTACAGTTTTTTCAGTGTATGGATCAAAAGGCAAAAACAGTTGTGTTTTAGTGAGGAAAGTCAGATGGATGGTAATAGAGACCTACTGAAGAACTGTGCACAAACCTGATGATTCCATGGATGATTCCTCTGGACAAGTTGAGGCCTTTGAGGTAGTCAGAGACCAGGATTCGTAAATCACTCTCAATCTCCAGCTCCTCCACGTACAACTCTGTGAACCTGATGCATAAACACAAAAACACGTTTTCCCAAAAAGTACACCACTATAACAATGTATAAATGTCTCAGTATTACATATGGTATCTGCAAACAAACCATCAAGACATTTACAAAACGGTTATTCCCCAGGAGATCATGCTCCACTCACCTGTTTCTAATGCCCAGTGGCAAGTTCCTCTTGCCTACATCTGTGGCTGGGTTCATGCAGGCAAACAGACGGAAGTCTGGATGACGAACCAGAGGCTCTACACAGAAGGACATCATGACAACAGCAAAATTACCTCAGAATACATGTGACATACAAATGACACACTCATAAATATTAATCAAAATCTCTTAGTATCAAGAAAATAATCTTAGAATAGTAGTATCAAGCACATTTATACATCTCTAATGTACTATGCAATTCATTTGTTGGGGGGCAGTAAGATAAAACTAGTAGGATAAATGCTTTTCTTTTGAAAATTTTATTAAAACAAAAGTGTATCAGGGTTCTTACAAAAATATTAAAGCTGCAGTCTGTAAGTTTTGCCTCTTTTTCGCCATCTCTGTTTGAAACCTGCAATTGCAGTTATTTGCGTATATGTGGCTTGCTGTCAAGCATCACACCGCTGTGGATACTGTACTTCGGAATCACAGATTCTACGTTTTGGAAATATGATCAAAATAAGAATTTCCCTACAAAAATGTCATCTGAACAAGTAAGTAACATGTTTGCCACTTCTGTTTCGACAAACTGAGGAAAAAAAGCATTACAATAAATCGTGCTTCCAACGGTGATTAAATCTAACAATTGCTTAGCTCACATCACATCAAACCGTGCAAATTATTATTATAGTTATACTTTGTTCTTAAATTGTTTATGTTAACAACATCAGCATTGCGAGCCTGTGTATTTATTAGTGTTCATTAGCGATACCCGTAGATTTTGATTTCTGTACAGTCTAATCTTTTGCTTTTGACTATGGATGAATCTCCAATTGTCACTGATGATCGTCGTTTGGACCTTTCAGGATTACAATCCGCTATCAGAATTATACAATTTTATTATTCCACCTGCTATGAGAAAAGGCTATAAATGATCCGCCACCTGCAGCATCCTCGCATTCACTACTACTACTACGACTACTACTACTTCTCCTGATTAATGGCAGATTGCAATGCAAACCAATACTACTACTAGCCGGACAATTTCTTTATGCATACAGACGTGACGTAATGAAGTGAAGACATGCTTGAATTTCCCGCAGAAAGCTACCAGTACCTCTTAAATTATAACAAATTATTACAAGCTTACCATTGTGAATCGGGCTAAGGTACAGAGATAGTTTTGAATACTGGCTGGTTAGGTACTCTCAAAAAATAGATTTTTGATCATTTTTAACAAAATAAAGTTACAGACTTTAAGCACCAAAACTGTTTTCAATATTGATAATAATAAAGAATTGTTTCTTGAGCAGCAAATCAGCACATTAGAATGATTTCTGAAGGATCATGTGACTGTCAGTAATGATGCTGCATTTTCACTAAAGACTGGAGTAATGATGCTGGAAAATCAGCTTCAGGCTGTGTGGCATTGAAGAGCTTATGAGACTTTAAATACATCAAAAAGTCTTACAGAATTTTTAGCCAATTAAACTTTGTCCAACCAACCAATTACAACTATCTGAAATATATCTCTATTGTGTTTTATGTGTTTCACAAATACCCTTACTACAACCCCACCAAAACAGCCTGTGGTTAAACAAGGTACTACAAGTCAGCATATTTATCCTTTATAGCCACATCTTTAAAAGAGCAGTAATGAAATCCCAGATGAACACTTTGTGCCGGACTCACCAGTATCGCCTCGGTCCAGCAGTACTAGTGACCCGGCACTGCCCTCCAGCAATCCACTCAAACACTCCAGTGTCTCCGCAGCAGCCAAATTAATCTCATCCAGCAGGATCCATTCGCCTTTCTTCACAGCCTGGGCTAAAGTCCCCTGTGTGGACACACAGTCAGTCACAACATACAGGAGATAACGAGAGAAGAGAAGAGAAAAAAAAAGAGGTAAAGACAAGTTGGGAGAAGAGTAGCAATTACCTCCACAAACGCAAAGACCAAAGCGGATTCACAGGCCCGAATCTGTTCCTGTGTCTGACTGAGTTTGAGGGCCAAAGCCTCCCACTGCTCCTGCAGTAAGGCAGCTATGAGAAAAACAAAGAAAATTTAAAAAAAAAAACATTGAAAAACATGCAGTACAATCTTATGAAAAAATATCCCTAAAAGTTGTATTTATACCATGGTCTGTCTGAATACTCAATTCTGATTGGCTGGAAGATATGTGTTCAAAACACTGCCAAGCAACTTTTATCAATAAAATGGCTTTGCTACATTGTTACATTATACAATATTTCTCAGTAACGAGCTGGTAACTTCACTGTTTTTGGAGTAATTAAACTCACAGCTACACTGTTAGTAGAGACACTGCACAGACACAGGTAATTTGCAGACCCACAATCTCTCTCTCTCTTGATAATTCAAATAAATGTAATCTTACCACATACTTTATCTCTGTGTCTGATTTGAAGAGTACAGAATGCTAGATTTAACGAGCTGAAACTGACAAAAATACTTTTTAGCCTTCCAGTCACATTTTGTGCTGGAAACATCAATAGTAGTTCTAGGAACGTCATTATAAGAACTAACCACGAGAACTAAAAGATCCCCTAGGGTCAAATGTCCAATGTCGCCAGCTGAGCAGAAATACATAATCATGTTTCGCTTGGTCCCCTCAAAGTTGCATTGGATTTTCTCTTTAGCGCAAAGAGGTCCATCTATCACTGTTTTCCATGTTCGTAGAGTATATAGGCTATAATCGGTGTGTGTAGACTGCTTTTTTTTATTTTTATGACGGTTGCTGGTGTTTTCACGTGAATTCAGCCAATCAGAAGACACTTACGTCATTGGTAGTTCATATTGTGCTGGGTTAGAGCCTACTCTGAAGAAGGAGCTAAAATGGTTGCCCAAAAAAGGAGTTCCTAGAACTAAAATTGTTCCTGTGTAATCCGGGTAATTTTCTAATAACAGCTTTACGTGGTCAATGCTGGCAAATGACCATGGTATAAGTGGGATAATCCACGGCTAGCTGTGCATTCAATTATTTTAATGCACTTTGCTGCATGACAGATTACATGCATTAAAATCATTTATACACACCTAGCTGTTACTTTCTGCTATCCCTAACTATAGCAACGTAATGTCATTAATTTGAGCCTTCAGTGTTACCATTGGGTTTATCATGTAGTTCCTTGGTTAGTGCTGATTTGCAGACATGATCCATGAGCTTTAGAAGGTCCTGCCAGCGTTTGCCTCTGAAGCAGGTTTGGACGTGCCCCAGGAAGGTCAGGTTCTGTTTCCGTGAGTACGTCTGAGAGAAGAGGTCCTCAAACGCTTCCCGCAGGGGCAAAAGAATGAGCTTGTGGTCCACAGGTTTATACCTTCAATCATCACAGATCAAGGTCAGCAATAAACTAAGAGCTTCCAGCACATGTACTGTACATATTTGATTGAATCCTGAATCACTTTTATCTACTCACCCTCCTAATAGGTCAGCTGTGTCACTCTGTTGGTTCATGTTGATCACTCGGAGTTTGTGTCCTGTAAGAGAACAGCAGAACAGAGCACGAAATTAGAAATTATGCACCGCGTTAAACCTACTTGCTCAATATAGTTTAGGTGTGTTACCTGTCATTCCCGCCAGGTATTGCACAGTAGACGTCTTCCCTGTGCCCGTCTCCCCGACCAACAGGACAGGCTCCCCTTTAGTGACACACACCGAGAGCTGCTCCAAAAGTACTGAGGACGGCCGCGTGGCAGCAAATGTTTGACTGTCTCTGTGGGGCAGATACACATCAAATATGTTGACCAGTGTTATTTTACATTTACATTTTTACATTGACATTTATGCATTTAGCAGACGCTTTTATCCAAAGCGACTTACAACATAGGAGTAGTATTTTATTTTAGTATTATTAACTATATAGCACATCTCAACTGCTTGATTGCATATATGGAAAATGCTAAATGCAAACAATAATTCTAATAAATCACTATTCTTAAATCAAAGTGTTCATACGCATCATGACTAATGAAGGAATCCTGCTACATTTTCCTCTGGTATGCTCAAGGCTGTATTCCCTGTCTTAAACAGCACAGCTACCAATCAATGTTGATTCAATTTCTCAGCAGGGTGCCTTCCACACAGGGGACAGTGTAGCACAGTTACCATTTGTAACAGAGTAGATTGAAAGGGGAACTGCAAGACAGAGTAACTGGGGATGGCTAAGGTTACACTCTGATAATGCAATCTCACATGCTCAGCCACACTGCGTTGCTCTGCTTGCGGAGTAACGTCGCACGGCCCACCGTCACCTCCAACTCCGTCACAGTGATCGCAGGCAGGTACATCTGGCAAAAGTGCTGGGCCTGAAATGTCACATTGACAATATTAGAGCAGGTTATGAAGTGAACTATGATTTTACTTTTTCTCTAAATATTATGAAGAAATATAAGCTTTTTGCCATTACTGTAATATTGCACCCTTTTTGACCAATGACTTTCCCCAAGTAATTTATGAATGTATCCAACACTGTACTCAAAACAAGCAATGGAATATTTTAGAGCAACACAAAACTAGAAAATGTATATTAACTACAGCAATTTTTATGACCTTTTCAGGATTTTTCGGATTTTACTCATTTTAGTTTTCTATACCTGGAAATCACAAACGTAAATGGCCGTTTCCACTAAGCAGTACAGTCCAGTACGATTCGGGACAGTAAACCCTGATCCGGCTTGCATTTCCACTACCAACAGTACCCTTCAACGTCAGTAGCAATGGACAGTAGCAATCAACGTCATTCTCACGCGAATAAGAAACCGACACAGTAAACAACAATAATGGACATACAGAAGATCTTGTTCTTGCTTTTCAGCATGTGGCTGTTTGTCACAAGACAAAAAATATTGTGTTTGCGATGGTATTATGTTGCAACTGTAAATTAAAAAATGACGCCTCTTATGCTCTTATTCTCCTTGTAGCACACGCAAGTGACAATTCTCTGTCATCCAATCAACCTCCTGCAGTGAGTCTAGCACCCTTTAGATACCAGACTAGTGCTAGTAAGTACCCCAATGGAAGGGTCCCAAAAAAGTGGTATGCTGCAGTTTCTTATTGTTATATACTCTTCTGACAATCGAAACAGAAATAATTGCGTACTGTACTGTAACGCTCAGTAGAAACGAATCATAAAAGCACACAGGGAACTGCAAAACACCCAGTTATTTCCAGGTTTTCCATGGCCATGGTAGAGTTTGTGTCAGTAAAAAGATAAAAGTGGTGTGGAGTCCCACCTTCTCTCTGGATATGTTGAGCTTGCTGCCAATGATCTCTGCCATTTTGAGTCTGCTCTCAGATTTGGAGAGCATGGCAGTGAAGCAGTCCAGAGCCTAAGGAAAAAAAAAAAACACATTCAACTTAAATATTTATATTTATTATATAAACATTTTATTAATAATATGATCCAACAAACAAAAAACTAAATAAAGATAGTGACAGATTAATGCTGGTTACTACAGCCACTCACCTCCAGAAACACATTCTGTGCTGTGGAAGAGCAAGAGCTGTCAAAATTTAAGCAGATTCTCTCGCACCATTTCAGCAAGTCCCTGTGTTCATAAAAAAAAAAAAACATCTTTACTACCAAGCATTTACCAACACAACAGGGATGCAAAGTAACTTAAGAATTCACATTTATTCAGATAATTTGCGAGCCAGAAACATCAAATTATTTATTCACATTTAAAGTACTATTCAAAAGTTTGGGGGCAGTAAGATATATTTTTTTAAAGAAATTAATACTTTTATTTAGAGAGGATGCATTAAATTGATAAAAAGTAACAGTAGGAGACTATATCAAATCTATATAAATTATATTTAAAATAAATCTTGTTCTTTTGAACTTTCTACTCTATTAGCTTTGCTATTCATATGAATAAATTACATTATACATATATATAAATAATATATATAGGAATAAATTACATTATAAATATATATAAATAATATATAGGAATAAAATTACATTATAAATATATATAAATAATATATATAGGAATAAATTACATTATACACATATATATATATATATATATATATATATATATATATATATATATATATATATATATATATATATATATTAAATAAATATATTAAAGTGCAATATTTAAAGTGCAATATTTTACAATATTTATTGTATTTTTCTTTTTTTACTTCCAATTGAAACTACCCTGGCCAGAACACTGTTATGGGGCATGACCGCAGGCAGACTGGCTGCTGAAATAGTTTTTCAACCAGGGTCTCTACAAAGACCCTCTTGCCAGTAGGGGATTGAGGGAGGAAGTGGACGTGTATTGATTGGTAACAGCAGGGTCTCCACAGCATTGAACCTCTCTTCGCAGAACAGCACACAGCCCATATGACACACAGAGATTTAAAATGGAGGCATATTCATCACTTCCCGTTTCATTTAATTTAAACACTGGCAAACGCTGCTCCTTACTATAAAACCAAAACAAAAAGCTAAAAACATTTGAAAAGTTACATTTGTCAAACCGCACCATGCTTTGAATATGTACAGAGAAAAAAATAAATAAATAAAATCCTCAACCCTCTACAAGACAGGTATGGCACTGTTTATCAGTGTGTGGTAGCTATTATACAAAGCTAGTTACATAAATGATTTGCCCTGGCTCGAATTTCACACTGCGTCTCTGGCTGGGGTTCAACAAAGGGGACGGAGAGATCGATGTGTCATTGACTGCGGCAGGATCCAGTGGAAAGCTAATGAACAGCCTGAGGCCCAACTACAAAATGGACACAGACTGATACATCACAACGCTGCTCGAATGCAACGATGGAGTAAGGGTTTTATAGTAGCGTCACTGCTTTATTTGAACTGTCTGTTACATGGAGAGGTCTGAAATGACACTCATCATTTATTGATGAGTCTGTGGGTTTTTTTATTTGATGCAGAGATATTAGTAAATGTCCAAGGGCATCATAAAACAAACTGTACAAACGAAATTCTGACATGATGTTTAACTATTTAGAGAAAGGTTCAAATTGCCATGAAATGGTTTGGAAACCTGCAGTATATATTTTCGTATTAGTATATTATACAACTTTTACATTATATTATGCAATAATAATTTTGAATATTTTCTTTTTATGATGTTACCTCAGTGAGAGGCCTCTGCCTTCCAGTGATGTGATGTTTTCATCTGATATGCTCTGGGCTGCACTAGGACCCTGAGGGCTGGCACTGATCTGATGTCTGTCTCCCGTTAGCTGGCAGTATATGTCCAAAAGACGCTCCACCACCACTCCCAGGTTAGGGTACCTTTTTAATAGGACCTGGACAGAGAGAAAGAAATTAGAGACAGAATATCAATAGAAAAATTTCATCAGGATCTAGAAAAAAATGCATTTCATTGTAATGGGACAGCTTGCCTGTTTAAGTTCCTCTCTGCTCATGTTTCCGATCTGCAGTTTACTCCAGTATTTGTCCAGAAGTGCAGCATTTGTACTCTGTGGTCGATGCCAAGCTCCTCCACTGTAAAACGTCCTAAATATAATGATTTTAATAGTTTTAGTTTAGAAATCATTCTTATAAAAATGTGTGCTGTCAATCGATTAATCGTGATTAGCATTAAAGTTTTTTGTTTAAAGCATTAAAGCATTTTTGTATATATTGTAATTTCACATTTAATCTCCAAATTAATGTACAAACAACATAAAGACAGTATATTTTAAATATTTGATCTAACAGGTAGGAAATAACAGGTCTACAGAAATCGAATAGACTATCAAACACCTCACAGTATTAACTGCATAAATTATAAAATTAAATATAGATTCATCCTTCTTAAAGCTACAAAAGTTCAGTCAAGAGCAGTGAGTGATTTTGTTCTTTGATTAACATTACTGACAGACATCACAGCAGTGGGTTTATTAGGCTGCTGTCACTTTAAGATCTGAAGCACATGATGCGGATCCAGATGTGACGCATCCGATGTCCTGAAAACTCTGTGTTCATTTAACACGTTTCAACTGTGCTTAGGAGTATACTTTTTACGAGTATACATTTTGGCATACTTTTGGGTGTTTTTGTCCGTTCAGGATGACAGAAAAAAATAGATGCTGCGTTAATTGCGCTAAATATTTTT
Organism: Gobiocypris rarus; assembly: GCA_023029165.1. Taxonomy (NCBI): domain Eukaryota; kingdom Metazoa; phylum Chordata; class Actinopteri; order Cypriniformes; family Gobionidae; genus Gobiocypris; species Gobiocypris rarus. Next base: position 32,826,063 of record CM040917.1, read on the forward strand.
AACACGTTAAACTGAAAAAATGTAATAACGTGTGTTAACGCGCTAATTTTGACAGGAAACACACACAAAAGGACAAAATATCTTACCTTCGTGTTGCAAAAAACTGGAATGCCGGGGCCATCTGAATACAGTCTTCACGTCCTGGAATTGTCAATTTCTTGTTCTCCATAAGAGGGAGCAAAACTGATATCTACAGAGCAAATTACATTATAGTCCAATTTGGCCATTAAATAAAAATATTTCAATTACATTTTCAATGGAAAAAAAGCATTGTTTTGTTTATTGTCTCTAACAGACTGTAATTCTGCACTATGATTATTTGTAGTTACAAGATTGCAAGTGTAGCAAAATACAACAAATGCTACAGATCTGCAATAACCCACACTTTATTGACTTCTACAGTCCTAAGAGAAACCTTTCTAACAAAGACTGTAAATTTTCCATGTTTTTTGTGGATTTGCCACCCACCACGTCCAAAGGAGCATGATCAATGTCCTCCAGCAGAATCCAATAACCTTTTGAGACCGCCTGGGTCAGGGAACCCGGCTGCCACACAAACTTTCCAGGAACATCTGTGCAGCGGTACATACCCAGCAACATCTAAAGAAAATAGAGGGATGAAAAAATATATATACAAGTGCTTAACTAAAACTAGAAGCAGCAGAGTGAAAACGATGGAAGGAATATTCAAACATTTCAAAGTCAGGCAGATCTCACCTTACTATCGGTCTGATCTCCGAGCTGAACTTTAAGGATGTCAGGGGCTTTGTCATGACCAGTGACAGCAGCTAGATATTCAACAAGAGCAGTTTTTCCACACCCAATTGGCCCCTCCAAAAGAATGGGTTTCTGGGACGCCACAGCCATGGCAAGTCGCCGTAGATTTTGACACGTTGAATCCACCAGCACCAAATTCCTTAAACTTGTCTGATAATGACAGATGTAGTGACATTACAATACAAACAATATTCTCCCAGTATACACTATTAGAGGTATTTGGGGAGGTGTAGATATTTATTAGACTTGCTGCGATCAGCCACAACACCAGTTATACCACTTACACACCCATCATTCAAGCAATTGCCACCCCCGAATTGCAGCTTATTTCAGAGCTAGTGTTTTCAGTTCATTCCTATGGAAGCTCAACTTACATAGGAATTAATCGCTCGCTCTGCACTGTTATGAATACCCGTGCTTATGTTATATTCGCTTTTGAATTAGCGATTTAAACCACCCCCCACGGGTTGTCATATTTCTTGCCTGTTCATCCTGTCGAGGTGTCCGTCTTGGTAGAATCACACCACACACTACAGTAACGCTCATCGACAGGTCTTCTGTCACCACCTGACCGCGGGTGACCTTATTAACCCGGTCTTTTCGCCAAATCGCTGAGCCCTGATTGGCCAAAACAAGAGCCTTTTCTACTTCCAGCTGCTGTGTCTCCTCAAGTGACCTACAAAAATGTGATAGTCATTTTGTTTTCAGGGTTAATGAACAATAAAAAAAAATCCCCTTAAAATAAAAGATATTCAAACTTACTTCATTTTCAAATGCTGAATCTCTTCACTTGAAAGAACCTTCCTCAAAAATATTGTTTTCTGGTTGTCTGTCATGTGGGACACCAGGGCAAGGCACTGGGCAGTGTAGCTTAAAAAAAAACACAGAACAAAAAGAAACTGAGTAGGTACAGGTATAGATCAAGCGTGCTGCACACGTCCTGAAAAGTGAGGGCAAAGCGTTTTGATCGTCCACAGGTGGTTGGTCCTAGCCTGAAGTGGCCATACTCAATTCTAGTCAGAATATGAGTCTGGTACCGCTCCATTGAGCTTTGATTATGGGGCGTGTTTCAACCGAGCCAGGAAAGACCTCAATTGGATAGACCCACAACCAATCAGAGCAGCGGAGCGACGCGTAACGTTAGTTGTCAAATGTCAACAGAACTCAACTGCACCGTGTTGTCAAGTCTGTGTTTTTCTCCATGTCCGCAGGTTGAAGCGATCCCAATTATGTGATTATATAAACCCAGGAATGCGAATTTTAGCAGGCAACCTTGCCAAAATAACATATTTTGCCAACCAAACGCCATTTTTTTCCGGAGAACCCCCCGAAAAGTTATTGTTTTGGGCTATAGTTTTGAGTAGCAATTGTGCGCGACATTGCAAAAAAACGTGGCAACCCTGTCTGCACGCGCTGGATTAAGTAACGTTACAAGAAAAGATGAGTGTAACGATCTTTGCCAGTATTGTAATAAAAGAATTTAAGGATACACAGAGTACTTCCCAACACGATCATCATTTCTGAGAGAAATAGTGAAGGTGAATGCATATACGAACAAGTTCTCCATTTAGGATAAGAGCAAATTCAACCCAAAGCGCCACAACGTTACTGTTTACATTTACATTTACATTTATGCATTTGGCAGACGCTTTTATCCAAAGCGACTTACAGCGACTAATTACAGGGACAATCACCCTGAAGCAATGTGGAGTAAAGTGCCTTGCTCAAGGACACACTGGTGGTGACCTGGGATCGAACCAGCAACCTTCTGCATGTCAGTTAGGTGGTTTAACCCACTGGACCACCATCTCCATACTGTTGATCATCTGTCCATCATCGTCTAAAGCCCGCCCTGACAATTTCATTTGGTCCGAACAGTTTCTGTTCGGGCATAATTACTCCTCTATGGAGCGATTCCAGACCGAATTGCCCGAGCAAAAATTTTTGTGGGCGGGGCTAAATTCGGCTGGCATCCAGGCTAGGTTAGTCCCAGTACAGCTCATAATCCCTGCCCCCACCATGTATGCTAATGGACAAACTAAACAATCGAATTACACTTCAAATAATTTTTTTCCGAAGATGTTTTGTGTCATTTTAGGTCATTTTTATCATGTTGATGTGAGTTTGTGTTCATTTTTTAAAATAAGTTTGGTTTTAGTTAGTTGTTTGATGCTATAAAAATGAGGGTGTGACATCATGATTGACAGCTTCTCTGAGTGAAGTCATCACTGAGGCACCAAAAGACTTTTTCTGGATTTTCGGGAGGAGATTGGAGCTTTGTCTTTCATTTCTACATTTCCATAACTTTTTATTTCACACAGACATAAAGAGTTGTTCTGCAGTAAACCGTACTAACAGATACTGCGGGTCTGTGAGCGGGGTTTTGATAACATGGTTCTACTTCCTGCTCACTACTGTGCAGATGCAGGTCCCAAAACATCACAAGATATAAGGGCATATTCAGACATTGGCGGCTTCACTTTTCTACAATGGAAGATAGTGTCGTCCATTTTTTTTTACAGTCTATGTTATAGATTCTGGTGATTTTTGGACTTGTGAGAGCTTGTGACTGATCTACTCATTGCAATACCTTCTGACCATGACGTCACTGGTGAGAAGTTGTGAAACACAGGCACTCCAGTCCCACAGGACACGGAACTTCTCACAATCGCTTTGGAGGAAGCGGAGGGTGGCCCCCATCAGATCCCGTAGTTTCATCCGTCTGGGCCCATACTGGATGGAGGCAGCCTCTTCACTGGTGAAAAAAAGCCTCTGAAATACTGGCGGAGAGCTGCTGAAATACCTTGCTGCAAACCTGTGAGAAAACCATTCAAACTTGGTCATGACATCCATTTGTTCTGAAGTGGTAATAACATTTTCTGTTATTCATCATCTTGTGAATTTTTATGATTTTTAAATATGATTTATGTTTTTAAAATCATTCAAATTCAGACCAATTTGCTAAAAATTATTCAGGCGGAATTGGATTGAATTGGTTTAACAGATTTGAAAGGTTGAAAAGAACTGACTCGAAACAGTGATTTGTTCACAAATAAACAAATACTCCAAAGACTTTTCCAATTGTATCAATTGCCACAGATTTTCCATGTTTTAAAGGGGATGTCTAATGCTATTTTATTCATTTTTACTTATTTACATTGTTAAAGAGTTGGATTCTCATGCTAAACATGGCCAAAGTAAAAAAAAAATTAGTTGGATGTCTGACAGAGTATTTCTGAGCCAAATACACTCCTTCAGGTTTCAAATAATCAACCAGAGCGAGAGCAAGAGCTCGTCCATCAACGAGCTTCGTTCGGGTTACCCCATAAGCTCTGCATGTTTTCGGAAAGAATAGGTACAGAGTATCTGTCTTTTATAAATATGAAACTCTTCAGAGACATGAAAGATGCAATACTACTCTATAGGTAGTCAAGATTAAAGGCACACCCCCATTTTTAGAAATAGGGCTTATTCGACTTCTTTCCTACATTAAGATATGTGGGCAAATGCATTTTTGTCTCAGTGCATGCATTGTTTTAGTTTGGCAGGGTCGGCGCTAGCTTAGCTTTGCATAATGAATGGAATCCGATTTCGATCTGATTTCCTAGAAAGATATTAACTTGGGACTATATTCTGGGGAAGCACAGCTACTTGTGCGCAGAGATATCACGCAACACATGAAATCCCTCAACTTCCGTCAACATACATTTCATGTGTTGTGTGATATCTCTGCGCCCAAGTAGCAGTGCTTCGCCTGTGCTTCACCCTAATATAGTCCCAAATTAATATCTTCTTAGGAAATCACCTAGTCCTCATCTGCATCGCTATTTGTAGTCGTTGTGAATACGCAGGCCACAAGAAGTAATTAGGTGGGGGGGGTTTTTTTGGATCACTTTTACTCGGGACATGCTAGCTGGCAACATAGGATTCCATTCACTATGCTAAGCTAAGCTAGCGGCGACCCTTCCAAACTAAATCAATGCATTTGCCCACATATCTAAATGTAGGAAAGATGTTGAATAAGCCCTATTTCTAAAAACGGTGGAGTGTTCCTTTAACATGAGATTGGCAGAAACTGTGGACTGGAAATGACCTGATATTTCCAGGTTTTATGTGAATATATCCTGAAGGATTACTTACGCTTGAGCATCTGGACTGATGTTGAGAAGCTTGCTTAGAGCCACACACAAGCGTTCGTGGAGGTCATGATTCAACCTGATGTCTACTTTAATCCTCTCAGCATTCCTCTCCAACAGGTCCAGGATCAGTGGCCGTAAGTGACGAGCAATGAGGAGAGTGTATTCCTTCTCCAACAGGAGCTGTGCTAGACATTCGAGTATACACTGCCTGTCCTGCTGGCTCCATATCTACAAGCAGAACAATACATGACAGTCAAAATTAATGTATTGAATAATGAGAATAATAAGCTAAAGCATCCCAATGGAATTAAACTAAAATCTAATCTAAATTAATCTAATTAATTCTATATATCACTACTTTTTATGGAAAATGTCTAATAATTAGGGGTGTAATGATACCCTTAAGTCACGATTTGATACATATCACGATACAATATTATTGCGATACTCCAAGACATATGGTAAAAGGTTAACAAAAAATGTACTGTTGATTAAAATTCTAAATTTGGTGTTACATTGGGGTGGAAATTAATAGGCTTGGACCTGGTGCTGGTAACAATGCACAGGACACTGGTGACACCAGAATAAAAATATTAATGATTCTGAAGCTGAAAATACTGAATTATTTTAGACGATTATGCATATGCTTGCACTCTGTCACTGACTAGATTGAAAATAATTTAGGCCACTTTTTACTGGTAGCAAAAGACATTTGGCATTATCAGGACCCACAAATATCCCCCCATTGCATTATTATACATTATAATCAACATTATATATATATTAGATTAATGTAGTAATGTCACTGATACTCTGTGAACTTAAACTGTACACAATAGAGTTTGTCACTATCCACAATACATATTGTTGCATTTTTTGTATTACGATATATTGTGAGACAATATATTGTTACACCCTTACTAATAATAATGATGATGATGATATTAATAAGCACATTATGAGTTATAATATTAATAATATTCTCTGCTAAATTAATTAACGTCTTACAGGAATATTTGTTTTCTTATTAGTAATCAGCATATCCAGATAGCAGATTGGTTCCAAATTATGACCTATTCAAGCATGCATTTATGACCTGGTTTATGTTCACATCAATGGTAAGGTAATCAGTGCGTCTTGTATGTCACAAAATAATAAACTGTGGCAGCATGTTTCAACAACCCAAACTATTGAAACTATGTTGCAACAGGACCAAAATAATCCATCGTGGTGGAAAACAAGACTGCTTTCCCAAATAGACTACAATGCACAACACTTACATGTCAGTTATTATTGAAACTAATGAGTTTTAATCATTGCCTCCATATACACACACACCCAATGGAGCAGCATGTGTACTACAGAAACGTGGGGCAGTGTGGTGTGACACACACGTGTTAAACAGATGAAAGCCTCTTATAACGGTCTTATAAAGTGCTCAGATCATGCAGTCTCACCTGTTTTGCGAGGTACTTGCTGAGTTCGTTGTGACTTTTCTCGACATGTCTTGAGATTGCACCTAGAGATGTCAGGCTCAACTCCAGGTTTTCCATTCTATCATTTGTCGTGAATACAGGGCTTTCCGACGAAGTCTCTGCGGCTGGTAAAGGCTTTAATATCCCAAGTACTCTACGTTATGGGAACCATAAGATTCATCACTCGTGTGGCTGTCCAGGTTGTACACAACACAGCGAGCACGTTCCCGTCAGTATTAAAATCCCTGTCCACATGTGAGTAAATGAAGAGCACTTCCGGGTCATTCGACTGTGTGTGTGTCGCTGTGCAGCAAATTAACGTCAGAGAGGTTTCTGTGAGGGGATTTTGCATGTAAACGCTTCAAATTTTTCGATTAAATATGATATTTTGGCCTGCAATGTTCTTAAGCCTGTGTGAGTGTGTCTGTGTTTGTGTCCTACAGCTGTAATTTCCATTCTCTTCCATTGTAAATGAATTTCATCAAATTTGGTCAACCGACAACACATATTTGTGAAACCTTATTTTAAAAACATTTGCAAGTAACAAATATAATTGTAATTTTGTAACTGCAGCCAAAGTTTAAAATAAGGGCAATGGATATTATTATTATATTGTGTATTAAAACAGATTATCGCTGCAATCTGTATAATATTTGGCAAACAATGAACCATAATAACAATGACGAGAATAATTTAAAGGAACATTTTCATTTGGATAAATTTATTAAATTATTTTAAATTCCACTGTAAACACCTAAAAGATTGGGGATGAGTTTACATACTCTTGTTTATGTATTTTGACAGCAGTATAAATAAATTAATAATATATTTTAATCTTTACTAAATCAAAGATCAATTCTGCCAGTTTCCTCCGAAAACGTTGGAGTGCTGTTAAACGATTAATCGCGATTAATCACAACCAAAATAAAAGTTTGTTTTTACACAATATATCTGTGTATAATTATTATGTATATATAAATACAAACTCGTGCATGTATATATTTAAGAAAATTGTGTTATATATATAAAATATTTTACAGTATATACATGCAAATATTTCTTAAATGTATACATTAATGAGTATGCATTTATATATAAATAATATTTATACACACTACACAAACATATATTATGTAATCACAAACTTTTATTTTGGATGCGGTTAATCGTGATTAATAATTTTTAACGCACTAAAACATGCATCAACAACTCGTTCTCACTTTTACAACAAAAGCATAAGTCATCAAGGTCAGAGTATCTTGAATATTTGTGATTTAACAGGGTAGATGGTATGCAAAATTGTAAAATATATTTCTTTAGTTATATTATTGATACAGTATTTAAAGAGGATTAACCAAGCTGTCTTCCAATTAATATTATCAATAACAGAGTTCCAAACTAATTTTCCTCTAGGTGCTATTTTATTTTGTTATTTTTATCATTAATTTCAACACTGTTTAATATACATTTTGGGTTTGATGAGTTTTATTGAAAATGACTTTTAACAAGCTTTTTTAAAATGTATTATTATGAATGCTTGAACAACAAATACAAAACAAAAAGGGTGTACATATAAAGAGGGTGTTCTAAAGAACTAACCACCAAAGAAACCTAAATAATACATATAAATCAAATAATAAAAGGCTTTGCTATTCCGCAAAATCTTAAATTTATCAAATAAAGAAACCGTTTTAACAGTTTATTTGTTTATGATCTCCATAATAATGACTATTATAGACTTTTAAAACGGTGAACCAATACATTCTTTTAGCAAAGTAGAGACCGCGGGAAAATGACGTCACTTCCTGTTGGGCGAATCTGTACCGTGTGAGGATGGCGCGGAGCTGGTGGAAATATTCTTCAAGATTTTTTTTTAATCGCTGTCTACGAGCAAATTGAAAATTGCTAATTAACTGCAAATTATATTTTACCAGCGCGACAGCATGGGTGTCATATCCTGAACTCCGCTGTTCAGTGTTTGGTCCATCTTACAGTTTTATATCCGCTTGTTGTTGTTTGCTCACTACCAGAGATACAGGTATTGTTCATACACTTTCATTTAATTTCACTTTGTGCTCATACTACACTACTAATGTATTTTGCTTTACTTAGTCGGTGTTTGTGTAAAATTCACTATCTTACAATTAGAAGTATAATTTGTGTAAGAAGTAAGTTATAGAGGATTTTTGGGGGGTTGATTTATTACTTTTTCACCTTTAATATTAAGTTTACTCTTTTTTTATTTTTAGTTTCGCATTAAATTTGGATTACTTAAGTTTCTTAAGTAAATGTCAGGAAGTGGTGTAGTTGAACTGACACATGCCACTGTTTTCAGGAACTTCTATTTTCTTTCTTTCATTAGCTGACTGAAAATGGATGTAATGGATGAACTTTATGGAGATCTTATTGAGAAGCCCTCTGGTAAGACTCTCATCTCAAAATATGTGCTTTATTTTCACATATTTAACATGTTTTCTGCTAGGATCATCAATAGAGTACTATTGTATTATCTATTATCTGTATGTATCTATCATCTAGCATTTATTGCGGCCTTTATCACTAAATATGATGTATATTAGTGATGCATAATATATTGGCCACCATTATGATATCGGCCGATATATGTTAATTTTTTATGTTATCCAAAAATGAGAAATAAGAATTAAAAAAATGTGGCCAATATATTAAAGGATTATTTCCTTTAGCTGATACACTTCAGAAGTGCACTGTTTGAATTGCTTGAAATATGATTGGAATCACTTGAAAAAAAGAAAGAAAACGCAGTAAAGTGCAACACGTCCAGTGTGTCTGTCATATAGGCTAAATAAAATTATAATGAGAACTTTATAATTGTGTCCTTGGGACATGGCTTTTAATGAGACTTTTGTTTTTTTATTTAGTCTTTCGAAAGTTGTATAAAAATTTGGATTGAGATTTATTGGCCAATATATCTTATTGGCTTTAAAATATTAAGAAAATATTAATTTTCATATCAGTGCATCTCTAATGTAAATGGATCTTAGATCCACAAAAAAAAACCACATTCTAGTCTTTATACATTTAATTTTCAGCAATGTACTGGAACAATACTTTCACTGTATTCTTAAAAACACTTATTATAGCACATAATCGACTTTACTTATGATTTCTCAACAATTTCACAAGATCATAGGCATGCAAAATAAACTAAATGTAGATAATTGAGCAGCACAACAACTGCATTTAAAATTGAGGCCAGGAATGATCACATTAATAATAACTGCTTACATTTACAACTGGTTACATTTTAGTCCACCCGAGTGTGTATATATATTTGTTATATCTATATGTATCCATATAATGTTGTTTGGTTTACTTCTTTTTTTTATTCCCTGGTTTCTTGTCTTAACAGATTCATGCTTCAGCTCTGTGAAAACAAAACATACATGTATTGGTCAGGTGTATATGCTGGAATAGTTTTGCATTATGACCGTATCAGTTTTTGTATTTGATACAGGTTACAATGAGGACTCGGTGGACATCTACTCTGGCCTAGAGAACAGCCCTAAGGGTGATAGGCACAGAGGTGGGTTTCGTTAACAAGTCTTGAATTCAGTACATCACATTTCATAGTTTTTATATGTGTTTACAGTAATTTGTTCATGTATGATTGTCAGAGAAATAGAATGTTATAATTTGTTGTTTTGTAATTCTTTTTTATTAGGTGAAGTCAACCCATTTGTTTCCCCACGTACAATGGAATCAATGGATATTTATGAGGAAATTATCAGGGAAGAACAAGAAGAAAAGGAGGCAACTTACAATGAGGTCTTGTAACTTGAACTCGTTGAAGATTGGTTTGGTTTTGCTTTAAAAGTGAAAGGGTTATTTCACTCAAAAATGAAAATTCTGTCATTAGTCACTCACCCTCATGTCATTCCAAACCCGTTCATTCATCTTCGGAACACAAATTAAGATATTTTTTTATGAAATCTGAGAGCTTTCTGACCCCACACAGACAGTAAAGAAAATAGTCCATGTGACTCCAATGGTTCAACCTTAATGTTATGAATTGACGAGAATACTTTTTTTGTGTGCAAAAAACAAACAAAGAGAATTACTTTATTCAACAAACTCTTCCCTTCTGTGTCACACTCCTACGCTATTCACGTAAGCACCACAACGCATGCATGTGGTGCTCAACCAATAGTGAGCCGACATTCTGCCGTAGAACCCGGAAGCTCTGCACTGTGTGAAAATGGTCATTGTGTTGCTGTCTATGTGTGTATGACATGAGGATGAGTAATTAATAACAGGAAATTCATTTTTGGGTGAACTAACCTTTAAAAAAATTGACAGAATATTTACACTATTTTGTTGTACTTTATCTTTTATTACAGTTGAAGAAAAAATTTGATGATGCACAAAAACAAGTTAAGGAACTGGTCTCAAAGTTGCAGCAATTGCAGACAAAGGTGTGTTTACATTTTTAACAGTTGTTATATAGTGACGCTTAATGAATACCCCCCACAAATTAGTTGTTGTGCTTTATATTTAAAGAATTCGAGTTTGAGCAGTGAAAACCTACTTCTGAAGAAGAACATTTGTTCTCTCGTCAAGACGGCAAGAATGGAGATTGTGCGTAAGGATGAGGAGATTAGCAGGCTCAGCAATAGGTAAAAACGATATCTCTGGTACTAAGATCAGAAAACAGATGATGAACTCTGGCTTGTGTCAGGATTGGATGCTTTTATTTAAAAGTCTGTTTTTGTGTGTTACCATCACAGGTCCGGTCGTGGAAGTTATAGTCAAAATTTCCGTCGATCTCAAATGGACAGTGGTCCAGCAAACACAAGGCACAGTCTGAACAGTCCTACAAGTTCTGTTTTAGGATCACAAGGCGCTAGACAAGATAATACTATGAATGAAGTAAATCAGCACAAGGACAGAAACGCTGTGTCGGATCACTGTGCATATCTGCCAACAACGCCAATTGCAGCACCAAAACCATTTGAGGTGCTCCAGAAATGCCCTAGAACAGATCTTGAAAGTCCTCTGAACTGTCAGAATAAATCTGCTGAGACCCTGACTGTCCAACCAGAGAATAGAACATCAGGGAGTATAAAATATCCCACCACATCCATAGTGGCAGATGTCTCAAATGTTCCCAAAACAAATAACTCTGGACTGAGAGCTCTTGATACAAGTACTAATTGTCGATTCAGTAGCTTGAAGGAATATAAGAACTCTCCCATAACACATATAGACAAGCTGGAAAAATCACAGATTTGCACAAGCCGGGAAAAAAATTGTCACTCGAAGGTTAAGGGTGTGTCACCAAAGTCTCAGAGAAAAGTGGACAGCAACTCAAGCAAGTCAGGAAGAACCGAAAAAGAGCTTGCAAAAGATAGTTCTGTGTTTAGCGAAAACCGAAGTCAGCAGTCTGAGGTTCAAGTTGTTTTTAAAAGTTCAGAACAATCGAAAAGCCCTTCCTCCCAGTCATGCAAAGCCTCGCCATCTGTCTCTTCCCAACCATCCAAAAGTTCAGTTAAGACAGCAGCAGATGAAGAGACACAGAGTCAGGGTCACATGCATAATCAAAATGCAGAGAGAACTAGCAGAGAAACAAGACACTCTGGCTTGAGCAGTACAGATTGCACTGTGGTGGATGAAGAAAGCCATTCCCAAAACCACAAATGGAAGAAAAGAGATGCAAGTGACCATGGAAGGAAAGAGGAGAAAAGTTCCAGTGGAGCAAGGAGGAGCAACAGAACCGAAAGAAGCAGACACCATGAGCAAAAGAGGCCAAAGGAGAGTGAGAGGAGTAAACGAGATGTGGGAAACAACTGTAGTAGTAGGGAAAGAAGCAGCAACAGGTCAGACAGTAGCAAAGATTTTGAGCGAAGGAGTGCAAAGGAGATGGATAATAAAGATGAAGATAAAAGATCTAAGAAACAAGTTGATGCCCTAGACAGTAGGCAAGCTTTTTCTTCTCCCAGACGTGATTCTCAACGAAAGGATGTTCATAAGGGGAAATTGTCAAGCAGAATCGATGAGACATCATCCAAAAGCAAACGGCCTCATTGCTATGATAAATCTAGAACGATTGAGGATTTAAAATGCCCGGTCAAAAATGGAAGTTCTGAAAATAACTGTGTTGAAGACAAGGGTATAGTCAAGGACAGAGAAAGAAAAAGAGGTGGACATTTGGAGAAGCATAGGGTACAGAAGCATGGAGAAACCAAAAATGTTCCTACCAAAGATGTCAAAAAGAGCTCTCATAAAAAACACAAAACTGTCAGAAAAGGTCAAGATAGTGAGTATGAGAAGGTCAAACATCTTGAATCTGTTCATGCAGAGTCAGTACCACTGACAGTGGTAGCTGTCAGCATCAATGCCTGCCAAACTTCCGAGGATAATAGTCCAGATAGAAAACTAAGTTTCATGGAGACATTGAACCTCACCCTATCGCCTCTTAAAAAACAGAAGCAGTCCTTCGATCCCACAGAGGCCATTGGAGCGTCATCTGAAGATGCCTCATCACATAACAGATCAGACGCTGTGGAGGAATTCTACGTCATAGATGAATTGAAGAACAGCCAGCACAGCGATGAGGAAATGGTTAAGAAGCCTGAGGCTACAAATGCAGGTGAAAAAGAAGACCTTACCAGTTCTTGCAAACAATCTGGACAAGTTGTTGATCTCTTCACAGCTGTAGCCTCTGAGAAGCCCTCAGCAGAACAAACAGACATGGAGGTACAAGAAGAAAATGCCACTGAAAGTCAAGAGGTTGTGGACAAAGTGCCATCAATTGATAAAATCTCAGAGGAGAAAGAAGGCAAGACTTCAGATTCCAATGTGTTAGACAAAGATTCATTATCAAAATTAACCCTTTCAAGAGAGTCTCTAAATCGTGTCTGTGAGAATGACACCGAAGACTCTCTGGGAATTATAAATAATGCTTATATCTCTATCACTTTGCCCTCTGAAATATCAGAAGTGGTAGTTTCAGATAATAATCCTGATTCAATAGTTGATGGTTGTCTGCAACAAGACTGTATTGCCACTTTGTCTGAGGAGACTTCTCACATGGAAATCTCACATGGAAATCCTCAGGCCAAGTCTCAAGATTTACTATCAGCATCAAATGGGATTTGTCAAGATGATGTGTCATGCTCTGACAAGACACACATTTTTCCTAATATTAATTCTTCTGGAAGTTCTGTCAACATGGAAGTTTCGTCTAGTACAATTACTGCAGATCTAGATGACCCAAGTAAAGTTATTTGTGATGTTGAACAAGTGGGTACTTCAAAACAGGACAATAAGAGAGCAGAGGAAACCCTTGAAAATTCTAAATCAATTAAAACACAACTCACATCTGAAAGGTCTGAAAAATCCCATCAAAGTCCATTATGGAGTCAGAACACTATGGCTTCAAATTATGGCACCATTGTTGTAGAGGATACCATGTCATCTTTGCAACCTGGTTTCTTAGAGCCAGATTCCACAGAAAGAGAAGAACAGAACACAAAGTCATTGAATCCTGTTGTTTCTTGCCATGATGAAGACTCCATGATGTTTACCCTGAGGAACATCAGAGTTATTCCTGAGCCCATCAGCCCACTCACAAGCCCAGTCCGTCAGGTGCAAAAAGCACAGCCTCAGCGTGCTGAGAAGCAAACACATGTCAAAAATCTTAGCAAAGGTAAGTGTTGTTGTTTCCCATAATTGCCAAAAATTGCACTAGTTATCCCATGGAACATTTGATTGAATTTGCGTGTTTGTGTGACTTAAGCAATAATTTGTCCAACAGGTTTAAGTGTACATCTTGCTAATTTTCTTTTCTTTTTTTTTAAAGATCTCTCAACTGTGAAAACTGGCAGTAATAAGGAAGAAGTAAATATGGAAATGAACAAGGAGAATAAGTCACCTGACTCTTCTGTCACAGCTTCTTCCTACAAAGGGACAAGAGATGCTGTCTCTGCTTCTGGAACTGAGGAAGATGAGCTGGAGGATGGTGAGATAGTTAGTGAGAGTGAAGAAGAGGGACCTCTGTTTATCCAGACTCCTCCAAGAGAAAAGGAAAAACCAACCTCAGGGACTCCAAGTCCAAAGCTACCTGCAGTTCGGAAAAGAGTGTCCCAAAAGAAATCTTGTGCCTCTTCTAAATATTCCGAACCAAACAAGTGTTCAAAGTCGTCTGCTTCTAACGACAGTCCCACCTCAAGTAAGAGACGCTTTAAAACCGTAAGCCCACCATTGAAAGCAGCGGTCTATACGCTAGACGGATTTATGGACATGTTAGGATCTATTCGAGTTGAGTTGAGGAAAAAGTACATGAAGCTTCAGAAAAATGTCACTAAGACTGCATTCTGCTGTATAGTGGATATGTCTCATGCCTCTTTTACAGAATTTATCAATGCAGTTGACTTGGATAAATTGTGCTGCCAAGGTAACGACATCAAAGTTACACTTAATACAATTATTTCGTCAATCTTGGGCAAGATCACCAAGAATGGCATCGTCAATCGTATCTTTGAGCAGAGAGCTGGAGACCTCAAGCAGAAGTTGTGGACATTTGTGGATGGACAGTTTGATTTCTTGTTCAAGGAACTGAAGACAGCACTCAAAAGTGAGTGTGAGCCCTCCAAGAATGCATCAAATGAAAATGAAAATAAAAATGCATCCCTTAAAAGAAAAGCGGTTGAAATTGAAGTGGTAGAAAAAGGACCTTTTAGCACACCTGGGCCTCTTCACAGGGCCAAGAAGTCAAAAGTTGACACAGGAAGTTACGTCAGAGAGGCGCTTCCAAATAATCTGCCTCGCAGGGGCCTTGGGAGCAGAGGTAAAAACATAAAAGCTGTCATGAATAAAGACGATCAGCTGGCAAAGGCGACAACAACACACCAACTTCCTACTTCGTCCTCTGAAAGGTCTTTCCACGAAGGTACCTCAGAATCTGACAATAGAATCTCTTCCTATGTCCGACGTCTCTCCCAAAATGGATCAATTCAAGATAAGTCAGACTTTGAAATTCTAACAGAGCAGCAGACATCAAGCTTAACCTTCAACTTGGTCTCAGACTCCCAAATGGGAGAGATATTCAAGTGTCTTTTGCAAGGGTCTGATTTGCTTGAATCCAGTGTGCCTGTTGGTGACAATACAAGTTGGCCAGTCAGCACACCTCGAAAAGAAGGACTTCCAGGGGATAGTTTAATTGGTATTATGACCCCTAACAAGGCAACCCCATCTAAATTCATCACATCCTGGTCTTCGATTTCCCCATACAAGTTTGCTTCAAACAGCAAAATGCTGGTAGACCCAGCAATTCTCGATGAAAGCTGTTTGTTAGAAGTTCCCTCTAATTCTGAACCATGTCATCTTCCTGTTCAGTCAACAGTAATCTCTCAAAGATCCTTCTCTATCTTGGCGGAAGATCTAGCAGTGTCCCTTACCATTCCCTCACCATTAAAGTCTGATAGTCACTTAAGTTTCTTGCATCCTGGAACTGGACAGCCATTGTCTGCCCCAAACAGTGTCCTCAGTGCCCATTATAGTGAAGACGCTCTTCTTGATGGAGAAGATGCAACTGAACAGGACATCCACCTTTCTCTAGACACCGATAACTCCAGTTGTGGTTCGAGTCCCAGCAGGACATGGGAGGGCTCTGATCCATCCGGTTTCCAATTCCAACCCAATTTACAAATGCAGGCTGTGGTAATGGAGAGGTCAAATGATCATTTCATTGTGCGAATAAGACGAACATCTACTGGCCCAATTGAAAATAAACAAAATGAAGGGAGAGCAGCACCAGCGTTAGCTGAAATTCCAGAGCCTAAACCTAATCTCGCTGTGACCCATGAAAACTTGAGTCCTGCACCTGGAGAGATGTTGAACAAAAGCCCAACCATTGTAAACATGTCATGTCATATTTCAGATAAATTAATTGTAGCTCAACCGTCAAGCCAAAAATCCTCACCTGAAGGTGCTTGTGATGGTGACAGCTTGTTCTGCAACAATGCTGATCCTGTTTCCAAAGAAGCATGTGTTACCGCTCCTGAGGAAAGCAGTGCAACAGAGATTGAAACAGAGATATCAGGAAATGTAAGGAACACAATACAGAGCCCAAGTGCACCAAAGTCTAAATCTGAGAGGGTGTCAAAGAAACGCAAAAAGGCAAAGCACTCAAAGGTGGAGAAATCTCAAGATAAACCTTGCAAGCCCAGGCATAAGAAAAGGTCAAAATCCTCCAAAGAAAAAGCCACAAAAACTGTAATACCCCCGGTGTCCCCTAGCAGCCTGTCTGCTAAGAATGTAATCAGGAAGAAAGGGGAAGTGGTGGTGACATGGACCAGGTGAGTTGAATGTATTTACACTTCTGTTTTGTTATTAATTCTGTGTGCATAATGTTTTAAACTTAAGTTTAAACTTAAGAAACCAATAAAAAAGCTGATGTCTTTTGAAGGGATGAAGATCGGGACATACTCGTCGAGCTTAAAATGAAGGGGACTTCACCCAAGACATTTGCTGCCCTGTCGAAAAGGTTGAAAAAGTCAACAGAGCAGGTATGCTTAATTGTTTTCCCTTAAATATGACTTCAGCTAACTGCTTTGTTATAAACTAATGATTGCTGTTCTTTGACAGATTGAGGAGCGGTTCTCTCAATTGATGAAGCTATTCAAGAAGAAAGAGAAAATGGAGAATTGATCAAACAAGAATGAAATTGAACAGACTTGACAAAATAGTCTATGGAGATTTCAATGTTTGCATCAGCATCCAACGGCAGAAATATAATGCATTGAATGTGAAAATCTGTTTGAAATCTGTTTGAAAAAGCACTTACAGTTGTAACTCGTCAAAAGATCTGCAGTAAATGGAATGCAGTAGGCTTTTTTTCCCCTTTGGTTAACATTCAATGTTATCAGATTCATAATTCCTGCAGAGCAGTCACCAATCAGGCAACATAGTGAAGAATTTATTAACTAGAGAAACATGCAGTATGGACTTTACATTAATCTGTGTCAATGACATAAACAGACACAACAAAGTAGAAAAGTAAGGCTTCATAGTATTTTCAGTGCATAAAGCCCTGTATGATGCCTTAGAATTGACTTGTTCTTCATTATTTTGGCAAGTTGGTCATTGCACAAAGTACTACAGTTGTTGTGCTTTTATGCAGTGAAATGAACAAAAAAAAAGTATTTAAAGGATATCATTAACTTGTATTACAAGTTGACTTTTGTGATATTTGCAATGCCTTTTAAACCTACCTCTGAACTACAAATGTTTTTAAAATCTTTAAACCAAATGCTTATAGGCATAAGTTTTGATCACTTATTTTTTTTCTCCTTTTGGTGAATGAGGTTGGTGTTGGCTTTTAATATAGAGATGGAAAAGATTATTAGTATTATTATTTTTCTGGTCTGGATTTGAATTTTCAATCTTTGTTCCATTAGTCATCCTGAAAAATGTTATATTTTCATATTGATGACTTAAGAGTACTTTTTTTTCTTTTTTTAGGTAATAAATGAGGGGAGTGCTCCCTTGTGTATATATTTGTAAAGTTGAACTGAACAAAGATTTTTCTATGTTTGATCTTTTTTTTTTTTTTTTTACTTTTTTTTTCTCAAAGAGAAACTTAGATGTGGGAAAAATACCTTGTATGTTGTTTGGAAATAAATTTTGTAAATATTTGTAGTAATTTCTGACAAATATTTTGAAATAAATCTTATTTATGAAATCTTATGGCAAGTTTCTTTTGAGATGAATATTCCAAACAGCATCTAAGACTTCAGGTTGTTCTACGGCAAATCTAAGACTTTTGGTTATAAGCTCTTATTTAGGATTACATCAGTAATACGGTCTGAAAATAATTTAATATAAAATATCAAAACAATGGCAAACAAAAGATGTTTGGCTTTTCTGTTTGTGCAATTACAATTAACCAACTGGTGTCAATGTGATTTATAGCTGATGGATAGTCACTTCCTCATTAATATATCACCATCAACATTTTTAGGCTTACTATTGTAGTTAATATCACAGGGGGTATAAATCCAGTGATCCATTGAACAATTCACAGCTCACTGACAATACTATGGTCCAGACAGAAGCGAGATATTTAGGTCACAGTCTGGCAGCTGTTAACCTTACTTCACCTCTGAAATCAGTGTTGCCAAGTCCACGGTTTTCCCGTGGAATTGGGCTAATTTTACACTTTTGCCTCAGGTTGTTTTTTAGTCCACAAGTTGAAGTGGACCCTCCTCCCAAAAAAAAAAAAACCCCAGGACTCAATTTTTACCCCAACTGGGAAAGTTTCGGCTTGGCAGGTTTTGAATAGCATGGTGGCTGGATTTGTTATGCAAACCTGGCAACCCTGTCTGGAATCTAGATTAAACTTCTGTTCACACTGAGGTAACCTAATGACTTGAGTGTGCCAGTACAACATTTACATCTAGTTTAAAAGTTTTTGAACATACACAGTGAAACATTTTAAATAAACTAAAATAAAACATTATAAAAGGTGAAATGTGAAGATAAATAAATACTGTAAAAGATCTTCAGCAGCAGGCTTTTATTAAATCTGCACCTAGTGGAGTGTATGCAATCATTAAACTCCACAGTTCATTACATATCTATCGGCACTGATCTATTTACAGCTGGCTTACGTTCTTGAAGCTGGTTTTTAGCTTCTCTCTTGTTACATCACCCTCAGACTGGCCAAAAATAGCCCTTCAAGCGTTTGACTATAAGATCAGACATGACACATTGATCATCATGCCTCGTCTAGACACAAGTGCTATATGCTCAGAGTGGAATCTGGCTTACTGAATACTGCACGGAACACACGATACATGCTATTTTTTTAAGAATTAGGGAAATTATGCAACGATTAAATGTTTCAAGAAGCAGTACATGATTGTCACATGAACCTCATCGTAGTGCATGTGACTGCAATTTTGCAAATTTAATGTAACTATTTTGGAAATCCGACAAAATTAGTCAATATAACGATGCTTAAAATTGCAGCTATAATTATTTCCAGTTCATTTGTCATACTGGAAATGGAAAGTCAAGTCAAACACTGTATTATGGGATACAGTATTTCATGCTTTATAGGCTATTGCACATTTTGGCCTTAGCAGTCCATCTGTGCATGTTGAATGTGTGCATACTGGTTGCTGTATACATACTTTATACTATAATAGGAAGAGTAGTGTGACATGCTTTTCCAAACACAGATAATGTTTTAACTGCATTAACATTAAGAGAATGTTGGGTGTGTTCAGACAGTTCATTATTACTTACCTGAACACATACACGTTGGCACATTTCCACACAGGCTATGGGGTATTTTGGGATTGTATGTTCCCCCTGAACTGCCCTCAACAGTTGTGATGCAATTTAGCCCCCTCAGGGTACCGTCCAGCCTACAGATCGATAGCAGCATTGTATGAGCTCAATGCACAGAGAAACTGGACTTCATTCAACAAAGCGAGGTCCACAGAGGAGTACTAATTACTCCCATGAGGATGAAAGGATACTGGGATTGTATTATTTTGTTTTTAGTGGGATGAATTGATGCAGCAAGTGTTTTGTGAATACCACTAAAATGTAAGTTTTTATTTTTTATGGGTGTCTTGTCTGTCTGTCTGTCTATCTATCTAATAAACAATACTTTTGTCCTAGTAATGTATAACATTCACTCTTTCAGTTTTAGGCCATGTGAAAATGGGAGATTGGAACTTGCTAGGGAGTATCTTGGAGGAGGTTCACATTCACTCCACCATTGTGGGCAAAATCTGGCTCACCATTCTTTTTATTTTCCGTATGCTTGTGCTCGGGGTTGCTGCGGAAGACGTGTGGGACGATGAGCAAAGTGAGTTTGTGTGCAACACAGAGCAGCCCGGATGCAAGACAGTCTGCTACGACCAGGCGTTCCCCATATCTCTCATCAGATACTGGGTCTTACAGATCATCTTTGTCTCCTCACCATCTTTGGTGTACATGGGACATGCGCTCTACCGGCTCCGAACTCTGGAGAAGGAGCGCCACAGGAAAAAGGCTCATCTGAAAGTTGAGCTGGAGGAGACGGAGGCTTTAGAGGAGCACAAAAAGATCGAGAAGGAGCTTAAGAAGCTGGAGGAGCAGAAGAAAGTGAGGAAGGCTCCTCTGAGGGGTTCCTTGCTGCGCACATATGTGTTGCATATCTTAACCAGGTCGGTGGTGGAGGTGGGATTCATAGTGGGGCAGTATGTGCTTTATGGCATCGGACTGGCGCCGTTATACAAGTGTGAGCGTGACCCCTGCCCCAACAGTGTGGACTGCTTCGTTTCACGGCCAACGGAGAAGAGCATCTTCATGATTTTCATGCTGGTCATTGCAGGGGTGTCCCTGTTCCTCAATCTCCTGGAGATATTCCATCTTGGTGTGAAAAAGATCAAGCAGACTTTATATGGATCCAAATACAATGGAGATGAAGATAGCATTTGCAGGTCAAAGAAAAATTCCATGGTCCAACAAGTATGCATCCTTACAAATTCCTCACCACAAAAACATATGCATTTGACACACACTTCCCTCGCAATGGTGCCAGATGGACAGATGGCAACATTGCCTTTCTATATGCCAATGGCTGGTCCTCCATCTAGCCACAAGGTGCCAAACGGGGACCCTAATAGATCTGAACAACAACCCAGGCAGAACCGTCTTCCTAGCCAGCCTGAATTCCAGGCTCTCCAACAGTTGGGAGCCACAGAACGAAGGTCCACTTTAGACAACCGTCCGCACTCCTGCAGCAGCGAGGAGTCTGGGCCAAAGGGCTCTGGACCACCCAGAAATGCTGGTCAGCTGCCTAGAGCTTCACTCAGAGCCAGTCATATAGAGATACCAGCAGCATTACGGAAGCAGAGCCGAGTCAGCAAAGACTTCAGTGAGGAGAGTGATTCCCCGGACAGCGGGAATTACCCCACTGCCAGGAAAGCCAGCTTCATGTCACGGGAGCTTTCGGAGAGCACGTCTGATAGTCTAGACTCCAAGAGTGGATCGGACACGGAGGCCAACCGTATCGCTCAAGGGGAGAGTCCAGCTATAACACCACCCCCTGCCAGTGGACGGAGAATGTCAATGGTGAGTAGGGGAACATTTAATCGAAACAAATACTGTTTCCATGCTCAAGCTTCTGCTCGTTTCAAGTTAGAAAACTTCTGTTTACAAGCACTATTCATCTAAAGTGCACCTTTAAGCTAAACTTTTAACTCACAATGCACACTGTAGTCTCCTGCTCATGGTGTCCCAAAAAGATTTAGTAACGATGAATCACTGTCTGTCACTTTGATATGCAGATAAAGCTTAGGATCATGTTTTTCAGGAGTACAGAAAACCAAGAGAGAAACAGTGACATTAATAAGTAGTGCAAGACTGAAACACCAGATACTAGATCGTCTAGATGTGTTGTGAACACTGTCAATGAACAATGTCAAATCTCATCAACGAAATCATGAAAAGGTTTGCTCATCATAATGATAACTACGGACAGATTCCAAGTTTTTGTTAAATGTCGATAGGTTCACATTAATTTATGAAATGTTTCTTTCATATATTACTCGTCATTCGTCTTCGACGAATGTTAAAGGCCTGTGTTATTTTAGAAAAAAAAGACAAAAACTGACAAACTAAAAACTAACACCAACCAAAGTTTGAAAACATTTTTTACAGTTCATTTTTAAGTTCACAGTGTATAGTAGATTTTTAAGTTTGATATGTAGGCTAATGATTCATGCAGTAAATATGAATAATTTCTTTTTTTTTCAGAGCATGATTCTGGAGCTGTCTTCAATCATGAAAAAGTGACATTTTGGAACTGTCTTCTGGTTTAATTGTCATTGACTCCATAATTACTGCACATTAATCCAGCTGACTTAAATACTGTAGTGTTACTCTCAATAAATGCTTTCACAATAAATAGGCCGCCTTTTTCTTCTTTTTTTACAATTAATGGAGGCTATCATTGGATATGTTTGAAAAAGGCGAGATTTAAGGGCTTTTTAATATATATTTTTTTTTTGTCTTGATACTGTTGAATTTTAAAAATAATATTATATATTATCCAGCCATATGCTTGAGTATTTACAGTTTTGTGCTATACACATACTGTTTTAATAGCCTACATCATCACCGTATGGCAATGTCAAAACAATTGAATTACACATCACAATAATGACAAAGCTACAGTAAATGAAATTGAATGTGCAATGAAAAAACGTGACATTTAATTGGTGTTTTTTATTTGTGTCTACTTCCTACCATCATCATTCACAGAGCATGGTGATTTCCATATAAGCCCCGCCCATTTGTGTATTCCAGCCTACTTCGTAAGTCCCTCCCACTTGGAGGTCTCTGGGCTGCAGTAATGCAGTGATGGGTGGAGTTTACATCTAGAGCATTCTGAAGTGAGTTCAGGCTTAACACAAAACGTGCCATACTGCCATCTGGTGGGGAATTACATATTATAAAAATGTTTGACCTTTAACACTAGAATAATGTCCATCAGCTGGTTTTGTTTGAATCTCGGGAGATTATAGTGTGTTGACCTAATCCATTTCTTTTTTCAATGCACTGCTGATCAAAGTAAGTTAAGTTTCTGTTAGTGGCAGCAACATAAAGATCTACTGACTGACTTCAGGCTGACCCAGACCTCACTCACACACACACACACACATGTTGTGTTTCCATGTTTTATGGGGACATTCCATAGGCGTAATGCATTTTATACCATACAAACCGTATTTTCTATCCCCTAAACTGCCCCTGCCCCTAAACCTACCCATCACTGGACACATGCAGCATTTTTACATTTTCAAAAACATCACTTAGAGTGATTTATAAGATGTTTTCCTCATGGGGACAAAAATGTCCCCACAAGGACAAGGATTTTGGATATTGCCATCTTTGTGGGGACATTTTGTCCCCATACCGTAGGGATTACCAGTCCACACACACACACACACACACACACACACACACACACACACACACACACACACACACACACACACACACACACACACACACACACACACACACACACACACACACACACACACACACACACACACACACACACACACAAGAAGTACTGACAAGTGTATAATTACCTTCATAGAATGAATCGACTAACAGGATGATTTTTCTCTCCCCACAAAAGATTTTGTGGTGGTGCCAAAATAAACATATTTTGCATAGGGGTTTTAATGATCTTAAAACCCCTCAACAAGAGGACCTTGAGGACAAAATGTAGGAATACAATTCATCAAATGGTTAATCTTTGGTCTTATTAATCTATCACCTGTTCCAGAGCAAGGGGAACATTACGTTTTATAACTTTATATTTAGGCTATTTATAATCCTGTAGGGCCTACAAGAGCGCTTTTTTACATGAATTGTTTGTTTGTGTTTGATTTCCTATTGTCTTTTATAACGGTTATTGTTTTTAATTTAAATATTATTATTTAATAAATATTAGTTCATATAAATAATATGCCATACTTGGTATTGAAAAAGGGCCTGTTAGTGATTGTAATTTTGAATTCAGTGACAGTTACATTACACCACTAGATGGCGGCAAAGACGGTCTATATGAGTGTTATAAATGAGGAAGTTGTTTTAAGTGCTGTTTTGGGAAATCTGACAACCCTGTTGGTTAGGAATGTTTTGAAGCATGGCAGCTGGTTCGAGCTGGTTTATGCTAGTCCTTATTTGGTCCTGAGCTGGAGCTAGTTTCTCAGGACCAATTTAAACCAGTTCATGACCAGTTAAGGACCAGCTCAAATCAGCTGACATGCTTCAAAACATACCTAACCAGCATATGCAGTTTTTTTCAACAGGGAAAGATATATCGCTTTCCTCAGCAGACATTCAAACAATTTTTTTTTATAATGGATATAATATTATGGACATCAACCTGAAGAATGAATGCTATCAGATGCATACACTCGTTTAGTCGATCTCTCTTATAATATTATTAATACATAATACAATAAGCTTCAATGGAGCGACTTAATAGTTCCAAAGTGACGTTTTAGAATTAGTAACGGAGGCTTGGGCTCAACTGTTTAACTGTCAACCTGAGACTTGAATCCCTGGCGGAAGCAAGTAGTTACCACAAAAGAGTGTTTTTAAAGACATTTATTTACTCATTTGTGCCTTCGAACTGTTGTATAAACGTAATCGAGTGGTGCAGGTATGACATCACTTTGTAGGTCAAAACGCAGAAGCAAGTTAGCATTTTAGCACTTCTGGTTCCATCGTCCTGAAGTCAATGGCTGAAATAAGGTCTGTGGTGAACACAAGCACAAGACACTTTCACGTTTTTTTGACGACAAAAAACAAACAAACATCAGTATTACCTCACTCATGATTTTTTAAGCTGTTACATGTCTGAAAAAGGTGGTTGCTAACAAGTGGCTAAATGGACTGGCTGTCGAGGAGATTAAATGTCATCATGCCAAACACGTAAGATCAGTCTGCTTTTACAGCCTCATTATGCTCATAATTGTGCTAAACTAAATAAACTATTCTAACTCAAACGTTCTGGGAAAATGTTTTTAGATTTAGTTGTCGAAGCTTAGTGATGGTGACATTGAAGTCAAGCAACCATGGTAGTTCGTTATATCCTACATTTAGCTTTTTACTTCTGGCGACTGCATTTAGACTTCAAAATTAATAAAAGTTGTGTTCATCTGTGATAATTGTCTTGATGGACAAAACGTGCAAGTATCATAAATGCTTGTTTTGTGTGATAATCCAAAAGCCAATGGGGAAATCCTATTGGGCTTTTCTCGAGGAAACTGCCAGTTGGCCTACAAAGGGACATCGTACCTGCACCAATAAAGGCACAAAGTTTATCAAATGTTTTTTTTTTCTTTTTACACTTATTTAACAATAAGAGGAGAATCCAGCAATCACAACACAATGTACATGATATGTTTCTTTATTTCATAAACAGAAATGGTGTCTAGACAAAATCTGTAATTTATATAACACTAGCAATTGAAATGCATGAAAATGAGTCCTGCACAATACCGTATGTACAATGTTTTTTAAGTCATTAAATTCATTAGGGTCATGTAGCATTTCAAAATGAAAAAAAAGAAGAAGTAAAAACTCTTAGTACAGAATAAGCAAAGAAACAGCTACCTCAAATCGACAATATTAACACAAAACAGTCTTCTAGAAAAAATGCGATAAAGAGAGTCAGAAAGAGAGATAGAGAGAAAAAAACAACTCGTGTGACTACTAGCCAAAGAGCTATTCCATTAAAAATGATGCACCAAAATCTACCAATACAATAATCCATATAATCTGTGTAAAAAGCATGTAGAAAAAACACCTGATGCAGTTTGCTGATACAGTCATTGACCAGTAATGAGAGGTATGAAGGATTTCACAGGTAGATAAGTGTGAGAGAGAGAGAGTCCGCTCTGCTAGCCGAAACATGGGGGCTCGCAGCCCCTGCATACACACTTCACTTGAATGTGAACTATGGCCTCTGGAAGTTCTAAGGCAAAGTTGGAGGTGCACTTGGTATTCATGGTACACTGGAGCATCCCCGTCGGGCGAAAAAGACAACTTGAGGAAAAGGAGCATAGTTATCAAACGGCCATATCTCTGTTCGCTTGTAAAAACGTACAAAACAAAGAGACAGAATGCAAAACCTATCCATTTGAACGAGCCTCACGATTTCTATGTACATGGCAAAATTCTTGTAAAACCCGACACCTTTTTGTAAACATTTTGCCTTTTTCTTACGCCGTTTTCTGCCTGCGCGTTCAGTCCAAATACCAAATGTTTTATAAAGTTAAGCAAATCGTGAAAAAGGCAAGTTTTTGAGCAATCCTTTGGAACGCCAGTGTTCATAATTCTGAGAAGCAGCACGAATGAAACCAAATTATCCGAACGACAAGAGCTTACGTAGATGAAGAGATTTAGGGTGTTTTCCTGTACAGTACTGGTTCTCAATACATTTACAGAAGCTTAAAATACACGTCTTTTGCAGATCGAAAGCTTAAACGATTAGCTGTAGCAGCCAATTTACAACCAAAAACTAATTGCTGGATTTTATTTCGAGATAGCCCTTGTTGGGTTTTTTTTTAAATCCAAAATAATTGTGCAAATGTAGTTGGTTTTCTCTACGCATCAATTATTCTTAGCTTAGAAACTCTAAAAAAAAAAAAAAAATCATGCTACCCACCCATTAGCTTTATAAGAAGACACAAAAATGCAAGACACAAAAATAAGTGACAAACGAAAGCTGAGCTCAGCAGCTACCATCAAAAATGTCTGAAAACCAAATAAACATAACAAAAAAAAACACGTTGGCGCGCACCCTGAGACAAGATACAAGAGCAACCACGAGTCCGATATGAAAATAAAACCTCTGTAAAACAACAAAAACTAGCAGAAGTGTTGTTGAGAGGAGAGCTGATAAGCTTATTTAACCTGTGAGGCTTTCCGTGACCAGGACGAACCCTTGAAGTCACCGTGGAGGCAAACATGATGCAGCTTTTAGTAACAGAGGCTAACAGAGGTCAGAATTCCAATCCTTGTCACCCAGACTCTCGGTGTCTTCCACCGTTTCTTCCACGTCTGTGGCTGAACCATAGCATCCCCAGGCTCTTAAGGCCAAGTGTGCAAGCGTGAGGAGTCAGCCGTATCATGTACGGCCCAGAAATACACAAGCACACAACAAATACATTGCTATGCGAGGAACATAAATAAAAGCAGATTTGGGAAAATGTTTTTGGATAGCCTTGATGCAGGTGTGACCTTTTGTTTTTGTTTTTTCCAGAAATTGTGGACATAGATTCTCAAGTGTACGACAGTGTGCTTGTCAAGTGGAAGGTCATGCTTTCCAAGCTTCATTATTCATTATGTATACAACAAGAAATAAGAAAAACGCATCATTATAGGGATGATTTGCATATGTGTGCACAAATGTCCACTTGGACCCATAAATCTTTAGTTCTAGTCTTGTACCTGATTACAATTTAGAAATGGCAAATACTGTTTCAATTTCTTTAGAAAAAAAGAAAGAGCAAGAGAAAAAGAACAGATCCACAATGAAAACCACAGCACAACTATCCATCACAACACCTCTAGATTCTACATCCCTAGGAGAGACACTCCACCCAGAGTGACGTGTTCATGTGTGTGTGTGTGTGTGTGTGTGCTTGCATACGAGAGGGAGAGGGGATGTATTACAAGTTCAAACGTGTCTGAATTTCAAACTATCAGACTCGCAAATGCAAGAGCACGCACACATAGAGCTATAGGGGTCAAAGGTCATTCAAATAATATATAGAACTATGTCAAATAAGTGGCACTCCCAACTGTGTTGCATTACTTAAGGGCTTTTCACACTTGAAATAGTTAACCCTGGGTCATTCTTAACCCTGGGTAAACGGAATCCCGGGTTATCTTTAGAGCTTTTTAACACGTGAAATAGTTAACCCTGGGTCATTCTTAACCCTGGGTAAACGGAATCCTGGGTTAACTTTAGAGCTTTTTAACACGTGAAATAGTTAACCCTGGGTCATTCTAAACCCCGGGTAAACGGAATGCTGGGTTATCTTTAGAGCTTTTTAACACGTGAAATAGTTAACCCTGGGTCATTCTAAACCCGGGTAAACAGAATCCTGGGTTATCTTTAGAGCTTTTTAACACGTGAAATAGTTAACCCTGGGTCATTCTAAACCCCAGGTAAACGGAATCCTGGGCTATATTTAGTGCTTTTCACACTTGAAATAGTTAACCCTGGGTCATTCTAAACCCTGGGTAAACTGAATTCCGTGTTATCTTGCTTAACGTTTCACACTGCTCATAATTTACTCAGGGTTAGCGGTTAATCCTGGGTATTTATAAAATGCAGTTTCACACTGTATACATTCCTAAACCCTGGGTTAAAGTCCTTTTTTGCATATTTGCGGTGTCGGTGTTAATGACTGGACAAACGCAGCATGTGACTTGTTTACATAAAGGCTCTAGCATTGCTCATCCTCATATTACACATGGCTGACTGTAATATCAAGTTTTAAACTCTTCAAAATATAAAGGTAAGAATGAAATGTACACTTCTTCACTCCAATTGTTGCATTTCTTATCACCGTTTGACATTTTTCCTATCAAACGCAGAAATGACTTTTTATATACATCACGCAGTGTTTCCGTGACTGTGTTTCCAAAGCGCATGAATATAAGGCTGGAATATATTGGTTATTGGATGCTAAGCATCTACACCGTATCATTTCACACTGTACAAGTTTGGCACTGCAATGCGTGGTTAACACTGCAAAAGCGATGCTAACCCTCCTTTTAAATTACAAGTGTGAAACGCTCCTTTTCCCGGGGTTAAAAGCGGTGTTTGGATCGATGATAAGCCGGGGTTAAGATCAATGTGAAAAGCCCTTTATTGGGAGATCCATTTTTTAAAAAGATAAACGCTCTTAGTTTTTGCTCAACTAAACTAGAGTGAACTTGTCGGGATTCAAACAGTTTTTCCGAGGCAAAGAAACTCTAAACAAACTATATAAAACATACAGGCAGCATGCAATCCCATTAGTATGGATATACGTGTCTAACAAATGTACAATAAAGGGAAATATAGGACGACTTTAAAGAATGGGCTTATTCCATCCAATTCAGAGCAGATTTTCCATGTTCTCTAAAATAGATTTTTAGTGTCTTCCATAAATATGCAGTTTGAACTTTTTTAAATTTGATTTAAATGAACCTGAAAACGTTCTTTATAAGATACCATGTCATTAAAGATCATCTGCCAGGAGAGACACTTTTAAGTGTCCATGCTAAGTGCTTCGATTTCAGACTTTTTAGGGTTCCTGAAAAAGAAATCTACCCTTTCGGAAGTGCTAAACGGTCAAACGAGTGCTGAGGGAAGAAAAATGTAAGTCATTGAGTTCAACATCATTTCCTGTTCCTGTCCGGGCAGTAAAATGGGGCGAAACTGAAAGGGTGTGGGATTGAGATGACGTCTGTTTTATATAACACTGTTCGGAGGTGTCCGCAAGCACACTGTAAATACTGATAAAAGAGCACGTTTTCACATTTAAAGGAGAACAGCTCACCACTACGCACACCATTTACATCCAGATTACATGCAAGGGGCTCTATGCGCCGCACCGGGGGGTTCGTATGCGAGCGTGTGTGTGCATGCGTGAGTGTAAGAATGCTAGTTTCCTGAGTTTAAGCACACCCATCGTCATGGGGAATTCATTCGAGACAGGAAACAGCAACGATTTTCCCTTCGTGGCAAAAAGGTGCTTGATGAAACCCCAGAGAAAAGAAAAGAAAAAAAAAATCAACGGAAAAAAGCCATCTAATGTTCTACCTGTACAATATTACCGAGACCGTCTCCATGCGCCGTACTATTTACAATACGCTTTCTGCCGGGCAAGCACTTCTCGAAAACATCCAATGGTACAGTATTGCTGACGCGAAAGGTGGCCGAGACTACGATTCGAATCGCTCGTCTTTCCGTCGTACTTTCTTTCGTATCAGTGCTGTGGAAGGCAAAGGAGGAATGTTTTTAAGATACCACCATCTGTACAAATTAAGTGTTGCGGTACACAGACACTACAAACGTATGATGCAGAAGACATTTTTGCATATGGACATTTACAGTCTAGCTGCTGTAGAAAAAAAACGGTATTATTTTTTTTTCATGAGTTATACTGAACATTCAGAATATTTCCTGAGTTTGAATTTACTGTGACAAGGGCCACAAAGAGAAAGAGACGAGAGAAGGAGTGATAGAGATTTAGAGGTAGAGGGCAGGAATAGTGAATAGAAGTGGGGTGAGGAGAGAGAGAGAGAGAGAGAGAGAGAGAGAGAGAGAGAGAGAGAGCAAAATGCTGCTGCTAGGTCCATAGAGGTCTGAAACTGAGATGTGGTCAGAGCCCATCCCATCTGAATGGACTGTAATTGGAAACAGACAGTGTTGCCACTGTCATGGAAAGGTGTAGCACCATCGTGAAGTTCTGTGAGAAGGTCTCAGCCACTCTGCCATGGCTGAATGAGAGAAAACCTGGAGAACAGTATTGCTGCTGTTAAGACAACTGTAGTGTCGACCTTTGTTTAAAAAAAGACAATTAAAAAGACATAAATATATATATAAAAAAATCAAAAACACTGGCAGAGGCTGGCCATCTCCACAGCCCTCGAGTTTTGAGGGTTTGTCAGAAGACGCAACTAAATTAAATAATAAAAAAAACATAAATCAACACAGAGAAACCACCGTCATTAGGTACAGTCCTTTCTGTTGGGCTGTTCGTCGGTCGTACATTTATCTGTCATCTCCTGACAGAAGTCTACTGTCACCGTCTGATTGGACTGTTCCAGGGACAGCCCCGCCTCCAGGTAGGCGGAGCCGGCCTCTTGCTCCTCCCTGTCATTGCCTACATCTTCGGACCCGTTCCCGGTCTTCCACTGGGCCGGTCGCAGTTGTCCGTCTTTGAGGAAGCTCTGTTCGGGGGTGGAGCAAGTGGTGAGGTCGATGCTGCCGGTGGGCAGGGACTGGGTGCCGGGGGCGACGGAGGCGGTGTTGCCGGGGCGCAGTATGGGGCAGTAGTGATGGACCTGTTCTGGGCTCAGCTGCACGTCTCGACACACCTCCTCAGACAAGCACGAGAAATTCTCCCATAACTCTCCCATGCACGCCTTCAACTGGTTACGCTCCGTTAAGAGCTTCTCCTTCTCGCACACCTGCGGGGTGGACACACATAAACAGCACGTTTAAAACCTGTGTGTAGTGAAGCTCACACACTTTCTGACCAATAAATAGCCATGATTTTTGCATGACCTTTCCAGTCGCTCATTTTTTAGCAAGCACTTTGCAGAGATTGTGGAGAAGATTTCTTGCAGATTTGTAGGTCAAGTGACAGTTTATACTTTTCATGATTTAAGCTTTTTCAGTAAGATCCTCAAATGACATCAGATGTCAAAACTAACAAAGACATTTTCTATCAATTAAATATTTTAGTTCAGTGTAAAAAAAATCATTATTATTTATATTTAACAGTAGTAAGTTTATATGTTTTAGAAAGAAATGAATACTTCTAGAACACATTCAGAACACATCCAGTTGATCAAAAGTGAGAGTAAAGACTTGAAATGTTAAAAAATGTTAAAAATCCTGAACAAAATGCATAATTGTGTTCACAAATATATTAAGCAGCAATATAATAATAGGAAATGTTTTTTAAGCACCAAATCATCATATTAGAATGATTTCTGAAGGATCATGTGACACTGAAGACAGGAGTAATGATGCTGGAAATTCAGCTTTGATCACAGGAATAAAGTACATATATTAAATATATTAAAAATATAATATAAAAAAATAATATAAAATAATATATTTTTTTCCTGTATTTTTTTTATATTTTTTAATATAAAAAAATATATTAAAATAGAAAATATAATACCTTTAATAATATTTAATAATATTGCAGGTTTTATTGTATTTTTTTACTGAATTACACTGAATATAAATATTTAAGAAAATATTTAATTTGTGTTTTGGGGTCAACTAACTCTTTCATTTGACTAATTCCCATGACTTTTCCACTAATGAAAAATTCCCCGATATCTCCAGGTTTTGGTTTATTGTGGGGACCCTGCACATGAAAATAAATACTTTTTGAGAATATGTACATAATGTTGGTTTCCATTTACGAAGAGTCTATTTGCACTCAGGCTATTTACACTAACCCCACCCACCAATGTCTGGTATATTAAAAAGAAGTGCTCTACTCAGCGTCTACAGTGGCATCGGCCGTAGGGAGTATGTCATTGGGAAGTAGCTTTTGACACGTTCGACCGAGTTCAAACCCGCCTTATGCCAAATCACATATCAGATCAGAAAGGCATTTATTTTCAATACAAATGAAGGAAATATTTGAAAAAGAGAAATGAAGTGCCTAACGAGTGTTTAATAATTAAGTGTTTATCGGGTAGGGGAGAGCTTTATTGTACCAATAAGGCGGCATCCATTCTCTAATTTTAATAAATATAGTAATTTACACTATGTTATAATTGCAACCTTGTTAAATGTACAACAATACTGAGGTGCAAATAGTACCTTTCACTGTTTATCAGTATAAATAGCATCTAACAACTATTTGCAGTCATTGCAAAGAACTGCTACTTTTATATAGGCTAGTGTAAATAGAATACATTGCTATTTTCACTTAGTGTAAACTGCCTTTCATTTAACATTATTCAGTATGTCTATTAAAGGGATAGTTCACCAAAAAAAAATATTTTGAAAAATTTTGACATAATTTACTCACCCTCAATATATTTGACAGAAGGTTGATAATCAAACAGTTGATAGTAGCCAACATTCTTTAAAATATCTTCTTTGGTGTTCAACAGATGAAAGAAACTCATACAGGTTTGGATCAACACGAGGGTGAATAAATGATGGGGTGAACTATCCTTTAAGCCATTTTTGGGGATGCCCACAATGTCTGCGAGAACATTTGATCCTCACACATATGCATACACACTTTGTTAAGAACGTACAGTGATCTATAGGGACCGGCTGAGATATGTAGGTCACCCTGCAGCACTAACACTGTCTCCCAGCTCTCCATCTCCACAGTGATCTACACACTCTACACATTTCCCGTCTTCATAAATGTATTCATTCTACAACTTCATTTCAGTTGGGCTTTAATATAGCTGTCAAACTCCAAGATAAGAGCCGAAGGAGGAGGAGGAGGAGAGGAGCAGAGTTATATCTCCTGCTGCTTTCTGCGAGATTATATGGAGGATGCGCATGTGGCATCAAAGCGCGGGCTGTCAGGCTTCATGCACATACATGGCTTCACACATCAAAGACAGTCGGCTCCGCCTCCTTCATGGAAACAGCATGGGACCAGCTCTGTGATTGACAGGTAGCTGTGCTGCCATGGCAACGTGACAGCCTAGGAGACGAGGTCCCTTGCCGCTTGTGCTGATTGATAACAACCTGAAGGCCCCCGTGTACAATAAAGATGTTTTGTCACATACAACAGGATCGAGCTGTATTTGTGTACGTACCAGTTTGCGTATTTCACACTCAAGGTTCAGGATGCAGTCAAGTTTCCTCTTGCGGCAGCGCTGGGCCGCGATGCGGTTCTTACTTCGTCTGCGCACGTCGTGGATGAATTCCAGCTGCTCTGAGGTCAGCTTGTGCATTTTCACCATCATTTGGAAATCGTTGCGTGGAAGATTTGTGATTTGATCGACAGGGAACGGAAGCTTGACCTGTAAAGACATACATGAGCGAAGCGTTACTATTCCTCCTGAAAGCATTTCTGCTCAGGCCATTAAATCCACATCAAGCAGAACAAAAGAATTCAACACAATCGACATCACATGAGATTTACTACACCATTTGTTTCAGAAAGCATATTTCTCCATTGAAAATGATCTGTGTATTCTGATGAAATAAAAATGTACTTAAATGTAACTTGCAATGAGTTTCGACACCACTAGATGGAGGCAGAACACAGTTCTTCACATTCACACCGTGCATTTCTCATGAGGTCTAACAACACAAGCTTACATCATCCATCAGCAGCATCACTTATTAACAAAAGAGGTCAAAAGAGCAAGAACGACTGAGAATGACAGGAACAAGACATCATCTTCATGTCAGAGAAATAAGAAAAAAGCCAAATGGCAGACTGACTGTAGCCGCACCGTTTCTTCTTCTATTTCACATTCCTGTCAGGTGATTACCAGAGGGCATGAGTATGCAAATGACAACTGTTAACGAGCTAAGCTGTCAGCGGACTCTGAACATGTCACCCAGTAGGAAATGAAATCTCCTTCATGTACAATGAGCGTGATGCCCTGGTTTTTTGACAATATTTGACATTTGACTCCTATCATGGTCTGGATGGATTTTCCTCATGTCATACTTGGACACTCTGCTGTTGTCAGAGCATCATGAAGACAAAAAATTACTAAAGCGCAAAGTCGATCAGGGTTTTGAAGGAGACATTCACTGTCTTTGTACTTACTGAACACAGATACTGGTGACCTCGGTTTCCAATATCTGACAAAATTTGTTTAACTATTATTTTTTTTAAATGCCTTTAAGAAAAGTTTCCCTCCAGCACTCAGGCACTATCTGCAGAAAATGTCAGGTAACAGTATGAGGAACAGATATTCACTATTAACTACGACTTTCGCCTCAATAAACTAATTGAGGCAAACTATTCATATTAATAGTTAGTATGGTTGTTTTTGTAGCGTTTAAGTTTAGGATTACGGGATTTAGCATAAGCCATGCTTTAAGTACTAATAAACAGCCAATATCCTAGTAATATGCATGATAATAAGCAACTAGTTAATAGTGAGAATTGTAGCCTACCTTAGAATAAAGAGTTAACCCATATATTTTTATAGCCTTTACATTATAGTTCAAAGGTTTGAGGTTGGTAAGATTTTTTGAATTCTCATGCACACCACTGCTGGTTTTATTTGATAAAAAGTACAGTAAACAGCAATATTTTAAAATAATATTATTACAATTTAAGTAATTGTTTTCTATGTTAATTTATTCCTGTGTTGGCCTTCATTACTCCATCCTTCAGTAATCATTTGCTGCTCAAGAAACATTTTAATGTTGAACTGTGTGTGAACAGTTGTGCCGATTAATATTTTTGTGGAAACCATGAATTTTCTTTTGTTTTAGGATTCTTTGATGAATAGAACGTTCAAAATAATAGCATTTATTTGAAATATAAATATTTTGAAATGTTGAAAATGTCTTTACTGTCACTTTTGACCCATTTAAAGCATCCCTGATGAATAAAATTATAATATTATTATAATTTATACCTAACACCACATGGAAAGGATGGTATATAAATTGTATATACATCAGATGCACAATATATACACTGTAAAATAAGTGGCTGCCCTAAATTGATTACAACCAACTTGGATGTTTAAGTCATTTCAACCTTTTACATTAGTTACATTAAACTGACTTTAAAAAATGAATCTTGCTAACCTTATTTCGATGGATTAAAGCAATTGAAAAACATATGTTGTCATAACTTATTGATCATATCATTTTTTACATTGTAGGTACCTTCATTTAAGTTTTACTTGTATTGACCAATATTGGGTTTTCAAATGTGCTAATTTTCCCAATATACACATTATAAAGTAACACGTTTAAATATAATCTTTAGCAAATCTCAAAATGAATATCTACAGTATTTTATGTATGCCTATATTTACTTGCATAAATACAGATTTTTGATATTGTCCGTTTTTGGCACAACATGAAAATAATCTCACATAAACTATTGTGGTTCATGAATGAGGCAACCGTAGTGTAACCAGTACACTGGCTATATTGCTGCCCTACTTAAGAACTCACATGGGCTTAGTGTGATTATGACCCCATAAACCCGGACCACAGCGGTGCAGCGACTCTTCCATGTGAAGTGGACCGCTCTGCTGGGAAGCCCACGGTGACTCTGGTTGGGACTGAGAGAAGATGAAAGTGTCGATCTGGCCCAGTCTGGCGCAGAGCAGCAGGGGCCCGGAGCACTGGCAGGTCGGCCCGCTCTGTCTCAGCGGCATCATTAATAAATGATGGACAGACCTTTTTCTACTCTCACAGCTCAGCCGACATCGAGAATCGTTGTGTGTGAATTTGTGTTGTCTTGATGCGATTTTTAAGCTAGACTAGACTGAGATAAATGTCTTTTGACACGGTCGAAGGAGACGCCTTTTCTCTGTGACCTTCTCATGTGTCCTTCCCCTCTCTGGTCTATTGGTTCGAGGTGTGTGTGGCAGTAGCGTACGAGTGATGTCTATATTTAGTGTCTTACCACCAGAACCAGTTTAGAAAGCCGGCAGAGATGACAGAACATACACCAGCGGCAATTATAAATTCAAACGTGATCCCGATTCTGTCTCTCTCTCTATCTCTCTCTCTCGTCCCTTTACTCTTTCTATAGGTCATTATTCTTGAAATGGGTCTGGAGTGAAAAGTAGGACTCGTCTGTTACTTAGAGCAAAGTGGCCCCACTCTTTTTGTCCCTTGCTTCCTTTCTCTAAGCATGGACATCTGCAGCAGGGAATTGTGGGAAGGCGACGGACAAAAGAGGTGACTGGAATGAGAGAGGCCAAATGCCTGAGGTCACACACAGATATTTTAGCCATATTACTGGCACACCGTCTCTATGAGTGCTTAATTTCCTGTCTAATGAAAACGGAGTGTGCGGAAATGATTTAAATGTGCAAACAAGTCGTTTGGTCAGTTAAATGCCTTTAGCGGTAACTAGATCATCTGTGTGCTGAATATCATTACTGTCCTTCAGACATTCCCAGAACCGCTACTGTGCTGCTATGCATCTCTTCGTTTCACATGTCTCAGTAATGAGACGCCATGTGACACAGATAAGAAAACAGTCTGAAACAACCCCTAAGATATTCCTCTTTTTTCTTCTTCCCTCCTTTCTTCTCTTGTTTTTCTTCTCTTGGCCCTGTTGCTATTACTGGAACTCTCCACAGGGGCTGAGTAATGGGGGAAAGCTCTCCGCGTACACACACACATGCATGCACCCCCCTCTCAAAGACACAGACACACATGCACACACTCACTCTGTCTAATGGAGTGATGGGCCTGTCCGTGGTCACCATGGGGCTTCATCCCCATCAGGACCATAGTGTCTGCTTGTGCGTGTATGTGAACACCTAAGATAAATGACCTGTATGAATGCCTGTCTAGGTCAGTGGTAAATTCCTAATGTAACACATCTGGAGTAAAAAGCACCCTCCTGTAGGATGAGTTATCTTTCTCTTAGGCGGCAATGAGATTAAATGGCGAGCAAATGGAGAGTTTAATCTCCAGCGTCTGTAGAGATTTTTCTCTAATAATTCAGTTTCTTATACCAAAAGAAAGAACAGACCCTTTAAAAAAAAAAAAAAAAAAAACGTTTTATTCCAGCTTCATGCATTCCTTTTTTTTATAAACACTTGAATGTGTGTAAGTTTCATAAAAAAGCTGAGAAAATCACGTTTTAGTCAAAGACTACATCTTGATCAGATTCAGAATTATGATCAAAACACAGATGGAGTAAATCGAGTCCATCAACACCCCCAATGCTTCACAGTCCTGTAGCTCGTCCTGGTTCAACATTTCATTCAGTAACATTAGGCGGTTATGATTTATACGCTGTTTAATGTTGATGATCATGTTATTTTACATATGATTACATGTGATATTGCTTGTTTCTGCATCTTCTTATCATGTGTTTTGATCTGGAGATTCTTTCAGAAAATGTGTCATAGCGCCCCCTGGCGTATAACAGTGAAAATACGGAAAGCCGGAAATTTCCATCAATGACAGGGAAGTGTTTTCACACAAATGACGTGTCATGACAAATCGGGTCCTCCCTCGAAATCGGGTCTCCCCAAACTGTAAGTCAAAGGTGCAGTGTGTAGATTTTAGCAGCATCTAGTGGCGAGGGTGTGAATTGCAACCTCCCACCGCTCGCCCCTCCCTTTCAAAGCACATAGAGAGGCCGACACAGGACAAAGATGTCGTTTGAGACAGCAGAGAGTGACTAGCGCTCTGTAGAGCAGTTTGTCAATTTAGGGCCACTGTAGAAACATGACGGCAAAAAAATTGTGACTTCACTGTAAGGGGACCCGCGGTGTATGGAGATTTGCTCATTCTAAGGTAATAAAAACATAACGGTTCATTTACACCACTGAAAACATAGTTATGCATATTATATTGCATTTATGTCACTATATTGCAATATTTATCCTCATAAATATTACGCACTGCACCTTTAATGATTATCCTAATTACAAATTATTTAATTTAAAATACGTATAGCTTACTATATAATGTGAACAAAAACACATTAGTACATAAAACCTATTGAAGGTAATTTCTTACACTTAACTGTTAATTAATAAATAATAATAATAGCATAAGTGAATTAAACATCATTCATTTGTTTTATTTATAACTGAAATATTTGGACATTTAACACTTAATTTAACACATAATTACATTAAAGATAATTGAGATATATGTAGGGTAAGTGCAAATGTGTGTATAAACTAAGCTATCAGGCTAATTGATTATCTAAATGCTATGCTAGCATATAAGCTAACTAATATAAACATAAATGGCCATTATAATGTAGTTATTTATCATAACATGTTTTTTTAGGAATTATAATCAGGCGCTAAAGAGAGTACCTATTAAAAGCAATTTGAACCAATGGGAACAAAATGGGAACCCAATTTGTCACTGCAATGGAAATTTCCGTCAACAGTCTCAATTTAAAGGCGACTCAGTGATTTCTAAGAAACGCTGTTGAAAGTGGATCGTGATCTGTTACTAAATTAATCAAAACTGAGAACGGTCTGAGCAGAAATTGCTCACCAAAGATTCTAAATCTAAACTTTGATAATGTGCCCGTAAAATCCGTAGAATAAATAATCTTTATTCCAACATAACTGCAAATCGCACTCTATTTATGCCACCCGTCTAGACATCCATTCATTAAATAGAAACCTGACATCCGCGTCAAACTGTGAGCTTTCACCTTGAGCATATTTCAATCGTGCGGTTTTACAGTTCACCAATGCGCCGTCTGACGAATAATTTGTAGACCACAATCGGCTCATATTGAGAGAGCGGCTTGGCTTTTAAAGACGGAATGAGAGGAACAGAAATGGTTCTGACTTCACTCCTCACTTCCTGCGACGCAGGCGGCTTCACTAAAGGGTTAATGCTTTCTTGCACCATGATTTTCAAGAATGAAAATGAAGAACTGAGAGTGAGATTTTCATCTGTGGGCTTTTCTGATCACACCCACTCACTTCGAGATCAATACTTCACCCAGTTTCAACGAATGACTAAAGTGTAAAGAAAATGTTAGAGAAATCTTCTCCCAGATATCCGGTTTCGATAACGGTCCTCAGTAGGGCATTGTTATTTAACTTGAGGACCTTTCTTTGACCCCCACTACTGAAATCTCTCCGGTGAAATCTTCAGGTAACTGTCAGAGCGAGTTGCCCTTAAAAGCGCTGAGACTTCAGTCCTCCAGTCTCTTCCAAGTCAGCCTCAAAAAGTGTGTAATATTGTGTGTGAAACAAAGTCAGGACAACTCAAACGATATGGGAATATTCTCGAACCTGAGCTCTTCCTGTTAGAACAGAGGGTAAGTGATACGGTTCAAAGACCTGGTTTGACTCCAGTTTCTGGACTGGCCTAGAAGGACTACAGTGCTATGATTAGCCTACAGTTTAACAACTTCCTTCCTCTTTTGAATTCATTGTTTCGAGCAGCAGGCTGAAGCTATTTTTGAAAC
Organism: Gobiocypris rarus; assembly: GCA_023029165.1. NCBI lineage: Eukaryota > Metazoa > Chordata > Actinopteri > Cypriniformes > Gobionidae > Gobiocypris > Gobiocypris rarus. The sequence continues at coordinate 32,865,861 of CM040917.1, forward strand.
TGTTTCCCTCTTTGTCCGCTGCTCTCTCTCTCTCTCTCTCTCTCTCTCTCTCTCTCTCTCTCTCTCTCTCTCTCTCTCTCTCTCTCTCATGCTCTTTTCTCTTACCTGCCGTTTGCTGTGGAAAAAAAGAACTGAGTCTCTTCTTTGACAATTCTGTGTGTTTGTATTTCACATCACTAGAAGATAGAGGAGAGAGAGAGAGAGAGTGAGAGAGAGTGAGTGAGTGAGAGAGAGAGAGAGAGAGAGAGAGAGAGAGTGAGAGAGAGAGTGAGAGAGAGAGAGAGAGAGAGAGAGAGAGAGAGAGAGAGAGAGAGAGAGAGAGAGAGAGAGTGAGAGAGAGAGAGAGAGAGAGAGAGAGAGAGAGAGAGAGAGAGAGAGAGAGAGAGAGAGAGAGAGAGAGAGAGAGAGAGAGAGAGAGAGAGAGAGAGAGAGAGAGAGAGAGAGAGAGAGAGAGAGAGAGAGAGAGAGAGAGGGGAGTTTCTTCAACTACACTGTAAAAAAGTCAGTAAAAATAGGGCACAACTGTATACTGTATATAAGGAAATTTCTGTATTATTTTTTTTTTACAGGTGTTTTATCTGTATTTTGAATTACACATTGCATTAGGTTGTGTTTAAGGGTTAAATTACTGGATAATGTCCTGGCAGAAAAATACAGGTACATTTTCAGTTTTTATTGAAAAAAAAAATGTAACAGTGTATAAGCCTGATTAAAAAAAATCAACCATTCTTTTTTTATTATAGACTACCATTTAAAGGTTTTCGGTCAGTAAGATTTTTCTTTAAATAAATTAATACTTTCATTCATTAAATTTATCAAAATTGACAGTGAAGACATTTTATAATGTATAATTACAAAATATTTAAAATAATTATTTCAATATTTCAATAATCAAATAAATGCGGTTATATATATATATATATATATATATATATATATATATATATATATATATATATACACACACACACAGTATATATCATGGTTTTCATACAAATATTAAGCAGCACAACTGTTTTCAACATTGATAATAAAAATAATATAATAATATTAATAATAATAATAATAAATGTTTCTTGAGCACCCAATCACATTAGAATGATTTTTCACATTAGAAGGATTATGTGATGCTGAAATATAAAATTGACAAATTGTTAAATAAAATATTATATAGTAAATCAAAATAATGTCACAATATTAGTGTTTACTTTTTTTTTTTACAATTTTATTTTATTTTAATTTTTTACCATTGTACACTTGTGTTACAGGCCTAAATGACCATACTGTAAAGCATATGAAGTATATGAAAGGTAGCATTTGCTCTCAAGATGAAGTTTCTGAATGGAAGGAGGGAGATTTGAAGCTCAGCTTCACTGAAATGGTTAGGCGTAGATGAGAATATGAACGAGAACGAGAATGCAACTGAGAAGAAGAGTGAAAGCTGGAGTGAAATCAGATACTAGAGTGACATCAGAGCATCTGGAGATACAGTTCCAACCCCATTTACTTTAAACTAAATGAATCACGTAAAGTTAAGAATCCTTAAGTGATTTGGGGTCCGTTTCTGCATCAAAACTGGAAAGTAAACACTAGTTGAAACAGAAAGCACAATCAAAAAGTCAAATGAAGATGCACTATGAGTGTGTGGGGAGGGGATACTTTGAGAGTGCAGTGGTCGGGTGCAGTGTGTGTCTCAAGTCTTCTACAAACAAAACACAAATAAACCACAAAATGCTGAAAACTAGCCAATTCATTCCTGAGTGCTGTGTGTTACCATGGCAACAAACCAGTTTCTCCATCATGGCCCCCACGTGGATTTCTAAAGGTCTCTAAGCATGATCTCGCCATCTCCTTTATAGTTATTTACAAAATATACAGCATCCCAATGAAACTCACCTCGCATTCAGATCAGGCAACATGGTTTATCCATTCTTTCTCTTCATTCTAAATCTCTACATTTAAACTCTTTTCTTTAAATCAGTCTCACCTTTCAGTGTTTCAGTAACAGACACTCACTTACTTATCACTTTTCCTTAATCAATAATTTTGCTTTGTTCATTTTGTGTCAAGAGAACATAAAAGTTATCTGACATACTCTGTAATTTATGTTTGCAAAAAGTTTGATGTTTTGTTTTTTCCCAAATTCCTTTTTTTTTCATTTAATTTTTTTTTATCCCCATTTTAATGGTTTAATTGAAATTTTAGTAATCAAAAAACATGTTTAATCAATTGAAATCATGAAACTTATACCATTTAACAACAATTTACAAAAATGAACAAAATGAACAAAAATGACGTATTTAGGGCCCCATGAAAACGTTTTTTTTCCCTCTCAAATTCTGTTTTATTTTTTAAGTTTTCTAGATTTAATGTAATTGTTTAACTACATTTTAATAATCAAAAGCATGTACAATTAATTGAATTCATAAAAACATCCATTTATTCATTTAAAAAATATAATTTAAATGTAAATAATTTCAGAAATTCTGTGCTGGGTATTTACATTTTTCTGGCAATCAAATGAAGGCATAAAACATTAAATAAATGTATATTTTAATCAAATGAAATTAATCAAATACTTAGCTAAATTCTACTGTACAACAGAAATATATTTCTGTCACAGTTTCAAGTGAAACTGAACTTTTATTTTGACGGGTGGCCGTGAAGACCTTTGAGTCTCTGTGTGTTTATGATATGATGTTAGTTTTTCTCATATGAAAGGGTAAAATGATGATGTAGTGACTCTCAGAGCGGCTCTGGAGATGAAGTTCATGCGTTCATGTCCTCATATAATGAGGCGGCAGAGGCTGAAAACACAGCGAGTGTCACGCATGCTTCAGTGTGTGTGTTTTAAATGAAACCGTGCATCTTTGCCAACTCATTCACAAAAATACTTTTTGCCGTGTAATATTCACAGACACTAGACTATATTGCGATTTGATTTCAGTTTAAGTGTACTGACCTGATTTTTATTTATTCATCCAAAATTTTACAAATTACGTGAAATTCCGCGTTATACAGTAAATTCCGTTTTTATGACTGGATTGTGGAAACATAGGGCCCTACAGATTTCTGCTCCCAGCATATACCAGCAGGGGCTACATGGACCATGCTAATAAATCAAATGTTTGACTAATCAACCAAACCTTTGACAAAATGAAGCATAATGTGTTTGACTGTGCCACTCACTATTAAAGGGCCATTTCTTCAGAAAGAATCATCATGTGCCTTGAGCTTAGGAAGCACCTGGGCCTGGTATGTGCACGTGTGCGTCGGCTCTCTTTTCTCTCTTTAACATGTTCTGAGTATGAGGCTGTGAATCGTTGCTTGGTATTAACCAATCAAAGCACAGAGCAGACTCACACCCTGTTATTAGTAGGCTAATATGGTATGTGAGCGAAGTTTCATATTCAGCATTACTCTGTTACGTTACTGTTTTGCCTAGGGCTATATTGTTGACCTATTCATGACTGCCCTATTTTGCGCTGTTTTACTTCAATCTTCACTGCTCCGCTCTGTTGCATTGTACACGGCCATATGAAGGGAAAACAATGACACTGAGAAAAACAGTTTCAAAGTTTGATTGAATTTTGATTTGAACAGGATGATTCACCCAAAAATATACCCACCTTTATGTCTTTCTAATCCTGTATGACTTTATTTCTTCTTACAACACTTTTAATACTTGGACAAAACACAAAAACACTGAAATGTGTTTAAGAATAGCATTTCTAGATGTTCTGCAGAACAAAGAAAGTCATACAGGTTTTGAACAACATGAAGGTGAGTAAATGATGACAGAATTGTAGCTTTTAGGTGAACTATCCTTTAACCCTTTCTCATAATCTGAGCATAGATAACCCAAACACTTCTGTTGCAGGACACATCATAGTCGAAGAGAGCTCAATTTTGTAGTTACTGTGCTTACCCTTTACATAACGGCAATTCAGACCTGATTGTCAAATCGAGTTTGCTCCACTCTGCTGTGTCCTACTATATTAGTATTCCCAAGACAACACACAAAAGGTCAGAGTAATATTATTACAGTTATTCCCGTTCATGTCAGCCCAGACATGAAAATGATTACAGTGTTCATTGGTCCATTAGCAGTCAGCAGCTTCAATGAATCAGTGAATAGGGATCAAAGGAAAGGGAAAGTCGCTAATAGCATGAGGGCTCATCTAATTGGTTTCTGCATGAATGAATGCTAGGGTATGAGATGCACAGTGTACTGGAAAGAATTGTAGGTAAACAATGAGAGAGAAATCGGTAAGACTCACCTCAGGGCCTTGCTCTCGAGCATTACATGATTCGCTGTCCCCCTCAGAAAAGGACCCTGACTCATCACTGGAATTGGTTCCATACGACTGCTCACACTTTATCTTGGGCCGCACACGTGCGAAGAGCGAATCTGTCCCACCGCCTGCCTCCTGCGGGTCGCCGGTGAGACACCGTGTCACATTGGGACAAGGCGAGGATGAAAACTCAAACTGTGGAAGGCTGCAGGGGGACCCACCGCTCCCGTCCTCAGCGTAAGAATACGACGAGCAGGAACTGGAGGTCCGGGTGCGGGTCTCTGAAGGGGGCGATCGCGAGCATACCTTGATTGGCACTGGGCAGCTGGTATTGGGCCTTTGGCGGCAAAGCAGGGGCGGGTCACTGGCTGTGGTGCTGGGGGAGTAGGTCTGGGAGCTGGGGAGGGACTGGCTGGCGCCGGCCCACAATCCCTTTGGCATGTGTTCTTGTGGAGAGAGCTCCTTCTCCAATGAGTTCCCGCTGGGATGGGAGTGGGTGGGCGTACCCAGTCGGTCACAGGCCCCTGAGGAGAAGATGACACTGCGGCGGTCCAGCTCCACCTCTTGCTTGCACACACCATCGCATGAAGCCGACTTCAACGAAAGCCCTGGCGGGAAACCATCAGTGTCTTTGGGGAACGCCACAGGCATGACAAGCTCATTGCCAAGCTCATTGCCAAGCGAAGGCCTGTAGTCTTTTTTGTGGTCTCCCTGAGTGGTTCCTTTATCCTGGGCATTGACGAGTCTGTTAGTAAAAAGCTGCTGGGGTGTGCTAGGCAGGTCCTTCTTGAAGAGAGTTCTTAGGCAGGTCGGTGACTTGCTACTGCCTTTTGGTTGGTCCACTGTGATGGAACCATCCAGCTCCATCTCAGCCACACCGTCCTTTTCACCTCCGTCCTGCTCGTCCCCTGACAGGCAAAGCGAGATGGACTCTTCCTCGCTGCGTGGCTCCTGCTTGATTTGCATCACTGCTGGCCTGCTCATCTCCTTGAATGTGCTTGGAAAACCTGAGGTACTGGTGTGTGAGGAGGCGTCGTTATTGTGCTTGTTGCATGCCCACTGATACTTCCTGTACTTAGGGCACCGTGGCAGGTCTGAGGTGCCATGTCGCTCAAAGTCCATCTGCCCATCAGCAAAATCTTCTGTTGCAGGCAGCTGCTCATGGTCCGGTCGCCGCAAAGAGTTCAGGGTCTCTGCACAACGGCGAGAGCGTGGAGAACCGGACAGGGTCACTGCTGTTGTCGTCGTACTCGCCAGCAACTCAGGTTGCATGCTCTCATCCTCCGAGTGATTGCTCTCAGGCGCCATCTTGCGACACAGGAGCAGGCCGTCCTCCTCGCTGCGCAGTTGGGCCTCCAGGAAGCGAAAGCAGGAGTCCTCCAGGTTGTGCATGCGCAGGAATTCGGCACAGCGGATGACCTCCTGGATGTTTTCTCTGCTGAGCAGCAGCTTAGCCGTATAGGCAAACTGTAACAATGGAGCGAATCCCTGGGCACTGACCTGCGGACACACACACAGAAAAAACAGGGGAAATTGCCAATGTTACCATCAGCACTGCTATTGTTCAAGGCACTTGGGGTGTACTGAAAGAACTAGACAGCTCAAATGACCGTAAACAAACACTGTAAATTGCCAGTTAATCTTTTTTCAAGTCAGCACCGAACGTTCTATACAGCGCGAAATATAAAAGGGGGAGTCAAGAGACCAGCCTCATTTATGACACCCTTTAGGCTCAGCTTGGCCCCCTGTTTGTTGCAAATTATATTGCAGCAACAGGTAGAAGCATGCAGGATGTCACATCAATCCCTCAGGTGGGGCACCTGAAAGCCTAATGGGCTCTAGGACTCTTACAGCTTATCCCTACTACAGCCATCCCGAGCCTGCTGAGAGAGAGAGTGAGAAAGAGAGAGGCAGAGAGAGAGAGAGAGAGAGAGAGAGAGAGAGAGAGAGAGAGAGAGAGAGAGAGAGAGAGAGAGAGACAGAGAGAGACACAGACAGATATGGAAGCTTACCATTTGACCTAATGCTAGATAATTATAGGTAAATGCCTGAGCCTGCAAAAGCTTGGCCGGCCCACTGTGGTCTTTACGCTGTTAGCGTATGCATAAGTGAATTTAGACAAGGAAAAAACAATAACCCAGACTCACAGGTTTTCTTTTCACAGGTGTGAAGCAACTTGTGGGACCTGTAAACTCTCTATATAGGCTCACTTGTAAACTAGAACTGTCAATCAAATGCAATTATTGATAAATCAAATTGATCAATATTTGCAGAGAAACACCTCCAAATGAAGATAATTAAATTGGCTTGAGAGAGCCAACTTACTGAAATGCTAATTACATATTATCTCCTCCTAGAGCTTTAACTCTACTGTACATACTCCAACTCGGCTCAGACCTTCAGACTGTTCTGACTTAATCTAATGTAATATATGAATAATAACTGATTCAACGGTTTTCCTAATAATGACGAACAAAACTCCCATTGATTTTCATTGAAGGAATGTTCAAATGAGCCAAGACTGTTCAAACTCTATTTATCCATAAGACTGTTCGAACTTTATTTAACTCCAACTTTCCATCTATCTCATAGCAATTACCCAGAACACCATGGCAACCACCTAGCAACCAGACAAAAAAGCGTGTTAAAATGATAACTAATTGATAAAACAAAAAAGTGCTATAGCATCTATCTATCTATCTATCTATCTATCTATCTATCTATCTATCTATCTATCTATCTATCTATCTATCTATCTATCTATCTATCTATCATCTGTCTATCTATCTATCTATCTATCTATCTATCTATCTATCTATCTATCTATCTATCTATCTATCTATCTATCTATCTATCTATCTATCCATCAAACTGCAAGCTTTTAAAACTTCTTTAAACTTTCTGGTCCGGCTTTCTCAAGCCAACTTAAAGTTTGTCTCCATTAACTTTTTTATTTAGTTGAAGAATTATTATTGTGGCAGCTGAGTAAAAAATTTCACAAAATGTAGCTTTAGATGGCAAAATGACTATTAATTTAGTTCTTTCAACTAAAATGTAGTTCTTTCTCTTACAGTGAGACTCTGTCTGTGCTATGCTGGAGTCAAAACATCACGGACAGACGTCGATGTAGGTGTTCTTCATTCTCAGACACATTACAATGGCTGGACTTTGATCTGGGCCAGCATTGTTCAGTCCACAATGCGCTCTCTCTTCTCCCTCAATTACGTAAAGTGCTCAACAGCACAAGTGAAGTTGTGCTCATAGATGGGAGGGAATGAGATCAACACTTTACGTTCCATGAATGAGGACAAGACACTGTTTACTATGTGTTTGTTTCTTTTGTTGATAGGGACAAACAGCTAACTCTTCATAGATGTTATCATCAGACTTTTCTTGTGGTTAGAAGAAGGGAGTGCAGATAATCTCTTTCCTTCTATAAAACCAACCACAGGATTGGTTTTGTAGATTTTTCCATTTGGAAAAAACATGGGGATTGTATTTACAGTCAGGGCAAAGGCATGGAGGGAAAACCCAAATCTGAGGTCAAACGAGCCTTTTTTTGTGACAATGAGTCGGAGCACAGCTGATTGCTATGGTGTGGGTACTGAAACAAATCACACACGTCTGGTTTACTAACTTTGTGGGGACTCTCCATAGGCGTGACCTACCCATCACTCACACACACACACACACACACACACACACACACACACACACACACACACACACACACACACACACACACACACACACACACACACACACACACACACACACACACACACACACACACACACACACACACACATGTTGTGTTTCCATGTTTTATGGGGACATTCCATAGGCGTAATGCATTTTATACTGTACAAACCGTATTTTCTATCCCCCTACACTGCCCCTGCCCCTAAACCTACCCATCACAGGAGACATGCTGCATTTTTACTTTTTCAAAAACATCACTTAGTGTGATTTATAAGATGTTTTCCTCATGGGGACCAAAAAATGTCCCCACAAAGGACAAAAATTTGGATATTGCCATCTTTGTGGGGACATTTTGTCCCCATACCGTAGGATTACCAGTCCTCACATACACACACACACACACACACACACACACACACACACACACACACACACACACACACACACACACACACACACACACACACACACACACACACACACACACACACACACACTGCCCCTTCCCCTGCCCTGCCCCTAAACCTACCCATCACAGGAGACATCCTGCATTTTTACATTTTCATAAAAAACTAATTCTGTTTGATTTATAAGCTTGTTTCCTCATGGGGACCTCCATTTAGGTCCCCATGGTGACACGTGTCCCCTTGAGTCTGTGTGCAGTCAGGTTGAAGTCCACACCAAAATAGAAAAACATGAACACACACACAGACTCTTACACTGAGTAAAACTTTGATTATAGTTAAATCAAACACAAAAGTGCACATTCCAAGAATTCTTCCTGTAAAACTTTTTGAGGAAATGTAATAGTTTAGTTAAGTCTTAATGTTAACTGTATTAATCATCAACTATAACTGAAAAGCAGAACAAGCACATAAATGGACATGAAATATGATTTGAGTCAAAAGAGAGAACAAAGAAACCGTAAAATAATGCAAAAGACATGAAACAAGCCTGGGAGATTGGATGCCACGGAAAACAGAAAACTGTTTGGTTGTCATTACACAAAAACATTTGACTGTGAAATGCTGTGATTGACCAATCCGAATCAAGTATTCCAGAGATCCGTATAATGATGTATGATAATGAAGAACAGAATGAGGAACATATCAAATCTTAAGAAAAGATTAGAACGGATAATAGATCACATTTATTTTCCATCTCCTTCAGAGATGTCATACTCATCCAATCATACACAAACAAAGGATTCTATAGCATCCATAAATATGCACACAAACAAAACTGATGACTACTGACTCTGAGTCATCCGGGGCTGTCTGTGTCCAGCAGACGCATTATAGTACAGAGAGAGAGAGAGAGAGAGAGAGAGAGAGAGAGAGAGAGAGAGAGAGAGAGAGAGAGAGAGAGAGAGAGAGAGAGAGAGGGGCTCATCTACCCGCTGGCAACACAACAGCGCCAATCAGTCACTGCTGAGAGGAAGCTGCTGACTCGTAATCTTTGTGGGGGATGGTGTGTGTGCTAGTGTGTGTATTGCATGTGTGTGAACAGTGCATGGGTGTGGGGGAGGATAGCATGTAGAGTGTGCATGTGTGAATGGGATGATCATGGGTCTTTGATAGGAAGTGTGTCCACTAATGAGAAAAAGAAAGAGGGAGCGATTTCGTTTGAACATACACTCGATTTAAAGTAGTCAGTGCAGCCTTATACAAATATCAATTAAGATATTAAATGAGTGAATATTCACAACATATTCATGATCATTTTGCTGGAGATGTGAACATTATTATGATTTTAATGCAATTCTTCTTTGGCCATTATTAGGGATGTTATAATTACGTCTCTGATTGAAGCTTCAGTAGCAAAAACAGCATTAGAGCTTGATTCGTTCAAACTGGCAATGAACTGTGTAAATTAATATTTTAAATTCATGTTTCTCTGCAAGGGAATTTCCATATATTAAAATGTTTCAGTAAAAATGTAGCTGAATATTGCTGTTGTAATATTGGTACATTCTGATTAAGTATTCTTTTTATAGTGTTAATTTAGTATGGCCCATTTTTTCCAAATAATACATTTTTATGGATACATTTTTTTCAGTTTAAATATTTTGAATTTCAATGGTTAAATACAATTTTAGTAATCAAAAAGAATATCTAATTAACTTAAATCATGAGACGAATATACAATTTAACATTAATTCATAATTCATAATCCATTTTAATGGTTTAATTCAATTGTAATAAAGCATGTCTAATTTATTAAATTCATAAAAAACAATAATTTACTAATTAAAAATAATTCTAAGAAAAGTTTACTGAGAATATGTGTTGTGTATTTTCATTTTTCTGGGAATCAAATGAAGGTATAAACAATTTATTTAATTTAATTTAATAAAAGTTTTAATAATAATGTATTTTTATTATTAGTGTATTATTACATTGAGACGTGGCTATATATATTTTTGTCACAATTTCAAGTTAAACTGAACTTTTATTTTGACGGGTGGCCGTGAAGACCTTTGAGTCTCTGTGTGTTTATGATATGATGTTAGTTTTTCTCAAATGAAAGGGTAAAATGCTGATGAAGTGACTCTCAGAGCGGCTCTGGAGATGAAGTTCATGTTCATGTCCTCATATAATGAGGCGGCAGAGGCTGAAAACACAGCGAGCGTGGTAAATTAAACCCTTTTGTGGCTTAATATTCACAGACACTAGTCTACATTGCGATTTCATTTAAATGCTCTGACCAACTTTTTATTTATTCATCAAAAATGTTCCGTGAAATACAGTAAATGCGTTATACAGTAAATTCAGTTTTTATGACTGGATTCTGTCTGCGTTTTCCACATTGTGGAAATCACAGGACCCTAATTTAGAGAGAAACAGTATGGAATTTGTATGTTTTGATTTTCACTGTTCTAGTTACGTTTTAAATGTCCTTGGCTAAAAAAAGGGAACAAATACATGGATAATTAGAAAATATATTGGTCATTTATCAGAAAGCTGACAAATATCTTAATTTGTATATTCAAGCTATCCTGCCCAGCTCTAGTGCTCTCTGATGGGCTCAGATCCAAGTGGACATTCAGGCTGTGACTGAAGGTGGAGAGAGACAGTGATGATGGGGGGTGTGAAGGTATGGAGAGGCTACGGCTGACAAACAGCTCTCTCTGCTGGGGAAAAAAGTGCTGAAATGTGTTTTCAGCTGACATCAGCAGACACAGGCTGCAGCGGCAGCATCGAATGCGCCATCTGTGACTGCTACTACAAGTGTCTCTATGACACACACCATCAGCCTGATGGAAAGAGAGATGAGCTGTGTGGACAAAAAGGAAGGAGAAAGGCAAAAGGGATGGAAAAGATGTGAGAGAATGAAGAGAAGGAAATGTGAAAACAAAGAGAAGGTATACAAAGATGGAGAGGTTAGAATTAAAATGGGATGGGGGATGGGCGATATGGTCTGAGACAAAGGCTTAAAGGTTCAACATCTAAAAAAAACAAAAAAAAAAAACCTTGTGTCTCCATAAAATAGACTACGATTTAGACCGAAAAGTTGTTTAAAAGCTGAAAAGTGACCGGATCATCAAATCAGTGAATTAAACTGGTTCGTTTTTAGGTGAACTGTCACTTTAACCGTGTAGCACTACGAAAACAAACAACAAAAGAAAAGATAAAATATGCTCACAGAAGAAGAGGAAAAATAAAGCACGATTGCAGCTCATTAGGGGACAGACTTTGACATATGAGCCACTGGACCTGTTAACAACATTTATTATGTGGGCAAACATACAAAGGAGCAAATTTATCTCCACGACAGATCTGGGACATTTATGCTAATTCCGACTACAGACTATTCTCCCTCACTGGGCCTCAAAAGGGTCATATTGTTACAAAGCAGGAAATTACATGAATTGTACATCATATATCCTGACAACTCCTGACTATTCGGGAATTGTGCCAAGTGATTCCTTCCATAAAAAGGTCGCTGAATGCTATAAACCCCTCACACCTGCCCTCTCATTCATTCATTCCCTCTCTCTTTGATCTTCTGCCTTTCCCCTCTCAGTGTAGCGGAGACGGCTAATTTATGTAAATTTGCTCAGGCAAATTCCTGCATGTCATGAATGTTAATGAGGCAAAGATCCGCATGGCAATGTAGCAAATGCTTTACGGGGTGTCTGAAAAAATACAAAACCTCTACCGAAGACGGTACGCCTGCGATATGAAATCTGCTGACTAACCTGACATTAAACTCCACATGCAGACACAGTCAAATGAGCCACGGTGCGGCAAAAAGTCACGGCTCACACTGAACTGGAATACGCTGGGCTACGGTAAGGGCATTTATTGACTGTGCTTTAGAACCTACTGAGACAGCATTTTTAGGCATCATTACAGGCAACTTGAATGTTCGAAGGAAGGCAGATCAGTAGGCTTTGAACGACCTTCAAAAATGCCACAAATACCACGTGTAAAAAGGTGAAAGTACATAATTTTAGCATTTTAATGCTGCATAAAATGTCCAAAAATAATTAAAGGATACTATAAGGCTCAATGACATGATGCTCATTTTTATTAATTATAAAAAAAAATGTAAAACCAATCCACATGTACATTGATGTGAATACTCCTCTTTTATGCTTGTATTTCTCTTTTTGTAAGGCATTACATAAAAAAATCAGGGTGATATAACGGTGATGAAGAAACAAAAACTTATTAATACAATTCTTAAAAAGAAAAAGTAATTTGCCATAACCTTTTATTATTATTATATTTTTCAATATTTTAACAAAACTGCTTCACTGCTTATTAATATTTGAATTATGTGACCAACATGCAGAAAAGAAAATGAAAATAATAGAAAAGTCATGAACAATTCATTTCTAAGTAGAAGATTTAAAGGAAACTTAATTTATTTTAATAAAAAAAGTATTTCCTTTTAGTTTCACTTCCTTTTACTATTTAGTATGATTTATAAGCAGTTTTCGTCACAGAGACCAAAAAATGTCCCCACAAGGTCAGTAATGTCTGGTAAAATAAACACACACACACACACGCGGACACACGCACACAAACGCACGCACACGACTCTCATACACGTAATGGTTTTTCTACTGTACAAACTATCAATTCTATCCCCTTACACTAACCCTACCCCTAAACCCCACCCCCACCCACACACACACACACACCCACACACACACACAGACGTCTGTCTCTCTATATTTGTGGGGAGTCTCATACACGTAATGGTTTTTCAACTGTACAAACTGTATATTCTCTCCCCTTACACAAACCCTACCCCTAAACCCCCACCCACACACACACACGTCTGGCTCTCTATATCTGTGGGGAGTCTCATACACGTAATGTTTTTTCTACTGTACAAACTGTATATTCTCTCCCCTTACACTAACCCTACCCCTAACCCCTTAGGGTTAGCCTAACCGTAACCTAATCTGAAAAATAATTCTGAAAATTGTTAGGGTTAGCCTAACCCTAACCCTAACAGATTTTATGTGTGTGCCCAAATTCATTTTGTGTCCACTGTATAAGATCTCAGACACGTACACACACAAAGTCACAAGCAGACGGTAAACACTTGACAGATTTAGAGTTAGCCCTCCCTAGTGCGATGGATTAAATCAGATACTCTACTGGCTAATCCTCTCAAAATGAGGTTTACGATACACAACCAGACAGAGAAAAGGACACGACCTTTTTTATCCTTAAAAGCGAGACATCACTGCATCTTTTGGCCTTTAAGAGTTTTTCACTCTTGTTTCCCTGTTCTCGAGTAATTTCTCTCCTTGCTGCGATTTCCATTTAACAGACGGACTTCCTCTTTTCCTGGCTTCCCCTCGCGTCCCAACCCCCCGGCTGTGATAGAAGGCAGATCTCCCTCCATCTGCACGATAGGCTGCCGATGTGTGACAGTCTCGTGATGGCATTCATGTAGTCTGTTATTTCCTCTCTGACCTGCTCTACCCCTCAGGATTACACCTCGAGTGTCCCAGCCAGGTCCTGACCTGCTCAAAAGCTCTCACTATGTTTGTGTATATAACCAATTAACTGTAACACCTGTTAAACATTTAGCCGTTCTCTCAAATGTGACATTTTGTATATGAAGTTTCCAACAGAGGTGTGTTTGAGAAACCTGTTTGGAAATGGTAAAATTAGTATTGTGGCATAGAAATTGAGCACTTGAGTTATAAAAGTTCAGTAGCAAAAACAAATAAATGATGGTAAAATTTTAGAAAAGTTGAAATTTATTAACTTTCATGCATTAGGTTAGTTAGCCTGACAACCCAGACCCACATCAAGATGTTGGGGTCTGGGAACACATCATTGGCAGGGCTCAATCCGAGGGGCGGGATAAACGGTTCAAATTCCCTCTGCACACAATAGGACAGCGCTACAACCAACCAGCGTGCTATCAGTGGTGAGACAGCAAACACAAGCGGGTTGTGGCTGGGTCCCATGCGTTTTCCCACCAGCAGAGCTAGTTGATAGATTAAACTTTCTCCTTTTCCGGTTGGCAAAACTCAGAACACATTCTTTTTAAGATTGACTTCAGTGCTGTTCTTTGTTAGCAGGGAAGTAGCAGGGAATTCAAGTGGAACTGTCGCAACTCTGCCCGCCCACCGACTCTATACACAATGTGATTGGCCTGACTAGAGTTTGGTTTTTCAATTTGGTGTGTTAAATTACCATAGAGTTCAAGAGAAGGGAATCTTTTTTCCAAGACGAAATGGGACGACTCTCCTAACAGGCCCTTCAGAAGTACAGTCTGCGTTCAGAGCTACGCTGCGTCCGAAATTGAATACTTACCTACAGTATAGTGTGCTAAAATCAGTATGTCAACAGAGTAGTATGTCCAAATACACAGTATTAGGAACATCAAGTAAGGCAAAAAAGGGCTCATTCGATGGACACTTTACTATCCCATGAGGCCATGAGAGGGGATTTATGAATGGAGTTGAAGCGTACGCAACCGACGCTGTTAGGTCACATGATAATGACAACATGGGAGATGTAGTACGTCCAGATTACATTCATACTATACAGAACATACTTTTTTAACTGTCGTGAAGTAAGTTCAGATTCAAATGTAGTACCTACTCACTCAGACAGTACACAATTTCGGACGCAGCGCTATTGTTTTGAGGAATGAGGATATTTTGCAATTCACTCTAGCTGGGGTTCTGATTAGTTATGTGTTTTGATGAATGTGTATTTTACAGTGTACTGTGTGTGTGTTTGTGTTGCAATGGTGCTGAATTTCATGCGGTTGCTGTTCACAAGTGGCTCCATGTGGAGGACTGTAAACTTTATAACAGGAGGTGGTTTGAGGTCGCTGTACAGACTTGTGCTGAATCAGACTAGCCGAGACAGACATACATAAACATACAGACACAGACTGACACTGGCTGTCTAAAGCAATGCTGAATCACAGTGACACAGCTGCAGTGCACAGCTGCGGGACTCCAGTATGCACACACTCACAAACACGTCTGGTTCGCTATCGTTGTGGGGACTCTCCATAGACGTAATGGTTTTTATACTGTACAAACTGTACATTCTCTCCCCATACACTAACACTACCCTTAAATATACACATCACACAAAACGTTCTGCTTTTTACATTTTCAAAAGAACTCAGTCTTTATGCTTGTTTCCTCATCGGGACCTCAATTGAGTCCTCGTGAGTCTGTGTGCAGTCAGATTGAAATCCTCACCGGGATAGAAAAACATGTACACACACATACATTCTTTTACATCTTTCTTTGTGATGAAATTCATTGATGCAATGCAATCTCAAGCTTCTTACCCTAACCATCACAACTAACTGCCAAACCCAAACCCTGACCCTAAACCTACCCTTAACCCAATTATAACCTGATCCCTAAAACCAAGTCTTGACCCTCAAACAGGCCTTTAAAGAGTCTCAGAAAGTGAGGACCGGCCAAAATGTCCTCACTTTACTCTCTTTGTCCTCACTCCGCTGGGTTACAACTCAAACCAGTCATCACAAAGATAGTTGTGTAAGTAGACACACACACTTTCAAGCTCTGAAAGACTAAAATACATTGTACTCTGTGAAAAACAGAATGTGGAAAACAGGTATTAATAAAAGGATGTTGTACAGGAGTATATCACTAATGATGGATAATGACTGTACATTATCCCGCTTGTTATATGGCTACTCACCAAATAAGTACATAAGTGGACATAAAACATTGATTTTAGTTTAAATTATTGTATAATACCACCTGCATGTTACCAAAAAGCTTCCGCTAAGAACAAAGTAGCCCGTTACAATGTACAAAACAATTCGCTATAACAGTTCTGCGAGAGGTATGAAATCTAGACAAGAGGAATAGACTAACACTGCAAGAAATAGTAAATATGGGAGTCCTCTGAGGTTTACAGTATTTTTACAAAAATGTCTTCGTTAAAGAGCCTTGAACCCGTCCATCCAGCTATGAGGTGAATCAAAATATTACAAACCTGATTTGAAATTGGCCAAAAATACAAAAGGTACAAAGTACTTTATGACTTTAAGGAGGTAAAGAACTGCAATCCATGAAACATTTTAAATGACAATCAAATTAAAAACAATGGTGCAAATGATATAAAATTACTGGTTTACAGTGGAAATTGGTGGACATTTCTCTGCAGAACCATGGGTAATTAAGTTTTTCCATCAGGAATTCTGCGTTTTACACAATTGTTTAAAAATAACGTTTAAATAATGCGGGGTGATGGCTTTAACAATAGTTCATATTTTATAGTTCACAGTAGGTCTGTTGTTAAAGGTTTGTAAGTTAACGTTCAAAATCAATTCCTCTATGGGATGTTTACTTCTGAAACCCGACTTTTGCACTCTATTAAAAAATATAAGAAAATATAATCCCACTGGATGGTGCGATTAACCATTCAGAAGTATTCCAGAGAGCTGTGTATAATAAGGCATAGAGCGCTGAATTATGCTTTTATTACATGACAGCTTTAAGACAACTGTCAAAAGTAATGCATGAGTCACAAGAAAAAAAAAGAAAAAAACGACAGAGAGGAAACGGGGATGAAAACATGAGCTGTTGGGTGGTGTTACAAAATAATACAGAAGAGAGAATCACTTGAATCAGCAGAGGTTAAACTGGTATGACAAATTATATGATTACGGAATATAATAGAGGAACAGAGTAGCGTATCCTTCAAAAATTAGTCACACTTAATAATGTTTATGCTGAACCATATCTTATCTACAGATGATGAACGAATTGTGGCAGATATAAGCAGAGACAGACCTAACACTTACACACAGTTTCATCATGTGACGGATGGCCATTTATAGGGTGCGGACAGCACTCGACTGCTAAAACGTCATTTAAAGAGTTGGTTCGCACAAAAATGAAAATTATCCCACGATTTACTCAGCCTAAGTATGCGGTCACAACATGAAGCGGAAAAGAATTTAATGAATACATTTCAATAATATATTTCAGATCTGCAATAAAATCTGGACAACAGGAGTTACATAAAGTCAATCGATCAATCAACCAATCAAGACTTTTTTAACGGAAAGGAATTAAGTTCCTACAACTGCCAAACTGACCTCTCCCATTCATTTTATGAGTGGTTCACCCTTTTCTGTTACTGTGTTACTGTACGTGATTGCATCAGTCTAAAAACAAATGAAAACAAATATGCAATTCATACAAACAAGCTTGTATAGCAAAATAAATAGGCTTATTAACTAAAAAACTAAATCTTTTACTGTAGATTTCAAAGGTTATGCAATCAAATTTTTTCAAAAAATATTAAAAAACATATTTTGGCACAAATTCATGTCACTTGGTAATATAATTAAAACAAAGAAATGATTTGGCCCAGTGTTTATTTCATGTGTTAGGCTGGCAATTGAATTATAAATTACTCAATCTATGTAATGTTAACAATTTTGCATATTGTTGTGCCTTATATACAGCTCATGAACATTTTAATAGAATTCAAATGTCAATTGCATCCAAAAACAATTTTGGTACTGTGTTGGTTGCCAGTAGTTGTCCAATATAAAATATGTAAAAGCGAAACCATTAGAGAACCACTGATCTAACGTGCGGTTTGTCTCCTAATGACTGTGGCTGAAGGGAATCCAAGACCATCATCAAAGCAAACCTCTTATGTGATATAGTCAAATAATTACCACTATTGACATAACCAAATATCACACCTGATATCACACTCAAGACATAAAGACCTATGACCTATGCATTATTTTAGTAGGCATAAAGACATTGCAGAAAGTACAAACAGTGATTTCTCTATGGATCTCTTCGTATTGGAATCCTGGAAGTCTAATACGGGGTTTCTTGCATCTCCATAGGGGGTTGAAGCTGTTTTTCTGTCTCTCTTCATGATCTGATTCCCAACAAAGAGCCGATTAAGGGCCTCTCTCTCTCTCTCTCTCTCTCTCTCTCTCTCTCTCTCTCTCTCCCTGTACTCAACATTCGCTGGCTAACACAGATGATGTCACTAACCCGATGCGGTCCCCACGACTCAACAATAACAAGGTCATCTGGGAGGGGTGGGGTGGATGTGAGGGGTGTTGCAGAGGGGAAGAGAAGGAGGTGGCAGTGCTCTTTGTTTCACATTTCATCTGCAGTGGATTTTTTTCATCAACCACCCCACCAGCACACCCCCACCGCAGTTAAACCCCCCATTCTTCTCCGCCATCACTTGCCTCATGTGACATATAGGGGGCGACGTTGAGCAAACCCCGAATGCTGAGCTGAACTCACTGGATGCTGCGGCGTATGTGTGCAACACTGAGCACAAAGTCTATACGGCTCACAAAGTCTACACAGAAGGCTCTGTAACTAAAAGAAACCGGTTGCAAAATATGAAATGCTCCTCGATTTCCTGTGCCATTAAAAAAGCACTCAATCAAACTACTTTGATCTTATCTGGAATATGCATGACATTTATCCGTATTAACAGTAAGAGACAGTAACACATTGTCTGCCACATCTGAGTCGAAGATAAGCACGCTATTAAATCCTCGGACTCTTTTTTTAAATCTTTGAAAGATGTGATTCCCTCCTCGTTCACACTCACACCTGAGTATGAGAGTGGAGGACTGATGAATAATTCATGAAGGAGGCAATGTGAATGAAAGAAGCATTCCAATCTGCTAGAAGTCTCTAGAACTCAAGTGAACTTTATTAAACCCTATAAAAACCTGTTAACCTGTTGCTTTCTTGGTATGAACATCCCTCAATCACAAAACAAGGCAATGCCAATACTCTTCAACAGGCATATTACAGATAATAAATACATTCTCCTCATCACTAATGTGGTCATAGCCATTGTTATTTTACTCTGCTTTTTATATATATTATTATAGTATTTATTCATATTTTAAATTAGGTTTTATTTTATTTAGGTTTATTTTAAATGTTATGTACGGTACTTTTTGGCAACACTTTATTTTAGGGTTCAATTCTCGCTATTAACTAGTTATTTCTAATATATTGGCTGTTTATTAGCACTTATAAAGCACATATTAATTCCTTATTCTGCATGACCTTATTCTACATCCCTTAATCCTAAACTTAAATGCTACAAAACTACCTTACTTAATATTAATAAGCAGTAAATTAAGAGTTTATTGAGGCAAAAGTTGTTCCCCATACTGAAGTGTTACCTGTTTTAGTAATTTTAGTAATTTTCAACAAATTTATTTCAGCTAGTTGTCAATGCAACATTTTCAGTTCAGTTTAACTTGATCCATTATTTAGATTTTATTTCGGCAGTACATTTTTACATTTTTAATTGTTAGCAATAACACTGGTCGATGCCCACTTTAAACCACACACGCCCAGGGCTTTACAAGTGTCCCATTTCTGAGGATACGCATGTGAGAGTGAATATATGAGCAGAGGTGTGAATACATCACTGAAGGCGTTCTTAGGTCACATTAACACCTCTGTGGAAAACTCAATCACACCAAAGCTCGGAAAGCAGAGGTGTGTGTACATGCATTTCTATGGTATGTGGCATGTGGTAATATGTGTGGCAAGCATGTCCATGGAGTCCAAAGCTGGGCTTGAATCACAGTTTTAATTGTTAAATTGCATTAAATGAATCATGATCACATTGCTTCAACACATCTAGATATATTGAGTGCAACAGTCCACTGTACAGCCGGATCAAATTCTGTTGCATTATTTTCCTGTTAACACTGTGAAGCTGCGTTGAAACAATTGGACTTGTAATAAGCACTTTATAAATAAAGGTGATTTGACTTGACTTTATAAGCCATGAACTAAACAAACCGTGAATCACAACTTTACAAACTTTGATTTGAAGTATAAGTATAATGTACTAAACAGAGCGAGATAACTGCAAACCCCAGCCCGATCTCACGATAAAATTCGTACTAATTTTACGAGGTGGCTAATTGCATTTAATTGATACGACCTCACTGCATTTAATTCATACGATTTTTGCTAATTCGTACATATTTTACGAGTTACCAAATTCGTATGAATTCATCGAATGACCTACCCTGACCCGCCCTAAACCTACCCATCACGTGGGTTTAGACAAATCATATGAATTAAATGCAGTGAAGTCGTATAAATTAAATGCAATTAGACACCTTTTATTCACTCGTATGAATTAGTACGAATTGGTCGTGAGATAGCGTTGCAAACCCATGAAGAAAGACATAAATAGAAAACAATGGAGACACTGATTTAAAATAGTGCTGTCAAAATTAGTGCATTAATTTGCAATATGCAATAATTTGTTTCAATTTAACGCGTTAAAAATATGTAAGCATCCATTTTCAAACATCCTTTGGCTAGCTTTACATGATATGATCTTGCTCTTATTCAGGCAAATGCTTTTAAAGTCAGCATGAAACGGAAGTTAAGATCGTCTTTTTCTCCTTATTGCGGCGTATATCCGAGTGAAACGGCCTCTAAAATTAGAAAAATGTAGGGCGGGGCTAGATTTCGTCCTTCAGGTATTGATTGGATTGTTAGAACAAAATGGAGGCAGATTTAAATGCCAGTTTGCGCTCAGTTGTGGAGGATTATTCTCCACCGGACTTTCTGCCGGTAACCTCACATGCAGCATTTTTTATTGAGGAGCCTGATGATGAGAACGAGGATGAGCAGCTAAATTTGCATCTAACCACCATATTGCTAATTGCTGCGATCAGCGACCCATGTCAGCGACGGGTGTCTAAGAGGCGGCGCAGAAACGAGACAGAGCGCCACAGCTCCGCCCTCGCGCCACAGCACATGACCGGGAGAGAAGAGAAGTCGTTTCAAGCGGAGGGGAGGTTCATGTATTTGATTAACACTTATACGGGTAAATTAATTAAAAAAAATTAATGAAGTGCACAGATAAATCATTTATAGTAAACACTACAATATTACATATAAAAATACGAATTTTAAAATTTGATTTCATGCCCTCTTTAAACCATTCAAGCATGACAAGACAAAAGAGAACGCGCTGAAGAGAGCAGTCTTAAATGAGTTAAATAACGTCTTAAATGAACTTAAAGAGTTGTGAGAAAATGGAGGTGATAATGGCATTAAACAAATATAAAAAATATACTGTCTTTAAGTTGTTTCTACATTGTTTTGTATATTAACTGTGAAACTATTACAATATAAAAATATAAAAAAACTCTAATGTTTTTAATCCCGATAAATTTGTATTTTTTTTAATCGATCGACAGAACTAATTTAAAGACATTAATTATATACTGAAACAATACATTTTATGTTTATTGCAAAATATGCATTATAACCATACAAATATGTAGTTTTTTTTTTTACTAGGAATTTTATATGCTGAACATGTTTATTTAAAAAATAACTTCAAATAATGTGGACTGGCAGCTTCAACAAGCTATCCTGTAAAATGAATTACCATATGGAGAAAATGTATAGAATTTGCACTGTTGCACTATAATATTCAATTCTCTTATCCATCAATGTGCTAAATCAGCAAGTATGCCATCATGAAACACTAGCAATATTAACAGTTTGCTTACTAAAATAATGCTTGACACTACAGTCACTTTAAAATCTGAAATTAGTGTCTAAACTAAATCTTATTATTAGTATTCAACAATACATTCTTTATAAGCTTTGTTTACCAATAGCCACATTAATTGTTTTCTAGCTGCCTGCTTGCTTCTCAGCATTAAATATGCATTTTTATTTCATGTGTAAGAACCTTCGTGGCTACATCTTTCTTTCAGCTGTTATGAACTTTAAATGTATGCACATGACGTTAAAACCCTTAATAGATACTTGACATGCAAAAAGTAGGGAATGAATCAAGTACATCCCATTAAAATCACACTATGTTCTTGCTCTGCTATCTAATAGAAACCATAATAAATGCATCCATTTGTTATGCTAATGCTCTGCTTTCGGGAAACTTTGCATCTTAATTTTAGATTCATGAACCAGACAGTAGAGACGGAGGGTTAATGCAGCAGATGCTAGTTCATTAAATGTGCATTTTGAACTGTGGGAGAAGACAAACTACTGCTCATGTAGGTGCATGAGTGTGTGTTGGAGACACATGGATATTGCTCATAAAGATGGGTAAAATAATGGCCGCTGCCATATGGTAAATAGACAGGTGATGAGTGGTGATTATAGTCATGCTTTAATGTACAGTATAAAGCTCCAATAGTGATCATATAGCCATTGTTATACCTTATACATTAAAAAAGTGATGCATGAAAGACCATGTCAATACATTTGCTAATAAATTATAAGAACATGAATGAGCATGATAATAAAACATTTTCAAATCTGTGGTTGTGTTGATTCATACCTCCTCTGGCATGCTGAGAACCAGTTCATTGTCACTTTGGGTGACGAACCCCTGTAGGAAGTACTCGCTGCAGGCCGCTAGGACAGCCCTGTGAGCGCGGAACTCCTTCCCCTCCACCAGCACGGTCACATCACAGAGCAGGCCCTGCTTCCGCTGCTCATTCAGACCCAGCAGGATGTTGGTACAGTGCACCGTCGACTCATACACGTACATGGGAGCTTCAGACTTCTCATCCACGGACATACCGCTCACACCCTGTGTAGAGAGAGACAGAGAGACATAGAAGGGTCAACTGATGCACAAAGCTAACATTAAATAAGCTGTACAAATTAACCTAAAAGTGTCTGAAAATGGTTGGTTCGAAGATTCAGTCACTCTAAACCTTCTTTCCACGAGCCTACTCTGCACTGATTGGTCAGACGGCCCAGTGCGCTGTGAATGGTCTACCAATTACAGCACATATTCGAAACAAAACATCCATTACCATATCTGAATTTCAGCTCCAGAGGATTCCTCAGCACTCCATACACAGAGATATGAACAGTAACAATGGTGTCGATTTTTCCATTTCAATTCAAGCGCATGCAAAGGAGCTACAACTACAAAACTATAAAGTAGACATCGTTTGTGGGAAGCCAATGAACACCTTAGGCTGGCATTATGCAAATGTGTTACATTGTTGCGTAGGTATGAAAGTGAGATTGGCATTACTGACACCTCGTTTCAGAAGATTCTTTCCTTTAGGAGACTTTTAGGAGCACTTTGATCTGTAAAACTTTGCAGACCTTTTACATTCACAAACAGCTAGGCCTATTTTACACACTGCCTGAAATATTCGCAAAAGCATTATAGGTGCACTTTAACTCTTTCCCCACCAAAAGGGAATTTTCTAGGTTTCCATGTTTTCACTGTTATACGCTAGGCTGGGCGCTATGACACATCTTCTGAAAGAGTACAGACTCTCCAGATCAAAACACATGCGAAGAAGATGCAGAAACAAGCAATTTCATATGAAATCATTTGCATATGTAAAATAACCCGATCATCAAAATTAAACAGCATGTAAATCAAAACTGTCTAATGTTACTGAATGAACTGTCGACCCAGGACGAGCTACAGGACTGAAGCATTAGGGGTGTTGATGGACTCGATCTACTTAATCTGTATTTTGATCATCGTTCTAAATCCCATCCAGATGTAGTCTTTAAAAACTATGATTTTCTCAGCCTTTTAATCAAAATGTTACTTTTTTTAAAGAAACTTACCAACATTCAAATACTGATGAAAAAATAATGCATGTCTGTTCTTTCTTTAGATATATTGCATGTTCAAATATTCATACAACAAAATGTTCTGGGGGCCATGAGATTTTTGTGAAAATGACCAAAAACGCTGGCAGAGAAAGAGTTAATATTAGCGTTATTATGAGCTAACATACATTAACAATGAACAATGGTATTAAATAAATAAATTATATACATTTAATTAATACACACACACTCATGTGAAAATGGTTGTTTATTTATAGTTCATGACACATCAACAGAAACATATTTTAAAGTGTTCCCATTTTCTCAAAGTAATCTGCATCCTGGCTAATGCTCAACAATCTCACTGTGACCACCTCCTCAGAGATGCCACCTACAGCAAGCGAACGCACAG
The DNA here is from genome assembly GCA_023029165.1 of Gobiocypris rarus. Classification (NCBI taxonomy): domain Eukaryota; kingdom Metazoa; phylum Chordata; class Actinopteri; order Cypriniformes; family Gobionidae; genus Gobiocypris; species Gobiocypris rarus. The sequence goes on from CM040917.1 coordinate 32,890,357, forward strand.
CCATACACAAAGCAACAACACAAATAAAGCCACCACATGACCAGTGTGGGGATCAGCTGCTGTCTCAGCATTCACACTCTCTCATTTAACATACACCCCCGCGTAAGCAGGTACACATTCACACTTTAAACAATGATCCTGTGCGCGCGCACAGTGGCAGATTAGCTGGGGAGGGTGATTTAGCTGTCAAAACAGTGGGGTCTCCGCTATCAGTTCTTACGTAGGAGGCACACAGAGAGATGCTGGTGCATGTGATCTTCAGACATCCAGTCACAAAGATTACCTTGAGCTCTTTTCCCTTTCCTTTCCCCTTATTTCATCCATCAAAGAGGCTCAGCCGGTGGATGTGTGATTAGGGACTTAAGTGTCTCTGGATGCTGGATCAACTCTGTGTACACAAACATGTCCTGCCCCCGTACCCCAGGTCCTGTATCAGTACTCTTCGACAATCGCTCCTCACAATGACTCCGACACGTTTTAATCTCATCAGACTGGAAGCAGGGATTCTCGTTGGATCGACTGCCTTCTGGCTGCCAAGTGAATATCAAATTAACCTCAAATTAGCATTCAGCCCCGCTGCTGATTTGAATAAGTGCAGATTGAATATGACGAGTCAGGAGCAAACCTCAGCATAAAGCACAACCTTAAGATCCTCTTAAGGAATTTTATTTGCATTATTGGCAAGGTGAGCATTATGTTCTCTGAACATATACGAGCCCAAGCAAATCCGTTCATTTAGAAAGAATTGAAAAAGAGGCTTGAAATTGTTACCCCAGTTCCATGCTAAACCCTGGGTAAAAGTAACTTTAGAGACTTTAGATGAATCCAGCTTGAACATGACCTTTAAAAACAAAAAGTAGAATACAATAGGCTAATAATATTACATAGTTAAAAATGCAAAGACTAAGTATGTTTTACGACGTGTTGTCCCACAGTTTGACACTTTGAGCACACAAATTTCTCCGTAACTGTGCATAGCGTATACATAATTAATAAGCACAGTGTACTATATGATTGGTTGACTGTTGCTACAACATTTCACTGAACATTTTACACAGTTAACATCGGTGTTGTTATTGTCAACCATTTGTAATCACTCTCAGTGGTTAAAATAAATCTGAAATAAAATAAAATAGAAATATTAGATGAAAAAGCTAAATGAAAATTAGAAACAAACTCAAATAAGTACACTTCATTTGAAATACTAAAAATGATTAAAACCGAAATAAAGCTAAAACTAAACTTAAAAGCACAATATTTTAGATTAAAATATCCAAAAACCACTAGAATAATGATGTATATTTTGTTGACCCGTGTATTATCCCAAACATTTCAACAATCCAGAGAAATCCGCTATTTAAACCAGTGTTACGGACCGTGTCCTTGCATCATTTAGCAACAGTCATTTAGTCATCATGTTTAGATCTACACACAGAGTAACGTTACAACTTTCAACACACTCAAATGTGTTTAGTCTGATTGTTGTAAGCATGTAAAACAGCACTGCGTTCCCCCCACACACAACGCAAAGAGCGGAAGCGGCGACTGCAGCATAAGCAGAATAAAAGCTCAGAGACGGTGTTTGGCGCAGGTCTCTCTCATTAGCATTCGCTCCCAATGGCTCTCGCGCGTCCTGCTTCACACCACCGTAACGCTAATAACACTTTAATACATTCACTCATTCATGAACATGATTTCTGCCCGAGTCCATCGGATTCCTTTCCATCGGCTGTGGAGGTGAAGAGTCAAGACTACAACTCCCATGATTCCACGCTCAATCACGGCATCACCTTTGTTTTGAATAAGTGACCTCTAGTGGCGAAACTTACATACTGTGCCTTTAACTGAAAATCAAAAAATAAAATCTTTTTCAGAATATTAGTAAATATTATAATAGTGTATAAATAATCCTAAAATACAGTAATTGTGACATTTTAACATTTTAAAATATTTTATATATATTCATATTATAAAATATAATTTATTATTTTATTATTTTACAGGAGCCGTCTTGGACCGACTTGTAAGGTCCAGGAGACATTGCGATCTGCTCCATCTCTTCCATCTCAGATAGGGGTGACCCCAATTTAGAGAATCAGGCAGATCGGGATCTATTCATCATCATTTTATTCTTATTTTTAAAATTCTCTTTACAACTGTTTTAATTATCCTTGTTTTTATTTTAATTCTTACACACGGTATTCTTATGCATATGTTATCACTATTTTAATTTCAATTGCACTTTGAATTGCCATTGTGTATGAAATGTGCTAAAAATACAAAAACTTGCCTTGCCTTGCCTTATTATATTATAAATGATACATTATATTATGTTGACGGTTTGATATATACCATGTACTAGAATTCATGTACCATTATGTCGTACCATTGTACATGGTAAATTCACACCATCTCGTCCAAAAAGCCGTGATACTTTGTGGAGCACATTTTCAGAAGCTTTTCCCCCTAAATGTTAAAGTACAAATGTTGCATTGCTCAGGGTTAAAGTGCCTTTAGCCTGGGGTTTAAAAAACTGATAAACCAAGGTTAAGCACAGCATGAAAAGACATACAGAAAGAGAGGATGCTTAAGCTCTGAATCAGACAGATTTAAACTGCTTTTGAAACTACACAATCTCTACTTTCAGTCTCTGCCAGCAGTCTTTTCCACAACACACTGAGCTATTTAAGTTGTCCGGGGCCAACTTCTGCTTGCGGAATGATCGGTGCATGACTAAACAATTCCTACAGAGCTCTAGTGGCAGCCAACACTGCTCTTTCCATCCCCGCTGAAGCCAGGGCTGCCCCTGTCTGCCCTGCTGCGGTGAGGATTGTGCAGCCAGCGCTCCTCCCTGCTCCCACAACCACCACTGACTGCACCTTAGGCAAACTCTGACCCACAGAGACACAGGCCTGAAATTTCTTACCCTTGTCATCTTGATTTAACTCCTGACTGGGCAAAACTCCGCACAGACGGGCGCAAACCCTCAAAGCTCGGCTCCATTCAAGGTAGGTTGCATGCTGTGGTTCTCGTTGTAGGACTCCTTCGATCAGAGCGAGCCTGTAAAAGCCGTGAGCCTTGACGAACACTGACGCTTTACAGCAGCACAAATTAAAACGTGAAAGCGGAAAGTTGTCCTTGGTCATTGGAAATGGGTATGTGTGCAAATGGAAACTCCTCAACCAAAAGAGAATGGAATCAGTGGGCCAGATGCCTCCCTCTCTTTCTTTCTTTCTCTCTCTTTCTTATCTCTCTCACTCAGTCTCAGAGAAATTTAAACCACACGGCATGTGGGTTCAGGGATCCTATACTGCAGTGTGTGAGTGTGCGTGTGCGTGTGCGTGTGCATATGTGCATGTGTGTGGGAGGGACACTGTGGTTACCATGAAAAGAAAGAAAACGAAAGACAAAGAGAGGTAACTGTAATGCGTCTGTGCAAAGCACCAATCACTAGTGTTGTAGTACTCAAGACCGGTCTTAAGACACATTTTTTTGAAGGTCTTGGTCTCTGTATTTTATCTTAAGACCTGTGAGGATATCACTAAATTGCCGGTGCATCGTCTGATTTATTTGTTAACATCATTAATGAAAATTACTGCTAAAATTCAATCAATAACTGATTTTTTAATGTGATTTATTTTGTTACTGTTGTGCCGAGTTCAAAATCAATGCAGGATTGTCTCAAAAATTAAAAATTAACATAAATGCTCACAAAATTCAAGATATGATTGCAAATACGTATCTCGTTATTTTACATAACATAGAATATAATTAAGCAACAGCACAAGAGCAAGAGCTATTTTCATGAATATGAACACGATTGCAAACATGATATTGACAAGAAGTTAATATTAAGTGACTATTAAGTGCTATTTCGCCAAAGTATATTTAGTTACTAAATGAATCATCAGCTTTGAACTAATCACTTGAGTAAATGACTCACTGATAATTTTTTTTAAATTTCACTTTCATATTTAAAAGTAGACCTATCATTTTATTTACCTATCAAAACATACAGTTTGATTGATAAGATTCAATTGTTTTTGAATTAGACTGCACTGGTTGCGTTGTACACAGTTTACACAACAGCCTGCAAGGACAACTCAATAGAAAGAGATTTCTTGTCAGCAGTATTTCACAGTATATACAGTCCTTTTTATTGCATCTAGACTGCAAACTCACATTCACAACTGCTGCTGAAAAGTGGTGAAGGAAACACTGATTGGAACTGTGAGATTTGACAGAACTCTACCCATGTACAAGCAAGTTTGTGTCCTACATTCCCAGACATTTAGAGCAACAGCCCAACTGGTCACTCCAATTATTGTTTTTCGTTTTGTTTCTTTTCCTCGCTCTAAATATGTTTTCTATGCTGCCTTTGGTGGATAATGACCTGTCTTCCAAGAATAATGTTTCCACATGTGGTTGCAAGGTTCATAAGATTCCAAACACTCTATTTCAAAATTGGAATGTGCTTTTTTTCCATGCTGGGATTTTGGGATGTGTGCATTTTGCACACAAAAGGATGATGCATATGCACACAAACTCACCACAAATGACTACTCTCGGCCGCGTTACCGATTGGAACTGCTAAGGGATACAAGGGGTTTGTGATCTGTCTCGTTCTACGTTCCCTTTCTTCTTTTTATTCTGCAGGCCTTTCTCAATCTTGTTAACCGTGGCAGCTAACTGGTTTTGCAAGGAACACTCCTACACACATCAAAAGCAGAGCTCCATGATAGGTTTCCGACAGCTGTCGCTGGCGTTCTACTTTTGCCTGCTCAAGGGGTTGAAAGACTACCAGAGCACTGGGACTAATCTGAAACCAACCTGTTAGACTCAGCATGGAGCCTTACTTTCAGAGATGAATACCCCCAAGAAAATAACAAATGATTGTGTATCCAACTTCTTAAGAAGCAATACAGATTCAGTTCTCAATTTCTAGCATAAATAACACTCTTCTCAAAGTGTTGATATGATAAAACTCCATGAATATGCAAATGAGCCCTGCCTCCACTCACTCACACAAGCTCAGAGACCCACTCACTCAACTTTTGCTCAAGTTACTGTAGTAAAAGCTGCACAAAGGGTTTGCTCTTTACAGCGTCAGACACATAACAGTAATTAATATGATTAGCCTTTAGCTTGACTACGTTATCAAATAGCTAATAATGTGTTGCTAATGTTACACAAACCATCTTTCCGTTCACCATCTCAGTCTGCCTTCTAACAATCAGCATCCTTAGAAACACTTTGAACAACTTAGAATGTGAGTGGAGAAAGGCATATAGTTTATCATAACATTGTAATATACATCACATACATAATTACCCCGCTATATTGCTAAAAGTACCCAATTTTTTTATATAAAAAATAAAAATATATCGGGATAACCTAGCTTCTCATGAGACTCCCCTGCTTCACAGCAGTTAATGATATGCTAAAGCCCGCCCACACGTTGACGTGATTGGATACAAGGTAGTGTTTGAGACTGTCTTTGTTTAAATGCAGTTTTAAGGAGGAAATAGGCCTATTCAGCAATTTTGTTGACTTATGAATTTGCATATGGTTTGTCTGAAAGCATATTAAAAACCACATAGACATTCAAACAACAGTAAAAACTAGATTTTCCAAATATAAAGAGCACTGTCCTTATAATTAGCACTTGAGCATTCTTAACTTGGCTTCAGATTTCAGACAAACTCATTGGAGACCCTAAAAATAAACAAAACCATGAGAGGCCTTCTTTACAGTTCACTATGCCAACAAAGCAGATCTTGGTGTCTCCATGCCTGTCAACCATTAACCAGTTTAAATATCTCAGGTGACATCAGTAAATGACAGCTCAGATTCTGTCCTGACGTGCATGTCATGTGTGGAATGGATATGCAGTTGTGTTCGTGCGCTCTGCAGGAAAGCCTGACATGGCGGTTTGGGGGATGACAGCACATGATACGCTCTGTGATGTGTGTCCTCTTTCCCGCCTCTACAGACACTCTCTGCTGCTGAGCAGAACTCTTCTGACAGAACAAACCCGAATGCGCTGCTACGTTAAAGAGTTAGTTCACCCCAAAATTTTTATTCTATCATTAATTCCTCACCCTCATGTCGTTCCAAACCAGTGAGACCTTCATTCATCTTCGGAACTCAAATTAAGATATTTTTGATGAAATCTGAGAGCTCTCTGACCCCTCCATAGACAGCAACATTATTACCACTTTCAAGGCCCAGAAAGGTACAGACATCGTTAAAATAGTCCACGTGACTCCAGTGGTTCAACCTTAATGTTATGAAACGACGAGAATTATTTTTGCTCGTTTGCGCACAAAAAGTAGTTTATTCAACAATTCCTTCTCTTCTGTGTCAGTCTCTGACGCTGTTCATGTTGTAAACACAGTGCAGTGCTTCTGTGTTCTACGTCAGAGCGCCGGCTCACTATTGGCCGACGCTGTTCATGGGAGCACAACGACACATGCGTGATGCTGACGCAGGAGCCTGCCAATCAGTGCCAATCAGTGAGCCGGGGTTCTGACATAGAACTGACATGGAAGCACTGCACTGTGTTTACAATGTTAACAGTGCCGGAAACTGAAATGGAAGAGAAGAAATTGTTGAATAAAGTCAATATTTTTGTTACTTTTTGTGTGCAAAAAAACTATTCTCGTCGCTTCATAACATTAAGGCTGAACCACTGGAGTCACATGGACTATTTTAATGATGTTTTTACTACCTTTCTGGGTCTTAAAAATGGTAATAACATTGGTGTCTATGTGGGGTCAGAAAGCTCTCTAATTTGTGTTCCAAATGTCTTATGGGTTTGGAACGACATGAGGATTTTTTTTAATTTTTGGGTGCACTGACCCTTTAACAAAAAACTTACAACTCACCTGTGGCCATCTTCATACACACAAGCCTTACTGGTTTTCATCCAGATACCATAGTTACAGACTTAAATACACTTCAGCCTGATGCAACTACAGATTGTTACTCTTCTAGAGTAATACAATAAATCAGACAAATGATCAAGATCACGATTACAGCTGTTGCTACATGATAAGTTGAAACAGAATTGATTTAGGTTAAACTTTGAGATATATATATATATATATATAAAGCAAAATCGCACTCTCTATAAATCAACACATACATAAACACAGTGTAAGTAAGAGATTTATTATGCAATACAAACAGCTTCCCAGACAGATTGAGTGACAGTCTTGCTTTATGCATGCCATGTAATATATTTAACATTTGAATCACAGTTTTGTTATTTATGTTGCTAAAAGGATCAATGTGAAGTTGATTTACTGATGTAAAACAGCAGTAAATGAATTCAGAAACAGCCTGCTCTGTATGAAATCTCAACCTGTTTTAATGGAATCCACCAAAAACAAGCTACCAGACAGATATTAATATAGCAAAACAATAGCACAAGCATCTCCAACTGCACTGTTTTATAATCACATATTAATTGACACTGAAAAAAACAAATTTTATGAGCATAGTAAATGCCATGACATCTTTTCTCAATTGTTGGCCACTTAAGATTCATCGCGCTAATGTTGTCAACATTAGCGTCAGTAACTAGTATAGCAGATTGCATAATCATACCAATGCTCATTTTACCATTACTGCAGATGAAGTGTTAAGAGGCACTGATTTGCTTTATGCTAATCCTCACACTAAACCCTATACGATATATGTTTACATTTAACTTGCCATTTTAGCAAATGATCCGATGAACTACGTAGCCGTTTTAGATGTGATAACACCAATCAGCCAAACCTGCAGTTCGACGGGTTTGCGTTCCTCCAGTAATTATTGGCTATTAACAGTTAAAAGCCCATTTACCTTGTGCAATCAGAGTACACACATGTGCACAAACACACACACCCATTCACACACACAATCTTGTACAGGCTTGTGATCCTAGTCTAGAAAGCAGTAGTACATTTCCTTCAACCCTCTGACACTGAAACAAGACTTAATGGCTCATTACATTCCAGCTCTGCTGGGTATTAATCATCAGCGTCTATGACTAATCCTACTATTCCACATGCACATACGCTGGCAAAAGTGCACACTCACTAATGGAGCCCTTTTAATGGTTCTGTCTCAGTGGGCTTGAATGACAATAATGGACAGTTAGAGCAGCGTTTGATAGTGTTCATCCACGGCAAAGCACTCGATTGTTACCGTGCTGGACTCTAACATCTCTCTTAGGATTATCTTATCTTAACTGGGTAGGGATCTTAGAAAATACCTCTTGTTACAGAGGGTAATAATGTGTAAAGACAAAGGCTTGGAATGAGCATAATTCCTCTGCTTTGTAGAAACATTAGCCACCGGCTACAGATTCTCATTTAGATTCATCCGCAGCAGTGCGGGAACAACCCTCTCTGGACCTTCTCACATGCAGTGGGAATGTAAGATGCTGAGAGTTGTTGTTCTCGATCATTAGTTGACAAAGGATGGATTTTTTTCCATAAAACACACTCTTGACTACAGTAATAAAGGTAAATGGTACTTCAGTCCCTCAAAGGAAAGTCATTCTGGCTCTCTCCAGGCACTGAGTGTGCTTGTCTGAAGGAGATCATCCACATGCCTCCTCAGCGGCAATCACTCTTTTCCAGTTGTGCGTGCAAATCTGCATGAAATGGCATAAAAGGCTTGTGGGTGTGTCTAGAATGATAATCTGAATGTGCATCACACACATTCATTCCACTTAATCACAGAGACCTACAGGATCAATAGTATTATGATCAAATGAAGAACTAATAAGCTTATTTAGTATTAGGCAAAGCGCATTAATTTGTGCACACAGAGAAAAGAAAATATAATTGGGTGCGGTTGGAGTAAACAAGCCTTTGGCGAAGTTTGGCTTGCTAAGATCTTAAGCTTAAACTGTGCAACGTTTATGATATTATTTATTTATCGGATATGATGAGACATTTCTTGTCTATTCTCTACTCTATTTTTTATTTTATTTTTAAAAACAATAAAAACAAATACATTTGTAAAAGCATCATATTGTTTATTTATTGCATATGATGAGACATTTCTTCTACAGCTATTTTATTTTATTTTACTGCTTTAATTTAACTGCAAGACTGCAGGGTTGGTAAAACATTATAAATAAACACATTTGCATCAGGAGTTTCTTCTACAGCTATTTTATTGTTTTATTTTTATTTTTTTTACTGCTTTAATTTAACTGCAAGACTGCAGGGTTGGCAGGCAAAACAATATAAACAAACACATTTGCAAATGCATCATCAGGAGTCCTGTTTGCAATCTCTGCCAGATGTTTTTAATTAAGCTTTGAATGAATGTGGATTTTTGTCATGTTTTTTAATCATACTTCTACTGACTAAGGGAAAACCGTTGCTGGATGTAGTGGAAATAATTACACGATTAACTGTAACCTCTGGGAAATATCACCAAACAGCACAGGATATAAAAGCAGGCAATACTTCTTTTTGCTAAATGAAGATTTTTGCAACGCAAAAGTTCCGGCATCATCCACCAGGCTGTTTTAAAGAACTAAAAAGATGTTTTATAGACAGCTCTCTGGAATACGTGATTTTGTTCGGTTAATCTGATTTCCTACATCACTCTGCTCTCTCTTGCTTTTCACATAATAAAACGACTCAAATAAATTATTCATTTCCATCATCTTTTTATTAATTTGGCAAGAAGCCTTGTAATTAGCAGGGGAAAAAGTGTATTCAGCTAGTAGAAATGAACCTGTAAATAAAACTGTATGTTATCCACTTTTTATTACTGATGAAAAACAAGCTCCAGGCTCAAACCCGGTTCCTTCAAAATTGATCTACATGCAGAAAGCCTTGACCTTGCACAATCACATCGCTAATAAGCACTTGATAAGAATAAAATGACTTTATAAATACACTTTCAGTGGTGTTCCTAATGGAATGCAATTACCATTCTCAATGCTAACTGTATATCAAGATACATAATCATGCTTCATTAGTGCCAAACATAATCAGTCTATCGCTTCTCTGTGCGGCTCTCCTACGCACTTAAGATAAATGCACCTTTTTCTTTCTTAAAGGTCAAGAGACTTCACCAACTCACTTCTTATTACTGACGAGAGCAGAACATTTCCACTTTCCCACTAAATTTATTTCGATTTCATCATTTATGCAAAAGCTGAAGTCTAGATTTCGTGTGTGGGTGCCCAGCTTTTGATGTGTGTTGACCTTAGAACGCTTCCAAGATATTGCTCTGCTCTGTCTGTGTATCCATCTAATTAGAATAGAATAGGGTCGAATGTGTGTCTAAAAAAAGGTAAAACACACAAATCGTGCTCATTAGCTCACTGAAAAATCTTAACAACCCCAAACACTTGATTGGTAGTGTATATATTAATATATCTGTCAACATACACTGTAAACCCTAATGCTCAAAATAACTAATTGGTTTGAGTAGAGCCAACTCAAATTAAACAAATTAGTTCAATCAAATGAACTTTATGAGTATTTGAACTTTCTTTTTCCTTTGAGTTCACAAAACTGACACATGTTGTCTTGACTAATCTGAATTGTTTCATTGTTTTGAGTTTTATGAACCTGTTTCTATTCATTTAGACAAACTTAAATTTAAAAACTGGGCTGGGATTTATGTTTCCCAGCATGCTTTGCCATGACTCTCAAAGGGACAGTAAATGCCAAAATTAAGTGTTATATGTTTTGTGCAAGGTTAACGTCAAGTGGAATATTTAGTAGTGTTTTGTTATGCTAGTTTAGAAGAGTTTCTGTTATGTTGTTTTTTGTAGGGTTTTATCATGGCGACGAGTTTAGCATGAGCTTAGTTTGAGGACTGATGTGTGTTAAATGTTTTATATTTCCATTCTCATTCAGAAAGTGCTATGCTATTGCTAATGCTACCAAAGCATTGTGTAACCATTAGCAAGGTGGCATTTATTGAATTAGCTAGTTAAAGCTAGTCAAGTTTCCACTACTAAAAAATTACTTTTAAGTTAAATGTATGAATTAGCTTACTCAAATATTTCAAGTTCAGAGCAATTAAAATTTCAGATTAAAAAATAAATATCTGCAAGTTCTGCTTCCTTAAAATTAAGTGTTTCCAACTTATCCGGGTTTACAATGTTTGTTAAATGTTTTCTATTGCTGTCCTCATTCAGAAAGTGCTATGCTACTGCTAATGCTATCAAAGCATTGTGTAACCAATTAGCAAGGTGGGATTTATTAAATTAGCTAGATAAAGCCAGTCAAGTTTCCACTATTAAAAATATTTAAGGTGATATTACATGATATCTTTAAGTTAAATGCATGAATTAACTTACTAAAATACAAGTTCTGCTTAAGCTTTACATTTCTTAACTTAAAACATTTATGCAACTTTTTGAACATTGGGTTTGCAGTGTAGTGTATTGAATTTATAACAAAATGTTCAATTCAATATCTAGCTGTTTTCTCAAGCTTACCTGAGGTTTGAACACATTTTTCACCCTCACTCCTCCCCACTTTATTTCACCGGGCGGCCCACATCACCCTTATCATCATTACAAAGCTAATAATGTCTCGTTCATAGAACACTTAACTCCTATCCTGCCCTTGTCTGAGACTACGGGAGAGATTCATCCTCAATAAATCTACTTGAGAACTAATTAAAGCCTCTTTAACTTTGGCTGGGTCTTGACACAATAATTCACAAATGATCACACACACAGGTAAGTATGGCACGGGGCTCCTGCGGTCAGCAGAGGTCAATGAGTTCTGGTGTGTTGTGTTATAGAAGAGGTCTACTAAGGTCAGGGTGGTATTGCCACAGCACTATATGTAGATTTAGGTCAAAAGCACACTTCACCAAACATTTGACAAGAGGAACTAGGTCTTGTGAAAGTGTAAGAAACCAAATAGTTTGACACTCTATTCAACATCCTTCTTTCAGTATTACTAATGGGCTTGGCTGTGATTTACATGAACGCGAGACAAGGAGAGAGAAAATGGCAAAAAGCTGGTGACTAGAGCGAGAACCGACAAAAACAGGCAGATTTAGAAATGAGAGGACAGGAAGAAGGGATTTTTCTTAATTCTTTCATTGGGGCTTTCCACATGCAGATAAATGACTGGTGACCTCTGGGTCTGCACACAAACGGCTTGATACAGTACTTCCCAAACTTTCTTTGCCCCATCATAACTTTACCTTTAACAAAGTCATGTTTAACTTTTGGTTGGGAGGCATAGAAGACACATATTTGGCTGTACAGTTTTGTTTAAGATCAGATTTAACTAGTCCAGGCAGTGGAGCTCGCATGGACTCCTGTGGTGATGAAGTTAATTTGATTCTGCATCGATTGGGAATGCGCCTGTTCGATGCAGACATCTCATAATGCCTCTGGAAGCCTTGACCGACATCCTGACTGAGCTCTTTTGTGCTGAATACACAACTAAGTGTTATCTGAGCTCGCTTCAGTCATACTTCAGACACGCTTATCAGATTAAAGTCAACACGACCGCACAGTTTCACAACCAGCAGACACAGCAGACGTAATAAGGATACTCTACGTATATGATATACCGATAACCCTTTTATGACTTCACTGCAGATTGAGGTCAAATATTGTTCTCAAGCTTTCTTGTTTTTAAAACTATATATAGTTTTTTTCTTTTTCTGTTAATGTTTATTATTTTCAAGTAATGAAATGGTTTGTTCTTAGTTAATAATAACCTCAGATCAAGCCTAATAAACGTTAATGTATATTAATTAATATATAAATTATTTAATAATATCTTCATTAATATATATATATATATATATATATATATATATATATATATATATATATATATATATATATATATATATATATATATATATATATATAATGATATATATCATATTTTATTTTTTAAATTATATAGATATTAAAAAGATATTTTTTTTTATATATATTTTTTTCATTTTAAGTGGTCATAACATTTATATTACAACTTTATAGGATATAACAGTCCTATAAAGGAGCAAAAAATGTCACACTATCATCAACATAACGTCGCTGTCAGGTACAAAACTCCAAAATCTCCAATAAAACAACACTTTTCAGGAAATGGAAAAACACTATTTTAAAAATAATAAACACCACTTTGTCAATGTTGATATTGTGGCTTTATATATGCTCAGAGCCTCAGGCACTTGCATGTGTCATTACATTTTTTTTATAACAATACTATTTTCAGTTTCAGACACACATTTTGTCCATCATTAAAAATTAACCACCACAAGAGTCAAAGTGAAATGCAATAAAGATATTTCAGTGTTTTTATGAAAACTGTCAGCTATAACCACATTTACAAAAAGGTGTGACTCTCAAATAATCCTGTCCACACACAGCTTACAAAAGCGAAGTCAAACACCTTTTTTTTTTTTTGAAAGCTGTGAAAAATGCTTATTAGATGAAATTCTCTTTCAAAATGTGGATCAGAGTCGCTGGTTGAGGAGTCCGTTCGGTTACAGTTCTCACTCCTGATTACATACAAACTGTGTGTGGACAGAACTGGATTTGGCAAACAGGACTATCCTTCAATCCATATATCCAAAAAACAACAACAACAAAAAAAAAACGTACCTGAGACCGTAAGTGCATCGCATTACGTTTTTTTTACGGTACAGGTTATAAAGTTTACTGTAGCCATGTGGGCGCTCAGTTTTTTTTTCTCATTTGGCCAAAATCTCATGTTAATAAAGACGGAGTGCTACGGACAGGCTATTTAAAGCTAGACAAATGCTAAACTAAGACAATCTTCTCGACTCCTCAATTACACAAAACATAATAGCCTTTAAAAGTGTCTCTTGAGTAAAGAAAACGCTGTACTTATTCAAAGAACCAGTTCATTATTTACACTTGCATCGCGATGCCATCTTTATAAATGTAGGCATGGTGATCTGGATGTGTGAGGAAAGTTCAAGGTATGAAGCCATGTCTGTGTTCATTATGTCCAGCTCAATCTCTAAATGGATTTAAGTGCCTCTTGCTCAGGCAGAAATCAATAGTATTGTCTGCTTGTGCTACACCCCAAGGGAGAGAAAAAGCAATGCATCATCCCTTTCTCTCTCTCTTTCCTGGAGTACGCGGAGACATTGTTAATTATTCATGACTGAGACTGCCAGCTGTGTGTGTGAGTGCGACTTATTCATAATGGAAAATGTAGAGGGGGCATGGGTTTTGCTTGAGTTATTGTACAGCTGGGGTAGGCAGAAGCCCAGATCCCATCACCATCAATCTCTGACGACCCCTACCGCCTAAAGATCTGCATGTTGCAGACATATCGCACAGTAAAAATAACAAAAGCGACAACAAAATATTACACATGGACAGTATCACTAACCCTCAGATGTTTTAGAGCACTTTTTATAACTAGAGTTCTCTCACCGCTGTACTCGCTGTCACTGAGATAGATGCAGACCAAAACCCTCTTTGAATAAATCAATACTAAACACACAAGAGATTAGCCATCTAGGAAAAACAATCAGCAAAAAAGCACAATGTCTGCCTGGCTTCTGCTCAAGATAGGTGGCTTTTATAATATGAAACACTCAGGTTGTGCCGTCAGGGCACTCAGAGGTCACATTCTGGGATGTGCTGATCGCAGAGGATTGATTCACACTCATTTAGCACATTTGAACTCTTGCAATGGGTCAGTTTGCGTTGTGCAGGTTGCCTTAGATCATTTCCGAATATGAGACCTAATACTTGTATAAACTATAACATTTTCAATCATCCTCAGAACAGTAAGCCAAAAAGAGCATCACCGTCAGGACCACTGTCGTCAAAGATGATTGACAATTAGCATATAGTTTGGATTGGCGGTATGGTTCTGCTCTGGGTAAGAACTCCCTGCGCATCGATGCAGCCTAGCATGGATGAGAGCAGGGAGAGCAGCGATAACCCCCTTTAGGGTAAACAAAACAGAACCAACAATGTATCGCAGATATCATTAATGTCAATATTAAAGTGTACAACATAATTCGGAAATTTAGCCTGATTCAAGGGGAATCAGAATGCCAAATCCTGACTGATGAGAGGAGGAGCTGGGGATGGAGAAGTGTAATTAGCTCCGGGGAAACGGGATAACAGCTGATAAAACTGAAGGAGCTTATATATGTATGCTGTGATTGACGTCGTATTCCTATAGGTAGAGCTTGACTAACGTGACTTTGCAGAACGTTACGCTTGATGTACAAAATTTAAAATAATATAATATAATTAGTGGTCAAATCGATTAATTGCGATTAAATCGCATCCAAAATAAAAGTTTGTATTTACATAATATGTGTGTGTGTACTGTGTATAATTATTATCTATGTATAAATACATACAAATACATGTATATTTAAGGTTTAAAAAAAAATTATATATAAAATATTTATATAAAATATAAATATATTATATATATATATATATATACACACACAGTATATACATTAGAATTTTCTTAAATATATACATGAATGAGTGCATATTTATATATCCATAATTACAGGTCCTTCTCAAAAAATGTGCATATTGTGATAAAAGTTCATTATTTTCCATAATGTAATGATAAAAATTAAACTTTCATATATTTTAGATTTATTGCACACCAACTGAAATATTTCAGGTCTTTTATTGTTTTAATACTGATGATTTTGGCATACAGCTCATGAAAACCCAAAATCTCAAAAAAATTGCATATTTCATCCGACCAATAAAAGAAAAGTGTTTTTAATACAAAAAAAGTCAACCTTTAAATAATTATGTTCAGTTATGCACTCAATACTTGGTCGGGAATCCGTTTGCAGAAATGACTGCTTCAATGAAAACCCAAAATCTCAATAATTATGTTCCGAATGAGATGCAAAATTTGAGTGACAGTCCAGTGCTGCTTCTCTGTAGCCCAGGTCAGGCGCTTCTGCCGCTGTTTCTGGTCCAAAAGTGGCTTGACCTGGGGAATGCGGCACCTGTAGCCCATTTCCTGCACACGCCTGTGCATGGTGGCTCTGGATGTTTCTACTCCAGACTCAGTCCACTGCTTCCGCAGGTCCCCCAAGGTCTGGAATCGGTCCTTCTCCACAATCTCAGGGTCCGGTCACCTCTTCTCGTTGTGCAGCGTTTTTTGCCACACTTTTTCCTTCCCACAGACTTCCCACTGAGGTGCCTTGATACAGCACTCTGGGAACAGCCTATTGGTTCAGAAATGTCTTTCTGTGTCTTACCCTCTCGCTTGAGGGTGTCAATGATGGCCTTCTGGACAGCAGTCAGGTCGGCAGTCTTACCCATGATTGCGGTTTTAAAGTAATGAACCAGGCTGGGAGTTTTTAAAAGCCTCAGGAATCTTTTGCAGGTGTTTAGAGTTCATTAGTTGATTCAGATGATTAGGTTAATAGCTCGTTTAGAGAACCTTTTCATTATATGCTAATTTTTTGAGATAGGAATTTTGGGTTTTCATGAGCTGTATGCCAAAATCATCAGTATAAAAACAATAAAAGACCTGAAATATTTCAGTTGGTGTACAATGAATCTAAAATATATGAAAGTTTAATTTTTATCATTACATTATGGAAAATAATGAACTTTTATCACAATATGCTAATTTTTTTAGAAGGACCTGTATTATACACAGTACACATATGATGTAAGAAACTTTTATTTTGCATGTGATTAATCGATTTGACAGCACTAAATATAACATAATATAATTAATATAATAATATAATTAAAATAAAGTACATACTTAAAAAAATATTTCAGTAAATCAGTAAAAAGCGAATTTCCAACTTCTCCAATGTTTACGTTTTTTTAAATTCCAATTGATTACACATTAAAACAGAAAAGCCACACATTAATAAATTCAGTTACTCTTGTCATAAAAGCCTTCACAACAGAAAGCATGTGATCTGATGAAAGCATTGTTACCTCTGAATGATGTCACAGCAGAACCATGTCAGTGCAAGTGATGATGGGATAGTCTGGAAAATCCAATGACAAACAAAACCATTCCAATGAACAAAAATAAAAAAATTGTTCATGCTGTTTTAGATCAGCGTAACCTAACTTTGAACTCAGGCCACTGCAAGTACAAATGACACAAGTGTGGCGGCATCTGTGGAGCTGATCGTTTCTGTGTGTGTGAGTGAGTGAGTGAGTGCAGGGGACGGGAGGGGGGGGTCACGCATGCCAGAGTATTTTGAGCTAGGTTTGATTAAATGTAGCCTGTATGAATCATGACTTCCCACATTGCAGGTCACAAAGCAGCATGAGTCATGAGCAAGTCTTATATGGTAACAGACAGGGCGCACACACTCTCACTATGTTATGCCTCAACGGGTGCAGATCTCTGCTGCTGACCAGCCACTGCTACACCCTGAATCAGAGGACTAATCTAAAACTAACCACCTCAAGAGTCAAAGTAAAATGCAATAAAGACATTTCAGTATTTTTATGAAAAATGTCAGCTATAACCACATTTACAAAAAGGTGTGACTCTCGAATAATCCTGTTCACAGTTTACAGAAGCGAAGTCAAACACCTTTTATATTCTTTTGAAAGCTGTGAAAAATGCCTATTAGTTTAAAAAAATATCTTTCAAAATGTGGATCCACAGTTGAGGAGTCAGTTCGGATACAGAAAACTGTTCTCACTCCTGATTATAAACAAACTGTGTGAACAGAACTGGATTTGGCAAACAAGACTATCCATCCATCCATCCATACATCCATCTTCAAATTTGAAGGACTGATAACTGTATTCTGCAGCTGTGTGAATGTAGCCGTTAGTCAATGTTTCATGCATCCATTTAGTCAAGTTAGAGCTGACAGACAGGCTGTGATCACATTCTCAGAGAAAAACAGGTATTCCTATGTTTTAAACAAAGAGAGAATCATAACATCCTGCAACGATAATCCTCAAGCACCTCTGGCAAATTCTTTACGTTTGCAGACGCACACAAAGACAGCCAGTGTCAATCAACGAATGCCTTATTGCAGCTGCCCTGCAGAGATTTTCACAGATATGACTTTTCCAATTACAAAATGCATGCACTTACATACTCATAAATCCATTCACACATAGATACAGTATCACACACCATCGACACAAGCCTGACCTCTGCTGAATTAACAAACCCAGAGAACTAACTGGTGGTTAGACCCGTTAGAGGACTCATCTGCATCACTGGAAGAATTTAATTACACATAGCAAATTCATATTAGAGTTGCCAGTATTTTATTTTGCACAAACCTCAACCCAACAGAGGCTGATGGAAATCTCCCCATAGGAAAGAAGTGACACTTAGTGCCACCCACATCTGCACTCTCAGGGTAAGTGTTTTACAAACTGTGTCATGTGTATCTTTGATAACAATTCGAATGGAATATGAACTTTTGCACAGAATACATATGTGCAATGTAATAGTGCAAGACTATTGCACGTGAGAGTGCTTGTGTCTGTATAAAGGAATACCAGAATTGTTTTATGCAAAAAGTGACATCACTGACAACCACTGTTCACGGATCACCTTTGAGCCACTACAAAGGCTTTCATTGATAACGTAGCTTGTTCCTTTTCTGCAAACCTGTATTCAAGCACTATTCATTCAGAAGGGAACTATGATTTTATGTGGAGGTTTTTTAAACTTTATATTACTCTAGTACTCCAAACACAACTACATGCGGTTTATCCTTGAGTAAAATGTAGTCTCTGCATGTGTTCAGTGAAGTTACACAGTAGAAGTAGAGAACGGACTCCCTCAGGATCAGATAACGTGCTGGCAGCCCTGGTGACAAAATGCTAAGAGCTAATATAAGCACATAGAGATGGGCATTTGTTAGCGCGTGTGTCATACGCGCACATAAGACACGTAGTTTCCAAAACAACGGCGGTTCTCCGTTCACAGGTCTCAGCTGATATTCTCTTTTCTCAGAGATGCGACAAATATAGCAAGAGAGAAAATAAAGGTGTGAAAATATGATTCCTTTGAAAATGACTGAGAAGACAGGAATATGGACTGGGCCTGAGTGAGCCTCAGACTATCAGGGGCCGCAAAAGCATCAGGCCGTGCGGCCCAACACTGTCAAAGGAGCTGAACAGAACTGAACAGGTCCCCTCTGCCCATACAGAGCAAGCTGATCACTACGGCCCCCAGACACTATTTATAGGTGTCTAATGATAGCCTTCCTAAACATGCATTCCACTTTTTTAAATGTCTGTCCGTCTATCTAATGTCTGTCTATCTATCTATCTGTCTATCTATCTATCTATCTATCTATCTATCTATCTATCTATCTATCTATCTATCTATCTATCTATCTATCTATCTATCTATCTATCTATCTATCTATCTATCTATCTATCTATCTATCTATCTATCATCTGTCTATCTATCTATCGAATGTCTATCTATCTATCTATCTATCTATCTATCTATCTATCTATCTATCTATCTATCTATCTATCTATCTATCTCTATCTATCTATCTATCTATCTATCATCTGTCTATCTATCTATCTATCTATCTATCTATCTATCTATCTATCTATCTATCTATCTATCTATCTATCTATCTATCTATCTATCTATCTATCTATCTATCTATCTATCTATCTATCTATCTATCTATCTATCTATCTATCTATCTATCTATCTATCTATCTATCTATCGAATCTAACTATCTATCTATCTATCTATCTATCTTTCTATC
Source organism: Gobiocypris rarus (assembly GCA_023029165.1). Classification (NCBI taxonomy): domain Eukaryota; kingdom Metazoa; phylum Chordata; class Actinopteri; order Cypriniformes; family Gobionidae; genus Gobiocypris; species Gobiocypris rarus. The sequence continues at coordinate 32,910,083 of CM040917.1, forward strand.
TATCATCTGTCTATCTGTCTATCGAATGTCTATCTATCTATCTATCTATCTATCTATCTATCTATCTATCTATCTATCTGTCTATCTATCTATCTATCCTATCCATCTATCTATCTATCTATCTATCTATCTATCTATCTATCTATCTATCTATCTATCTATCTATCTATCTATCTATCTATCTATCTATCTATCTATCATCTGTCTGTCTATCTATCGTCGGTCTGTCTGTCTAATGTCTATCTATCCATCCATCTATCTATCAAATGTCTATTTATCTATCTATCTATCTGTATGTCTGTCTATCTATCTATCTATCTATCTATCTATCTATCTATCTATCTATCTATCTATCTATCTATCTATCTATCTATCTATCTCTATCTATCTATCTATCTATCTATCTATCTATCTATCTATCTATCTATCTATCTATCTATCTATCTATCTATCTGTCTATCGAATGTCTATCTATCTATCTATCTATATATCTACATATCATCTGTCTGTCTATCTATCTATCTGTCTGTCTATGTCTATCTATCCATCCATCTATCTATCAAATGTCTATCTATCTATCTATCTATCTATCTATCTATCTATCTATCTATCTATCTATCTATCTATCTATCTATCTATCTATCTATCTATCTATCTATCTATCTATCTATCTATCTGTCTGTCTGTCTGTCTGTCTATCTATCTGTCTGTCTGTCTGTCAATCGTCTGTCTATCTATATCTAATGTCTGTCTGTCTGTCTAGAAGTTAAACTTTCATTCAAAGTTTTTGTAGTTTTTTTTAATTTAAAACAATTCTAAGATTTTTTTTTAATTTAATTCTCTGACCTTGCGTTCAAATTCAGTTTGCTACCTCAATTAAAAAATTAGAAATTGGTGGTGCATGAGAGGTCTAGACATTGTGAGACATCACCAATATTTTAAGACAATATTATTGCCATTATCATTGTCCTCTTCTTGTATTCCATGAAGTCATAACCCATGTTTTTCCCCTTCCAAACGGCTGTGTATTTGTCTGGGTGTGTGAGTGCGCATACGCTCCTTCAGATAAATCATAGTTTTAAAGGTTATGATCCCAAGTATGCGCAACTGAGACTAACTGTGGGTTTGGGGGTTAAACACATATGAGTCTGACTCAGAACGAGAGGACAAATATTTCTCTTCTCGAACGCACACACATAAACATACAGTGGAAATATTCAGATCAGCTTAAACCTGTAGAGTGTACAACTGATGTCAGACTGTGGGAGGCTTCTGCCCACTGCTTGCTTTGTGCTGTTGACAGGGTTTCCTTTATCAGACATCTGACATTTGGGATGTGGGATTCATGCTGCTGACCTATTCGCATATTATCTGTTGACTGTTTTTAACAAGGCTTCCACAAAACTCAGCACTTCAGTCAAAGAGATGCTCTAAAAATGCCAGAGATCTGCCTCTTTTTTCTTGCACACTGACATCCACCCACACACATATGCACTTGGTAATGCCACAATGTTTTGTGTCAATAAAGATGTAGCATCTGTTTTCATACTGATTATGCTGCAGAATTTTGCTAGCTGATGTAGGGTCACCGGCAGCATTGAGGGATCAATATGAATCTTGCAGAGTATTGATTCAATCTTGATTAAAACACTGAATCTTAACACAGGGTGCCTGGGAGAACAGCAATGCAGATCTTTCTGAATTCCATCAGTATTGATACAGTCCAGGGATGCGGGCGCATTCAGTAAATCTGCATCGAAGGGCCCAAGGGTCCCTCAGGGGGTGTATTGGTCAGCTGAACTGTACAGCTATTGTCTTAACCCAATGCTTCTCCACATTGACTTTATGTGCATTTAATGTACTGTAAGTGCCTTTAGAGGTTGACAAGTGTACACCAAGTAACATTTGAAAAGTCTTTTTGAAAAGAATGTCCTGAAAAATGTGTTGCTTCCACAGGATTCAGTGCAGTTACCAATTCTGCACCATGCCCACCTGCCCTCAATTGGAGGACAAATTTTGTATCTTTTGAGTGTGGGTTAGTGGTTAAAGCTCTAAGGGACCTATCATACACCTGGCACAATGTGACGCCAGGCACGAAACAAATGTTTTTTGCTAGTTTCAGCCAGACGCAGTGATCATTTTCACGTCCAGCACCACGTTGTTTAAATAGCAAATGCACTCGTGCCCATCTGTTCACCCATTGTACGTACATTGCTATTTCGAGGCAAGTGAAAACGACTGCTCCATTGACTTTAGACCAGATTTTTGTTGGTCAATGGCTCAGTTGTTTTCAGTTGCCTCAGTATTTTTTGTGTTATTTAAAGGGCGTGTTAGTAATATAGTCCACAACGCACATTACACACAAAGGGACATGCAGCAGCACACAAACATTTTTAAATATTAAAAATAAAAGGATTCCTCTCTAAAGAAGCATTCAGTCTTTCCACTCTCAAATTCCCCCATTTAAAAGCGAATCCGCCATGATGCGAGCGCAACTGGCTTTTAAAGGGAATGGTAGATAACACTCTGATTGGTCTAATGCACGTTACGCCTGAAACACACCCATGATTAAGAGAATAGGGACAACCCTTTTAGACCATGCATGCGCGCCAAGTTGATTCGTTAAAACAGGGCCACTAGGCTTGTAATAGGAAGATTGTGTGTTTGAACTCAACAATGTGTGATCATCACTGAGCAGGGTGTTGAAATCCCAAGTCTTTTTAAAACTAGAAAAAATTCCCAATTGGGGAGCACTCTCAACATGTTTCAAACCCCACTCTGTATATTACAAGCTGAAGAAAAATTCACAAAGATGACTTTTAAGAAAGAGATGGATTTATAAGAAAGAGAAGAAATAGTATCTTATTCATAAAGTAATATTGATATTACCTGTGATCACACATTTCCAAACAATAGAAGAAAAATCACACTAGAATGATTCAGCTCGGGCCCAGGTTAGTCATTCAGTTAGGCAGGGTAAAGACTGAGGGAATTAAACTCAGACGCAAGCTGTTACAGTCTTGAGTCAATCTGAATGACTCAGTCTTACAGTGAGGACAGGTAAAACTGAGCCCCTCTTTGGAAACCACATTTTCCATTGTTAGTAAGAAGCTTTCGAAAAACGACCAGCTGTCATTTGACTAAATAAAACCACTTCTTTAAAGAGAGCTTAAAGGGATAGTTCACTCAAAATGTGTGAATGTTGTGTCATCATTTACCCTCCCTCAAGTAATTCCAAACCTGTATGACTTTATTTCTACTGTAGAACAAAGAAGACATTTTGAAAGAAGATTTTTTTTTGTGCCCATAAAATGGAAGCCAATAGACCATTTGGGTGTTTGCAAACAGCGATGACATGTTTTTGTGGGAGGAGTTTATGTATTACAATTCTGACAATTCCGAGTGCCGAATCTCACATTTCTGAGAAGAAAAATGAGAGAATTGAGCGATATAAACTCAATGTTCTGTTTTGTTTCCCTCAGAATTGCGCATTTATATCCCAGAATTTTTTCAGAATATAGACAGTTATAAACTCTGAATTGAGAGACACATACTCGCATACGCGAGAAAAAAGTCAGAATTGTGAAATAAAAACGTTTTAGGTTTAAATGTTAGTGTTACACTTTATTCTAAAGTGACATTATACTTACTCAAAAAAGTACTGAGTATGAGTAATATTATTTAAATACATGTACTTGCACAATTAGGGTTTGGTTTGGGGTTAGTTACTTATAATTATGCATAATTTACTTTTATTACTATAGTACGTACATATAGTAACGTTTAACTACGCCAACTTAAAATGTGTTAAATGTTATCTATGTAAAATGTTATATAGGTTTAAATATTATTTCATGCTGTTGGGCTAACATTATGTCCCCTATGAACTGCATATATGAATATTATGTAGACCTATTGTTTACATCAAATTCATGCTTTGCAATCATAAACGTCTGCGTTTAGCTTCAAATAGCACCTTTGACCTCAGTATTCTGTAAAAATGAAGACTCTTCTTTTTGCATTCTAATTGTGTTAAGGCACAACAAGACATATCCATGGATTTCACGTTTTCCACAATGCATCCTCAGCTGCAGTGGCCAAATGATCTATGGCATTGCATGAATGATATGATCCACATTAATGGCATGTTTTGGTGTTTTTTGGAGGCTAGCCTGTTGTATGTAAAAATGTTGTGGCAATAACCAACAATACATTATATGGGTCAAAATGATATTATCTTTCTTTTATGCCAAAAATCATTGGGATATCAAGTAAAGAGCATGTTCTATGAAGATATTTTGTAAATTTCCTACCGTAAATATATAAAAATGCATTGCTATAGGGACTTCTCAATATTCAGATTCCACAATTTCAAATAGTTGTATATCGGACAAATATTGTCCTATCCAAACAAAAATCGGCCCACACATCTATGGAAAGTTTATTTATTCAGCTTTTAGATGATGTATACATCTCGATTTCAAAGAAATTGACCCTTATGACTGGTTTTGTGACAAATAGCTTAATGTTCCACAGAGGAAATCATACAGAAAAGTCATGCAGGTTTGGAACTGCATGAGGGAATGTAAATGATTAATTTTTGGGTGAACTATCCATTTAAGAGTGTGCTGCTAACTGTACATGTTAATTATTGGATTCCACAAATCAAATGTGGATGAAGTTTCCTCTTTTAATTTCGGAAAATAAATGATTCTCCCCGTTTTTAATGATGTGATGAGTAAGAGACCCAGTACGATTTCATCACACTATCTTTGTTTCAGAGAAAGAAAATGGATAGTGAGTAACAGGAGGAGGATGAGAAACAATTAGCATGAGAGAATAGAAAGAAAGAAAGTTCAGAAGGGAAAATGTCCCTTCTGAACTAAGTGTCCTCGCTAGTTTCGCCTCGTAGTGAAAGCGCTCACGGAAGCCGTTTCTATTTGCAGACAGGCCACGAAGCAGTTCAGCAGCTTGAAATGACATGTCTGAAACTGCCTGGTCTGGTCCGGCTTGGTCGGACTGGTCTGGTTTCGGTCCAGTTCTCAGAATGCGAGGGCCGGTGCGTGCCACTAGCCACGGATGCGGTTTAGTATCACTAAGCGTTTTGGCCCGTCTCTCGTGTTACTACTCCCACACGTTGGACACCAGCCTCCATGTCTGCGTGCGTCTATGAGGCAAGCGAGAGGGACTCACGCATCCGACAGGGCCTGACCGAGGTCAACCTCCCACAGGCCGCAAATGACTCCCTGTAGCCCCGGGCAGACGGGCCCGCCTAGGCCAGCGGGGCAGATCCACGCTTGTTTGTTTATGAAGGAGGCAGCGCACTAATTCCCACTCTGCGTAAGTGCCTATTTTTAGCGCCTTTAATCCTTCAATGGATTTATAATGGCTCAGACTGCAGAGATGAAAAAAACATGCATAACACGGAAAAAGAATGAGAAGATGATGTCAAAGTATGTTAGAGGTTTTTATGTGATCTTTCATTAATATGCACCTGGAACCTGCATTTCCAGTATTTTCCAGTGTCACGTATATAGTTTAATAAATGTGCCATATTTAGATTTATAGTCCAACATATAACTATTCCAGGGATGATTACTAAGTACATAGACAGGACATAGTACATGGTAATCCACACTGGACAGGATTTTGTCCGCCACAAAGAGAAGAAAATAAATCAGCATCTTCTCCGTCTGTGTGGCATCCCGTCTGGCCCATTTGTGACTCTGTTTTACTCTGCAGATACACTAACGGCTGACTGTGAAAGCTGGCTAATCTGCTCTCTTTATTAAACAGGGATGTGAATTCCCACACTAAACATGGGATCATGTTCAGGAATGAAATATGAATCCAACTCAACTCTCAGATGATATTATCAAACATTCTATGCAAGAAAACACACTCTCTCATTATAAACTGCTTAAGAAATCTGCTCTTAAAGGGGCACTCAGTACATTTTGACAGTAAACAAAGTTCTAGTTCATCCACTAGAATTCACCAAATTGATGGTACTTTTGACAAATATGTTTAAAGATGATGTACAAAGTCATTTAGTAAAATTATTTATTTTAATTTACATGGAGAGGGGGAATCATCACGGGGGCAGCCATTTTAAGATCACATGACCAGCTTACTTTATCTCGGTAAACCTGCTTTTTTATAAATGCTTTCTACAATTCTACAATGTTTGAATTTGCATCGGCCAGGGAAAAAGCAAAACAAAACTAAAAAGTACTAAGTGCACCTTTAGTAATAAATATCCTGCAAAAGCTGTCTTTCAGAAAAGTTTTTTTATTTTTTTTTACCGTGAAAAAGATAAACGGGAGCTTATTTCTATTACCACTGCATCAAGACAGTGATTAAATGCAGGTGTGTACATTACAATACAATCTCTTTGCTCTCTTTGGAGCTTAGCAAGTTATATAGGCAATAACAGCACCTTGGTCAGACAGATAGCAGGTTATTAACTCTCTCTTATATTGACTCTCTCTCTCTAAAATATATATAATATTATTATTAATTAATATTTAATATTAATTATAAATAATATTATTAATATATTTTATATATATAATTATTATTATTAAGAAGAAGAATTGTTTATTGAGCACCAAATTCAGCATATTGTGAAACTGAATATGAATGGATGATGGCTGGACGGATGGATGGATGCATGGATGGATGATGGATGGATGGATGGATGGATGGGTGGATGGATGGATGAATGAATGGGTGGGTGGATGGATGGATGATGGCTGGCTGGATGGATCAATGGGTGGATTGATGGATGGACAGATGGGTAGATGGATGATGGCTGGATGGATGAATGGGTGCATGGATGGGTGGGTGGATGATGGATGGATGGATGGGTGGAAGGATGGATGATGGTGGGATGGATGGATGGATGGATGGATGGATGAATGGATAGATGCATGGAGGGATGAATGGATGGGTGGATGGATGATGGTTGGATGGTTGGATGGATGGATGGGTGGATGGGTGGATGGATGAATGGATAGATGCATGGAGGGATGAATGGATGGGTGGGTGGATGGATGATGGTTGTATGGAAGGATGGATGGATGGCATCACAATCAAATCAATCAGTTTCCATAATCATATCTCTCACTGCGAGTCTATAATTTCCATTTAGTTGACTAAATGATCGGTTTTGAAAGCATCTCCAGCTTCCACAACACTCTGCTCGTCCAGTATGTGTGCGCGGTCGGTCATTCACAGCTGTTCAATGTTTGCTTCAACAGACGTCGCATGAACCCCGGCCATTGATTATTTTCGTTGTATGCGATTACATTCTGTGTGATCGACGCCTCACATGAAAGGCAATGGGAAATGAACACTAATGAGACGCATAATTAGTCACATGGCATATACAGCTCAGGTGATTGGCTCAAAAACACTCTAGATGTGGAATTTGCAAAGATGACTTCTAACCACAAGCATCCAGGAGTTGCATGCATCACTTGTCACTGAAATGAATGTGAACGCTAACCTCCTTGGATTTACTAGCACCTGATAACAACACTCACAAGGTGTATGTACAAATTCTGCTCGGATGAATTAAGAATGCTTAGCTCTGAATGAATCACCACACATCAAGCTGTGCCTCTCATACTGTAATCATTGAGCCTGATAAAAAGCTTTTCACAGCCCTGCACCTGCCAGCGATCTCGAGCGATGACTCACCAGGCATCCATCTCCTCACTGCAGAGTGACTCAGTTATAGCAAACTTGCAGGTCATTTAAGGGGAGCGCTGACGCACTGCACCGTCTAAAAAACACCACAACTACAGCTAGCCTCAACCACTGACCCAAAGTACCCTAAGAAACTTTACATCAATATAAAACATTTCCTGTTTACATACAGTAGGTGCACTCAGTATCACCAGAGCTGATTGTGTAGCATGTGTAGCAACAACCTTCAGGCTAGATTCCATATCTGTTCATGGAAAAAGGGATAATAATTTCAAAATATCTTGCTTGGTGTGCATGTACAGTATGTGATCATGTTATGGGGATCATCAACTGTTTGCTTTCTGATATTATTCAAAATATCTTCTTTTGTGTTTGCCACCTTGAGAAACCCACCTTTCCTCCGGCGCATCGGTTATTATTCTACATGTGTCAAGATGTGAAGAGCAGAAGTGACGAGGGTTAGATACATCAGTGGGTAAGATGTGTCGCCTGCAAACAGTCCATAATATTTAGTGTGAAACCATAAATGTATCATATTATTTAGAAAATGCTGGTCATATGTATACACTACCAATTAAAAGTTAGGGGTGAATAAGATTATTTAGCAAGATTTCACAGATTACAAGTGATGACAAAAAAATTTAATAAAATAATAATAATTTTAGCAGATCTAAAAAAATAAATGAAAAATATTTCTCACAAATGTTGATGAATTGCTAATGTATAAAACAATATAGTTTTTTTGATTAAAGATTAGCCATCAATTATTAAATTAAGCAAACTACGTTGTGGAGTAAAAAACAACAACTGAATACTGGCAGGAGAAGGAAAATCATACAGGTTTGGAAGAACTTTTTTAGGGGAACTATCCCTTTAATGGCTTTGTAAACCAATGAAATAAGAGTTTCTTCAGAATCATGAACACTATTTAAAAAATTTGATTATCATTTGATCCACTGAGAAGTTCTGTGGTGACCTAATGTTAAAAAAATTAGAAATGAGAATTCCCAGTTTAATATTGTTAAAAATAACTTGAGGGGAAACTGAGGGGAATCACTTCGGATCAATAATGATATGGCTAAGTGAAGTTCACTTGGTTTGATATTTTGTTGTCTATGCAGCAAATGTTGCTTAGGCGTCCAAATACGCCACTGTATATATGAACTATTACAACATACACTGTGTGGTCCCTGCATACTCCACAAACCACATGCATACTTGAGATGAAAGGATGCAACTTTCAAGTCAAAATATGTGAGTAAGACATTACACCTTAGGGGAGAAGTCTACAAGATGATAATCCTCTTTTCAACTTAATGTGGAGAAATCCCCTCCTCCTAAGCTCTCGAGGCGGTGCTGTCCCCTTTAAGAGGGGAAAATGCCAGGTTGAGGAGGGTAGACTGCATGGGGCAGGGGGTTAGAGACGAGACGAGACGAGGAAAGAGATTGTGAGGGGTCCGTCAGATAATTGGGACCACAGCTCTCGTTCAAAGGGTCTCATAAACTCCACGCACACCCACCGATACAGTCTCTCGTAAACATGCTCATGCGCGCACGGAAAAATACTGCCGTGGTTGTACGTAGAAATAATGCCACATATGAACATGCATGCACACCCACGTGCAGAACACACATGCGATACACACAGTAACTGAGCAGATGTGGTTGAGAAGATAATGTAAAACGTAAGCAAATGCATTAACAGTCGAAACAAACAGCTTCACGAATTCTTAACACTTTGTTCTGATTCATATTTTCTTTTAAATACATAAATCACAAAGAAGGAAATGTCTCTCACCCTGAACGCACACACACACACACACACACACACACACACACACACACACACACACACACACACACACACACACACACACACACACACACACACACACACACACACACACACGCATGGCACAGATAACAAAGAATGTTCTGAGATGTGTGTGTGCTACTTCCTCTGAGTCATAATTTTTCAGTGGGTGCCAGAGATGAGTCACAGAATGTTCCACAAGCCCAATAGTACAGACTCGCTAGAAACGGCTGAATGACTTCCAAACACATATTCTGTCCACATTTAGGTAAACAAACCACATTTGCACGGCTATTATGTACTGAATGAATAAACGGTCCATAATGACATACTATAAGCACCTCCTCAGGTGCAACGGCACCTTGAGAAACCCGCCTTTCCTCCGGCGCATCAGTTGTTATTCTACATGTGTCAAGATGTCAAGAGTAGAAGTGAGAAGGGTTAGATATATCAGTGGGTAAGATGTGTCGCCTGCAAACAGTCCATGTTTGGTGACACCATAAATGTAGCATGCTATTTCGAAAAAGCTGGTCATATACTACCAATCAAAAGTTAGGGGTCAATAAGATTATTTAGCAAGATTTCACTGATTACAAGTTATGACAAATTGGAAATATATATAAATAGAAAAGGGGGTGGGGGGATTTTAAGGATCCTTAACTCAGGTAGAGATTGTTTCACAGCAGGTCTATGTAAAAGATCATGATGCCCCAGCAGGTTACCAACATTAACATTGCGCCTTAAGAAGTTAGTAAAAGGTCTCCAGACATCTTCAAAAGCATTTTGTTTATTTTTGACAATGTACAGTATTTTTTCCATTGACATATTTGACGCCGTTTCTTTAATCCATATTCTAATTCTTGGCTCATTTGGAGAATCTATGAACATATATATACCCAGGATTGTTATAAGATTTCAAGTGCTGTCAAACGATCGCATTAAAAAAGTTTGTGTTTACATTAATATACGTATGTGTGTATCATGTATAATCATTATGTATATTTAAATACACACACATGCATGTATATATTTAAGAAAAATGTGTTTTATTTATATATAAAATAATTATAATTATATATAATATAAATTATATAAACATATACACAGTATATACATGCAAATATTTCTTAAATATATACATGTGTGTGTATTAAAATATATACATAATGAACACGGTACACACACGTATATTAATGTAAACACAAACTTTTATTTTGGATGCCATTAGGGACAGCCCTAAATATTTCACAATTTTACTGTATTTCTGATCAAATAAATGAAGCCTAGGTGAATATAAGAGACACACTGACTTCAAACAGTAGTGTATAGTTAAAAAAAATATTAAAATAAAAAAAAAGAATTCACATTTTATGTAAAATACATTTTGTGTAAAAGCAAAAAAATACATAAAAAAACATCACAAATGTTAATGAATTTCCAAGGTGCAAAACAATATAAATGTTTTGATGAAAGATTAGCCATCAATTATTAAATTAAGAAAATAGTTGTGGAGTAAAAAAAAAAGAAAAAGAAAATACAGAATTTTCTGAATGTTATTTTGGAATGCATTAGTAAAAAAAAATTCTCCCTAATTATATCAACTTTTATTTGAAATTAAGTAATCACATATTAATCAATGATTCTACTTTCCCCTTGATATGAACTATGATGTAGGTTTTGTTTTGTAATTTCTTTACAATAAATCCACTACGGATTCAACAACATCAGTTTCATAATTTAGGTCAGCGATGAACACGCAGAAATTCAGCATTAATACTTTATGCACTCGCTGTCTTTGAAATGCAATTCCGCTTGAGAAATTAATTGGCTTTGCAGATGAAAATGAGAAATGTATTGTTAAATGTTGAGTCTTGAATAAAGAGGCTTAGCAAACATGCATCACATCAAAGGAAGTTCAATTAGAGCGAGCCTCTCTTGTGTTACCCAAATGTGGGAGTAACTGATGAGACGGGCGTGGCAGAGACGGGTCCAGCTCATTATGTATTTAATAACTCTCCCTAGACGGCTTTCTGAACATACTGAGAGGGAAGCACCCACATCACTGTATTGTGTATTATCCAGACAGATGTGCAAAAATAAGCCCGGTCCACAGACATCCTCACACTTACATAAACCTTATGATAATATACAAAGTGATCTCATTTGGCTTGGTTGAAGTGGGGCACAGAGAGCCTTGTGCGAACAGACTGTGATCACACTCGCTCACGACTGTGTGTGTTGATGGTGGCTACGTGATGCCCTGTTCTATACTGTACATTTTTCAAAGGAGCTCAACTGGGTCAGTGACAAACGACGAATGTCCACAATAAAGAAACTGAAAAATCATTTGGAAAATCTTCAAAATATACTCTTTGAATTCATAAAGGCTTTATAAATATTATATATTTCTCAAGGAAAAAGGTATTTTTTAAATAAAAAAAAGCATGAGCATACTGTGGCTGAATATCAGCACGCCCGGATGTAATCACAGCCATGCTGATATACAGCCATATCTCACAGCTACGAGTGTGATATTGCTTTTGTACAACAGAGTTTCTATAAAAACACTCTTTTGTGCGTAACTACTTCCTTCCGCCACAAATTCAAATCTCAGGTTGACAGTTAAACAGTGTGACCAAGCCTCTGTTACTAATTCTAAAATATCTCTTTAGAACTAGTAACGTTGAGTCGCTTCATTGAAGCTTATTGTATTATGTGTAGTAATATGAAGAGAATATACGCTATTATAAGAAGTCTGTATCTAGAGGATATACTTCTGGTCAATCTTATGTTCATAATCACAAAATCAGTTTGAATGTCCGCTGAGGAAAGCGATATCTTCAGGTTTGCTCTGGAACAAGCCATAGATTAATAAGACCAAAGATTGCCCGTTTGATATACCCAAATTTAATTATATCTCATGTTTAACCATAATTTAAGCCAGAAATTGTAAAATAGGCGCTAGGTTTATATAAGAGTCACATATTTGAGGACTAAATAACTACATTCTCACCTAAAAAAAACTGGCACAATAACAGTAGAATTTGTAAAAAAAAAAATATGGTGGATGTGCATGCAAAACTGTTTAAAAGTTTGGGGTCAGAAATACTTTTTTTTTTTTTAAAGCAGTCTCTTATGGTCACCAAGCATAAAAGACAGTTATTTGACAAAAATGCAGAAAAACAGTAACACTGCTTACTGACCCCAGACTTCTGAACGGAACTGTATTTATCATAAAATCTCAATTGGCCCAAGAGTGATTCAGGGAAGGACCAGCACGCAGCTCACATGCTGATAATGTGGCGAAAGTAAGATCTCATCAAGATCTACAACTTTTGTACCAGACAAAGACATCTCTGCATCAGGTGGATTTTCCTATGGGTACGACTACAGTTTCTCAGCAGAGGTTGAGCCACTCGACTCCAGAAGAAGGCAAAAGAGAGGATTAGCATTTGAAGCCCTGCAACACAAAGCGTGGGTTCCCGGCTCGTGAAACGAGAGAGTGCCTCTTCCGTCACATTTATTGTTGCCATGTGAGCCTCAAAGGAATTAGAGGCATTCATCAAACCTCCAGAGCCACTACCCATGCGCCGACGTTTGAAGTGCGGTCAGCTTTGCCAGGCTATTCGGTTGTCGCAGGGCTACAGAGCTACAAAAAAAAGGACGTGAAAGGAGACTTTTGTTCTAAGTGAGGAAGAGATGTCAACTGTGTTTGGACTCAATGTACAGGGACTGTTTTCATAATGTCTGCTGAAAAAGGAACGCTCTTCTACCTTATGATGAAGGACGCATTCCTGGAATAGTACAAACTAAAAATTGTTTTTAAACTAGAAGTATTTATCCCGTCTTCCACGGGCAAGTGCCCCCGTGGGTTTTATATGATGAAGGTACAGGTGTGGTTTTGGGCATTATAAAGTGGTAATCTCTACTGATGGAGAGGGATTATTCAGACTCGGTCTGATTTATTGCTTCCTTTATTGGGTTAGTCTGCAGTGCAAGATGCCATCAGCATCTTCCAGCAATCTCTATTCTTTCAAGCAGTGATAAATATTGATTTACAGTCGCAAGACTTATGAGACTTATGCTGTACTGTCACTAAGAGGTGGCGTGCACCTTCTTCAGATGTCCAAAGGAAGGAGGTTGTCAATAAACCCATGGATAGCAACAATAAATTCACCTCGTATACAACGGCTAGGTGAGGCAGAAGTCAGAATGTTTATTTTATGATTCAATAAATTGCCGCACAAAAGCCTCACGACCATCAATCAACTTCCAAAAGCTCTGAGATCATCATTTTAACTGTGATCAAATCACTGACCTCTCCTTTGCAGCATCTTCAGTATAGCCTGAACACCAGAGGTGGGACTAGCGCAGTTACGATTACGTCATTTTAGTTGCCATAATCAATATCTGTACAATTTCACAGTTTTTGATACCTATATGCTGTTAAACACACTTTACATAATAGATTATTTATTCATTCAAGCTTTCCCCAAAATATTTATAACACATTTTTTATAACCAATCACAGATGAGCACATTTGCAATTACTAATTAGAATAATTTAAATAAGCCACTGGTGCAGATGATATGAGCGGTCATAATCATACAGCATTTTTATTTATTAAATTATTTTACATTGATTTATTTTAACATAATAGACAGTGGCGGGATGTAGTTTTTTAGCATTGACTTTGTAAAATACTTTTCACATCCATTCACGCTTAAAAAAGGTTCTTTATTGGCATCTATTTGTCCATGAACAACCTTTAAAATCCAGGAACCTTTCCATTGCTCAAAAGGTTGTTTGGATGATAAAAATGTTCTTCACAATGAGAAAAAAAAGGTTCTTTACAGAAAAGTTTGTTTGGGGAATCGAAAATGTCTGTGGTTCCGATCCTTTCGTCCGTAAAGCCCCCTCTGCTTACAAATAAGAAAGCTGAAGTAAAACGGAACGGGCCGGTTCTGACTGATGGTCTGTTGACCGGTGCATCTTCTCTACTGCCGACCCTTCACCTGAGCTCTAATGAGGAGAACACGCTCTCGTGTGAGGGAAGCAGTTACAGCTAGTTAATGGTTATTGGTTGGGATTTTCTTTAATAAAGTAGTTTGAAATATTTACACCTTTTCACTGTGTTATTATTGTACACTAGCCTGATGGAGACTGAGACGTCTCCGCCTATGGCAAACCATTTTGACATTTTTGACTCATTCCCAGGATATGAATATTAATGATATCAGAAATCGACTTTATAAAATTTTTTTACTAGTGATTATGACAATTTTTTTATATCAGTAATTATATTTCCACTAGTAAAATGTGAATTATTGATATCAACAATGACATCACTCGCAAAAATACGAATTCTTGATATTAACTAGTAAAACTCTTGATTTTTACAAGTCAAATGTCACCATAGGCTGCCATTCTAATTCAAATCTTGATATCAAGAATTGCTTGAAAAAAAATTGAAATTCCAATTTCAAAGAAAAAAAATACAATTCTTTCCAGTAAAAATCTTAATTCTTTTAATCAATCATCACATTTTACTAGTAAAAATATAAATTCCTGATATCAAGAATTAAATTGTCTCTAGATGAAATGTTAATTCTTTGTATCTGTAAATGTATTTCAACATGTTAACTTTGTTATTTATGATATCTGAACATGTATTTCTGATATAAATAATTAGGAGAGTAATTTCAGATATCAAATGCCTTTCTTACTAGTAAAAATCACATTCATATGATTGATATCATTTTTAAGTACAATCAACTTCCAACTTAAATTATATTGAACTGACTTAAAAAAGTTGAACCTTGTATATTATCAAAACGTTATGTAAAAATTTAGATTTTGTAAAAATTCATTAAAAAATTTAAAGCAATGTAAAAAATATGCTGTCATAACTTATTGATGATGATATTTTTTTGACAGTGTAGAAATTCAACGTTGATATCAAGAACACACATTTGCACTATAACCATGCAATTATTGATACATGCACATTAATTATTGATTAATGATTTTTACTAGTAAGAATTGTTTTTCTGTTAAATTGGAATTTCAACTAAGAAATCAATTCTTGATAGCAAACATTTTATTCGAATGGCAGCCTAAGGTGACATTTATTTACTGAAAATACAATTTCAGATATCAAGAATGATAGTTTACTAGTTGAAATTCAATCTTTGATATCAAGAATTCGTATTTCTGCGAGTGATCGCATTATTGTTTTTACTAGAGAAAATTTCTAGTAAAATTTTCCATTATTTCTAGAATTAGCGTTTTAACTACTGAAAGTTTAATTGTTAATATCAAGAATGCATATCCTGGGAATGAATAAAAGTCCAAACGGTTTGCAATACAGCCAGTGTGAGCAAGCTCATTCTTTTGTGTCATAAAAATGTGATCGGCAACCTGAGAGACCACCTATAGAATCAAAGGAAGTAATTATCAACTGGTTCCAAGTAGCCGATCATTTGAAGCATTTCTAGAAACTACCTATGAAAAGGTTTTTCGTTTCCATACTTGACCTCAAAGCATACAAGCTCCCGCTCCTCCCGGCAAACTCTGGCAGACCCCAGGTTGGGAACCACTGTTCTATGGCATCGCCTTGAAAACCTAACCCTTTTGGAAACTTTAAGGAATGTAGGTGAGACTGTAGATAATAAATAAGGTGAGCAAGGGCACATTTCAGCAAGTGTGCAATCTCTCAGACAAAGCCAAGAGTCACTGAGAGCCTGCAGGGCCCATCAATGGCTGTCAGTGTCCTATGGGTGTCTGAACATCCAGGGGGGAGGGGGGGGGGTGCTGGAGACACAATAGAGCACCAAGATCTCAGCGCCTGATATTGATGTCATAGTGCGCGTCTCCACATTATCCCTGCTATTGATGAGTCTGATCTCAGCCTGAGGGAGAAGTGCAGTAATCGTGTTGTCTCTCTTTGGACTTACATCACTACAGCACTTGCCTCGATGACCCTTGACATTCAGCATTCCATTAATTACAGCACAGATTCTCATGCATATGAAATTCAAGCAGAGTGGAGACAACTAAGATCACAGTGTATGAAAACTGTGCAAAGCATCTGCAAAACACCATGTGCAAGTAAATATATACTCTGTGATGAATGCGTTAAAGACAGCAGAAACAGGACACTCAGGTGCAATGTGCAATAATGAACTGGCTTATATAGCTGACTAAGGATGCATTAGTTTGATAAAAACAACTGTTTTTTTTTATTATTATTTAATATATTTTAAACTGTAATTTATTTCTGTAATGACAGCTGAATTTATCATCATTACTCCAGTCTTCAGTGTCATACGATCCTTCAGAAATCAGTCTAATATGATGATTTACTGCTCAAGAAGCATTTTTTATTTTTTTGCTGCTTAATATTTTTGTGGAAACCATGATACATTTCTTAAGATTCTTTGATAATTAGAAAGTTCAAAAGAACAGCATTTATTTAAAATAGAAATCTTGTGTAATTTTATAAATATTTTTAATGTCACTTTTGATCAATTTATTAATTGCTGATTAAAAGTATTAATTTCTTAAAAAAAAAAAAAGAGAAAACAAATTCTGAACCTAAACTTTTGAACAGTGGTGTATACAATTGGCCTATATAAATTATTTAAGGCATGTTTTGCACAAAATTTATATTTTTGATTTCATATATCAGCCAGTATTACAGAATATATATATTTACTAAAAAATTTATTTTTACTAAAACAAATTGAATTTATGAAAAAATGCCACACAGTGAATCAAAAGTTATATTGTTAAATCAAAGTTATGAATCGATTCATTGAAATTCATGGAATGATTCAAATTTAAATTTACCAACTCAAACAACATTACTACAACTAAATATTAAATCTGAGATGCAATTAAAACATCTCTGTCTTTCCATTCATATACCTTTAAATTGTAAGGCAAGGAAATAATCACACAATTTGAGAAAACATTACAAAGCACATTAAAATAACTTAGACATTAACAATGTTGCAATGTTTATCTCACCAGCAAAATTCCTTCCTAATACAACATAACTATTCAGCAAATCACCCGGCCCTGATATGAATACAGTATAAAATGTTTATCTACTCCTGTGCATTGAAAAAAATGACTCACAGTCTAAGATATCAAAATACACCATAGGCCTCAATGATGGAAACTTTGAGTCGCCCACAGTAACATTTAATGAAATTAAAAGAGGAAAGGAATCAAAGAAACGTGGGCTGGGTCTCTCCCTCAGTATTTCCATAAAGCGAAAAAAAAAAAAAAGTATTTTCTGTATCACCATCACCATCACCACCATCATCATCATCATCAACAACATCAACTGGTAATCTCTGCGAAAAACATGTCAGGAAAAAATCTGATTAAACAAGAGAGTAATTTCACCCTTTTTGTGGTTTAAAGAGTGTATTGATGACTGAGCCGTGTATTGTTTTGCTGCCTCTCTTGTCCATTAGAGAGCCAATAAACACAGACATGACTGGAAGATCTCTGCGAGTGGCTTTCCCGCTACAGGATCATTTTCCACAAACCGAATATGGCACACAGCCATCAAGATAATATGCAGCAAAATGAATGATGATGACCAAAGAGGAAACGACATCATCCAAGCCAGAGGCTCACCTCTCCACCTCTTTCCCTCTATTCTTCCTCTTCCTACTCCTTCATTCATCTCCAGCTCTTCTTTCGTGTAATGGAAGGTGTACAACATGTTTAATTGGTCCTCTATCGTCTGGTAGGACACACTATCTGTGCCTCTAAAAATATCCCCGTGTGCACGTCGTCAACTCATGTGCACGGGAGCCCCGAAAACAGTGGAAGGAAAGGATTCATCGAGTATTGATAACGGAAAAAGACAGATAAGATGCATATCCGCGGCGACCTGGGAGGAATAAGAATGCTCCCACGTACACCTCTGACGTCATCAGAAACTCGAGGAGGTCTGGAAGAGGAATGAATTTATGCTTTTGCACACCTCACTCAAAAGGCCATCACATCAGGTTACCTTCTCACGGACTTCAGTTACCCATCAAAACACTGTCTCTCAATGGGCTGACCTCATCTTTCTAGCGGGGTCTAATGGATGAAAATGGAGTGAAATTACAGTGCTTTTTATGGCTGATGATAAACGGTTTGTGTCTAAGATGTTATTTGTGAAGAGAGAAATGCAATATATTCCTGTAGACTCTTTTTGTTCATTTTAGGGATGCACTACACAATATGTATGTGTGTATACATGCTTTTGTGTAAAAGTGCTGTTTCATACGGTGTCTTTTCCTCTGATATTCCTCAACTGTACGCATATCCAGACGCTATGCCACTGGTGTGAGGAGTGTGTGCAGATAACGTTGAAGAACTAAACGTTAAAGTACCACAGGCTTTTTTTTTTACTCATAAATTGAAAAACCCATTATAAAACCCCATAGGAAAATCTCAAGAGATACAGGTGCAAATTAGTCTTCTGGGTTTTGATGGCATCCCTTTGTAATTCTATAGCACTTGAGGTAGCACTTGAAGGAAAAGCGAATAAAAGTCCTTATTAAGAGATATATCATTCCTTACTGTAAATAATGCATTTCTGCAAAGCCTTTGGTTACTGAAATATTTAGCTGTATAGAATTTTATTATATGTATATATATATATATATATATATATATATATATATATATATATATATATATATATATATATATATATATATATATATATATATATATATATATATATATATATATATATATATATATATATATATATATATCAATGAATATGCATCAAAATAATCTTTTTCCTTTTTTTTTTTTTTATTGAAGATGAAGATTGTGTTTTTTTGACTGATATTCAGTTGTACAACCCAAATGAACTGAAAATCAGTTTCAAAAAGCCACAATTTCAATGTTGTTTTCTTTAAATTGTTAATTTAGTTGTTAAAACCAGCCTTACTATTAAAATAGAAATATGTAGTTTTGCACTTCCCTATTTATCATGAGAACTTGAATTCAGCCAAATGTCTGTGTTGAAATCAGTCATCTTAAATAAACTCTGTTGGGCTCTGATGATAGAAAGGTAGGCTATTAACTTTTTCCCACAAATCCACATCCACATGGCAAACGGCTGTCAGGCCTGTGGGTTCTCGGTGGAGCGACCAAACAGTGTAGGATCCTGTCAGGTTTGATCTTATCTCTCCTGCTTGTTTTTCTGGGCCTGGGTTCAAACGATAGATAGACGAGTCACCAGAATGTGAGAGGTTTCCAGGGGACGGGCTGAAAGAACAGTTAAACTGAAAATTGGCGGTGGCCTCTTTTTACCCTCATGAAACGAGAGGTGAGGATATGTGTGTGTGTGTGTGTGTGTCTGTGCGGCCTCACTGCCTGCTGCTCTCGTCTTATGGAGGGTGATGGAAACACATGTCAAAAAGGAACCGAGTGTTTAACGTCTCCTGTTCAGCGCACTTCCTGAAACAGGAGGTCTGTGTGCATGTGTGTATACATGCTTTTGTGTAAAAGTGCTGTCTCATACTTTGTCTTTTCCTCTGATATTTCACTGACCCACTTACTCAACAGTGCATTCGGGCCTAGGCCCTCAACTGTACGCATATCCAGACGCTATGCCACTGGTGTGAGGAGTGTGTGCAGATTACATTGAAGAACTAAACGTTAAAGTACCACAGGCTTTTTTTTAAACATAAATTGAAAAACCCATTATAAAACCCCTTAGGAAAATCTCAAGAGATACAGGTACAAATTAGTCTACTGGGTTTTGACGGCATCCCTGTACAATTCTATAGTACTTGAGGTAGCACTTGAAGGAAAAGTCCTATGATTTTGGATATTTAAATCATTTAAATTATTAAATTATTATTTAATATTAATAGATTCATTATGCTATACTGTAAATAATGTATTTTTGCAATGCCGTTGGTTACTGAAAACTTTTTTAAAAACAACTAGGTGTCAGTAAAAGTCTAAGCGCCAGATTAACTAAACAGGGCAAATTAGTGTGACAGTGCAATTCCAAAAAAGCAAAGATGGGACTGGAAATGTCTACAACCGACGTGCAAATTAAAGAACACAGACGCAGCCAGATAATTTCCATAATGACCAACGCAATCTACCAAGTCTATGACAATTTTTCAGAAGTCATGTTTGTTGGGGAATAATGCACAAATAATACAGTGAATACTCTACATCCCATATAGTTTTATATATATATATATATATATATATATATATATATATATCATCATATATATATATATATTTTTGGAATTATTATAGAGCCAGATTAACTAACAGCTTGGAGTCTTCACTGCGTGTCTTTAGTGAATCCTGATATATATATATATATATATATATATATATATATATATATATATATATATATATATATATATATATATATATATGTATGTATGTATTATTTGTATTATGTGTATGTATTATTTATATGTATGTATATATTATATAAAGAAGGCAATAATATATTATAATTCATATAATTCATTTTTATAAAATAGAAATAATTCATATAATTCATTTTTATAAAAATAGAAATAATTTATATACAAATTTTCAGAAGTTTTATAGTAAATATACACAAACAAATGTATATGATTTAAGAACTGTAATTATATAAATAATTAAACAATTATGAAAACGGTTATATAGCCTTTAAATAGCAATGCATCTCACGTCTTTATCTGGGGAAAAGAACTATAATAGCGAGTTTGCGAAAAAGCCACCAGCACAAAGAGGCACATCTCTCTGCATGCTTTAGCAGCTCTGTAGTGCTAATTGAGCGAGCGCCAGCCTCGGAGGCCAACTGTTCACAATCCCCCTCAGAGCTAAAGATAGATTCTCAGCACAGGTTTGCAGAATGACATTACAACTACTATATCACACCCACACATGCTCAAACTTACACATAGTGAGGAAAAGAACTTCTGAATCAACCACACACTCTGCCATCACTGGATCATAATGAGCTCCAGGATAGAAGTGTTGTAAAATCACATTGAGCTCACAAAAAGAAATCGTTTCTGCTGCTATTTCACTGGTGGAAAGAGTCGCCTTTTCAGGAACGCGTTTAATATTTTAAATTAATCAAGGATAAGACTGAAAAATAAGATTAGTAGATCAGTATATTATATAAATCCACACACACACACACACACACACACACACACACACACACACACACACACACACACACACACACACACACACACACACACACACACACACACACACACACACACACACACACACACACACACACACACACACATATACTGTACAAACCGTATTTTCTATCCCCACACACACACACACACACACACACACACCCATCACAGGAACACACACACACACACACACACACACACACACACACACACACATGTTGTGTTTCCACTTAGTGTGATTTATAAGATGTTTTCCTCATGGGGACCAAAAAAATGTCCCCACAAGGACAAAAATTTGGATATTGCCATCTTTGTGGGGACATTTTGTCCCCATACCGTAGGGATTACCAGTCCACACATACACACACACA
This sequence comes from Gobiocypris rarus, assembly GCA_023029165.1. Lineage (NCBI taxonomy): Eukaryota > Metazoa > Chordata > Actinopteri > Cypriniformes > Gobionidae > Gobiocypris > Gobiocypris rarus. The sequence continues at coordinate 32,932,193 of CM040917.1, forward strand.
CACACACACACACACACACACACACACACACACACACACACACACACACACACACACACACACACGTTACATTTTTTTAATATTGTTTTTAAAAGAAGTTTCTTCTACTCACCAAGGCTGCATTTATTTGACAAAAAATACAAAACAAACAGTAATACTGTGAAATATTATTATTATTTAAAATAATTGTTTATTGTTTAAATATATTTTAAAAAGTAATTTATTCCTGTGATCAAATTACTCCAGTCTTCAGTGTAACATGATCCTTCAGAAATCATTCTGATATGCTGATTTGCTGCTCAAGAAACATTTACGATTATTATTAATGTTGAAAATATTTTTTTCTGGATTCTTTGATGATCACAAGAACTGTATTTACTTGAAATAGAATATTTTGTAACATTATAAATGTCTTTACTGTCACTTTTAACCAGTTTAATGCATCCTTCCTGAATAAAAGTATACATTTCATTAATTTCTTTAAATAAATAAAAAAACTTATTTTCAATTGTAATAATATTTCACAATATTACTGTTTTTTTTATTTTATTTTTATTTTAAGAACATAACAAATCTTACCGATCCCGAAATTTTGAATGGCAGTGTACATATGTTTGTATATATATATATATATATCACACACACAGTACATATGTTGATGTAATACTCACATCTGCGTGTGTGTGTGTGTGTGTGTGTGTGTGTGTGTGTGTGTGTACGCGTGCTGAGCCATTTGACTCTCTGAGTATGGTGATCACATGTCACCGTGTGGAAAGTGAGTGACAGGATGACAGTGCAAACGACAGGTGTGCTCCATTTCCACACAGTCATGGATAACCACCGCTCAGAGAGACACAATCATTCATCTGCCTTTTCCAGCATGTCAGTCTTGGAACAATTCTACTGGATTCTGGAAACTGCAATGCTCAATATGAATAATACATTGATTTATCAAAGTTTAGGAATGCATTATATATAACTACAGAGATGAACTGTTTGACTATTGATTGCACAAAACATCTGGATACTTCTAAGTTAAATAAAGATGCTAAATATAGATATACAGTACAGTATTCAAACATGAATATTTTAGCAAAGGCACAAGAACATTTATAATGTTACAAAAGATTTCCATTTCAAATAAATTCTGTTCTTTTGGACTGAAAAAAAGTATCACCGTTTGAACAAAATTTTTGCAACATGAATAATATTAAGAAAAGTTTCATGAGCAGTAAATCATCATCATAGACTGATTTCTGAAGGATCATGTGACACTGAAGATTGGAGTAATGATGCTGAAAACTCTTTGATCACAGAAATAAATGACATTTTAAAATATGTGCTGTCAAATGATTAATCATGATTAATCACATCCAAAAATATTATATACAAATATAAATATATATAGTATATACATGCAAATATTTCTTAAGCATATGCATGCGTGTGTGTATTAAAATATACATAATAATTATACACAATACACACACATATATTATGTAAACACAAACTTTTGTTTTGGATGCAATTAATTGTGATTTATCGTTTGACAGCCCTATTTAAAATATATAAAAACAGTTGTGTTAAATTGTAATATTTACACAATATTACTGTATTTTTGTTCTTATGAAAATATACATTATAGTATATATACAAATTTTAAATACAAATTAAAAACCTAAGAAATCATTCATAGTATTTTTAAAGAAAAAAAAAATTCAATTTTTTTTTATTTTAATAATATTAATTCTCATTCTTTCCAACTAATCACTGCTGTATTCACTTTGCACTGATCCATGATAGCTTAGGACAGAATGTGCATGATTACAGACACACAGCTCTTCATTAGAGAAAAACAAAGATCAGTGCAGCTCTTCAGACCATCCGGGAGAGAGAGAGAGAGAGTCGCGTGTCTTAGAAGGTCAACGGACAGATTATCCTGTCTAAAAGAAAAGGGGATGAGGGCTAAAGGGCGCAGAAATGACTCGGAAATCTAGTTTGAGAGGTTTAAATGTGTTTTTGATGTTGCTATCAATTGCTCTGTTCTCTACCGGTACATTCACCACAAGCGAGAGCCTCGTTGCCATAGATGTTTCATCACCCATTTTCAGCATATGTTCACCCTCACCTCAGCCTAGACAGGAGGGCGAGAGGAGGCGGCGTCAGAGGGGAAGGGAGGGAGGGACGGGTTGTTTTTGACACTGCGCCAGGACTTCTGCCAATCACACAGCAACAGCTTGAGTCTCAATCGATGAGGGGGGTAGGGTACGAGAAGAAGACGGGACTACAGAGAGAGAGGGACAAAAGAAAGAGAAACAGAGAAGGACGAGTCCCTGACATGCGGCGGGCTGATGAGGAAGCCGCTGACTCAGGAGTTCCTGGTGTTTAGCGAGTGAATATGTGACTAAACTGAGTGCATTCCACAGCCTTGATTCACCCTGCTCCCTTCCCCCCTAACAGCGCCCGCCCAACCTCCCTCGTGCCTTTTTTTCCAGGGTGATCCCTACATTTCTCTCTCTCTCTCTCCCTCTCTCTCCTTCGGTATGTCAACACTTCCAGACTCACTCTCTGCCAGGTCCACTCACTGACCACAGCATTTTTAATTGGGTGCGTTTGCCACACAAGAATCGCAGCCACCCCTCCCCTCTCGCTTCGTCCCAAACAAAAACATCCTGAGGGCCAGGCCTGCTCACGGCTCCACTACAGGAAACGGGGATTGAGCCGAGGCCAGGCACAGACCCAGACAATGTGTTATTAGCCAGAAAAAAGGATGTTCTTCTGGAAACAATGATTCGGAGACTTTGCGAGCGATATATTGATGTTAGCATATGCTGATGGAGGAACACATCTCGCTATGAGTAAGCACTCAGAGAAGCTGCGTGTGTTTTACATATTTTCTTTACTGGTTGTGAGGAACTCTGCTAAAATATATGGAATTAAAATTGGTCCTGTTTTCATAATATTTATTTGGTCATTTCCAGTAAAATGTTATAAATGTCCTTAAAAAACAGATAAATATACTTGTAAAAAACACATTAAAACAAAGAAATTAGACCCTGAACTTTTTGACAAAAATGTGTTTTCATTAGAGATGACCATTTTTGTTTTGTGATTGTGACCTGCCGATACCGATTTTTGTTGATTCCAATTCTTTCTAATAGCTATAATTAACAGCATATACGAACAAAAGTCAACTTCTCTTCAACGCAACATTTTTTTTTTAAAAGTCAGTAATAAAATAAGAGCAAATAAAGACAGATATGAAATAAACGGTAAGGAAATATAAAAGATTAGTGTTCAGGTAAGAAACACTACAGGAATTAAAGTAATTATATGTAAAATAACACTGGATAGTCTCCATTGTAAAAATGTAATACAGATGAATGCTTACAATATAAAAGATATTCAGTCGTGAGCAGAGAGTGATTTTCTGTCTGTTGTTCCTTGATTAACATGACAGACAGAAGCAGGAATATTAGACTCCTGTCCCTTTAAGAGTTTATGCATGGATCCAATATACTGTTACACAACTATTTACGATCCAAAACTGACTGTGTTCAACTGAATACAGGCCAAGGTGGGAATTTTGACATAATTTTGTGTTATTTGACTATTAAAGCGCAGTACGCCATTTTGGTACTTGCGACTCAACCTGTTTGAGAGGCGGCTTTATGTGCTCGACACTTATATAATAGATCAGTGGTGCGCACGCTTTTGGTGTGAGCGGGAAACCTGCATAAAATGATGCGCAATACAAGCACAATTTAACCGGATCGAATGAGACGAGCGAGTTACAGGAGGAAGGTGTGTGCTGACGTTATTGCCAGTGCCGCTGGAAACAAAATGGACCGGCTTGGAATAGGAAAAACGAGAGACTGACAGGGCCGCTCAACAATCTGATTCAGAATGATCAAAACACAGATGGAGTAGATCAAGTCCATCAACACCTCTAAAGCTTCACAGTCCTGTAGCTCATCCTGGGACGACATTTTATTCAGAAACATTAGGCAGTTATGATTAATATGCTGTTTAATGTTGATGATCGTGTTATATTACATATGATATTGCTTGTTTCTGTGTTTTGATCAGGAGATTTTGTTCTCTTTAGAAGATGCGTCCTTCTAGTGTATAACAGTGAAAACACGGAAACCCATAAAATTCAATTTGTGGCTGGTAAAGAGTTCATAATAAAATTATTGTATATTTTCTGACAACAAGTATTAGCATCTTTAAAATTTTTGCTTCTCAAATATTTTTCTCGTTTTAAGGATGTTCTGATATTTTCACTGGCAAAACAGGACAAAAATAAACATTAAACAAGTGATGTTTCACAGCGCTTTCTGTGAAATCCCGTGAGTGCAGACCGAGTGCAGGGACAGTGATGAGCTCTGCTAATAGAACTGGCCTTGTAAGGAAGTATGTGTAGATTACCCCCAAAGCTATGAGGAAGCTAGCCATGGCACCATCTGCCCAACTTCAGCTAATCACCTCCGCCAGATGGAAGAGAATATGGAGCTTTTTTTTGTTGTTGAGGTTTTTTCTGCAACAATGCTCCTCTGGTTGTTTCAGCTATTGTCAAATAAATTAAAAAAAAGTGCTGGGTAACACAAATGGAGCAGGGATTATTATTTCAGCTCGCTTACACCTTATTAATGGTGCTTTGTATGTTTTAGAGCCATTCTACCTAACTCAGTCAACGTAATCTCTAATTTTCCTGACATGTCCTGTCACACGATTACAGGATTTGATCTTAATATATTTCCGAGAGTCATTGATTAAAGCAGATTTATCTTAGGTTAGGTCCACAAAGAGTGGAGTCGGCCATCTTAGGTTATTGACCAATCCACATTCATCAGACGACTCCGTGAAGGGCAGCCAGTCCTTGACTGAAAGCCTTAGTATTCAGCTCAGCTCTCAGTCAATACTCTGACTTGAGGCATCGACTCTTTTCGTTTGATGGGAATTTGATTGCAACCGTGGACATTTTTCATGTTTTATTATCAATTCATTCATTTGATGTCTAATAAAGATTCACAATTTAAGATCACTACCAAGATGAACCACAAATAACTCCATGTTACTTCAGGAGGAAGCCAAGCAAACTGTGTGTAGTGACAAAAGCGAGGCTTTGCAATCTGCCAAACACGCTCAGCTTCCAGTTACCCATTATAGCGGTAACCATGGCGATCTTGACTTCAAAGCGTGAAAAGGAAGCCCTTTTAAACTTTCAACATTCATGACGCTTTTATAAACCTGTGTGTTTTGTGACAGTGGAAAATGTATTCTTAAATAATTTAGAAAGATATTTATATTTTTAATCACATTCCTTTACATTTCATGTGCTATTAAACTTTCCGTCCCATCGCATCGGTCAGGCCTCAGAGGCGTTCATATAGTTTCCCACTTTGAGTTTCCAGCACACAGTGGGATTTAATACGCCTCAGGAGATCTTTAGCATGGTCACTTCGGCTGAGACATTATGCAACAAGTGCATATGAAATGCCTTTAACTCCCAGTGGTGACTGTATTGACATAAAATGGCTGCCATCAAGAGGAATTATAGTGTTTGGACTGTTTTTAACCCCAGAGGAGGTTCCCTATGATATATAGTGCAGGAGGTCATTTTAATGTGGATATTTGTTATTCGGTAACCCATATTTGAAAGCAGGATAGAGCGGACTGATTTTTTTTCCCTTGACACTTGCATTGCAAAATGCCTTACTAGGCTTTCTGTTTCTTTTGGACTTGACTGACTAATACAGCAATTGTGGGATGAATGATTGGAGAGTTGGCCGCTAACAACATGCTTCACAAGACTCACTCAATCACACACACACACACACACACACGATCTAACTGAATCCCAATAACAGCAAGAGATCTGATCAATAGCTGTGAAATAGAGGCAGCATGCCAGTGAGCTTGAAAAACGAAATAAATAAAATCAAATATTAGCTTTTTTAAAATATAAAAATAACTTTAAAAATTTGCAGCATTCATTATTTGTAAACACAAAAAGTGTAAATATAAAAGTATCTGCTAAATGAATACGCATAAACAAACAAATAGAAAGTAAGAAATATGATTCCGCCAAATCAGCTTATCTTTGTAAGATGGCACAGCTGTACAAATATCTGAACGTACATCAGATATCAGATAATCACGCATTATATTATGATATTATATAACATATTTTGATAATCAAGCTCTATTTAATGATAGAACTTTAGTAATTAAAACTTAAACTTTTTAACAACGTATGAATGCATACTTGTCATTTTAACTAAACCTTATTCAGTGTTTCTGTAAAAAAATAGATAATAATAATATAGATAATAATAATTATTATTAAAAGATTTCTACTACTAATAACAGCATACAACGCACTAAGGATTGCAGAGCTGCTGCGTTCATGAATATTAATCATGTTGTCAGTGTTCGCTTGAACTGATTTGCCGAAATCAAAACAGGGACGGTTAAAGATGAGCGTCAGCCAATGAGATTGCAGTTTGCACATTAGTTCCCAGAGCATTTAGTCGCCCAGAGTGAAGATTTAGTTGAATATTTATCTTCAGTTTTAGTGCTAAAACATGCGTTCTTGTGTTGAAGAACTGGTAGATGGACTACAGAGTAAATGAAAGGGCATGGAGACATTTTTTATAACTCGTATATAAAAGTTAACTTGACACACCATCTTAAAATGGCCGAATCCTAACAAAATGCAATATCTAATAATATCAGATAATATCTGTAAAACTTTTTTTTTACTTTGCAAAAAGCACAACACAGTCATCACATTCATTAATACACTATTAAAAATACCATAACGAAACAAATGTACATATACTAGTCAACTTCACTAATCGACCTATCCCTTAGAGAGTGAAAACACACAAACCCACTGGTATCAGACAGCAAGTTCACACACATTGTGACGGGATAGTGGCCTGAGCCATGATGTCACGCTGGATGAGATGTAGTGGAGAGGATGTAGAAACAGACAGATAAGTGAGGGTACAGCAGGACCGTGTCAGCGCCTGCAGAAGCTTGTACTTAACCATGGCCTGAACCCTGCCCCAGGCTGACAGACAGGACTGATCCTGACACCATTATAGTCAAATTAGATTTGAGAGGTGCTGTGAATGAAAATAACACTGACAACACTGGAGGGATGGAGCCGAGCCAACACATGCACATGTACTGTTCCGAGAAATACATGAGGTGAAAAACAATATACAAACACTTCATGCAAACTAGTTCAGGAAACCAATATTAGCTTTTTGGAAGAAAAAAATTACACTGTATCTAAAAGCTTTTACATGGGTAGTTTTGCTGAATCATGCCAGCTCATCAGTAGTCAATTGTTGACTAACTCATCAATAGTTAATTAGCCTGTGACGCTGCATTCTTAATTTGTAACTTGGTTTAGATGAAAATCGCTTACACTAGTGAACACATGTAAAATGCACTTAAAGGAATATAAAATAAGAATATAAACAAACAGAAAATGGATAAATAGTAAAATATAGAAACAGAAAAATGCAATAAATAGAAAAACACACGCAGCCAGACACGTGCAAACACACACTCATCTATCTTAAGAGAAACATAATACGGTGTGGCCCTTGCATAATAACTAAGTGTAGTGGCTAGAGGGCACTGAACTCAAACCATGCTTTAGAGCACGACTGGTGTCTCTGGAGCGCACGCAAACACATTACAGCCTGGAGAGAAGTGGTCAGACAGTAACATGCAGGTTAATAGGTCAAACTCAAGGCTGACACTTGCCTCTTAGTGTGTTCGGGCTTTACTTTACTGCTATGTTCCTGTCTGCTCCGAATGCTGGACTGGGCAGGCAGGGCAAGCGAGAAAGTGAGATAGGTAGAGAGGAAGCTGGCAGGCACCTCGGTCCCCTCCCCTGCTCTCCGTCTGCCTGCTGTGTGTTAAAATATATCCGTGCACATGTCTCCTCCTCAGAGTCACTAGACATTACCTTATAAAAGAGCCAGAGGGGAATGTTCCACCTGTCTCTCCCTCTCTGTCACTCTTTCGGTCTCTACCCTTATCACAGCCCTCGATAATCCTCCACTTAATCAGTTTTGTTTTTAAGAACAATTCTTAGATTTACGCTCAAAACTATAGATAGATATTTTTTAACCAGTTTTGTTTAAAGACAATTTTTAGATTTAAGATTAAAATAATTATTTTATTTTATTATTATTATTTATTTTTCCCCGTTGTTTTTTGTTTTTAACAATTGATTTATACAAACAAACAGATAAATAAATATTACTAAATAAAATCAATAAAAAGTAATTATATATGTAAATACTATTATATATAAATATTTATTTATTTATTATAAATAAATATTCCCTGAAATATTTTTTTCCCTCAAATAAATGTACATTCAAACTTTTCAAAAGATTTTTACTTGAAATTAAAAAAAAAAAAAAAAATATATATATATATATATATATATATATATATATATATATATATATATATATATATATATATATATATATATATATATATATATATATATATATATATATATATATATATATATATATATATATATATTAAGAAAAAGGCATTTTGCAGCGAGTCCCCCTCCTCCTGTGTGTACACAGACTCACATGACTCAACATCTCTGGCGGTCTGAATCCAGCCTCAACTCCGCTCTGTTTTTCCCAGGGGGGAGAGGGAGAGAGAGTGTGGGGATCGAGAGGGAGGGAGAGGGAGAAGAATGACGGTGTGGAGTGGGTGGCTCTGGAGCATTGCCCCGCGCTGGCTTAAATTTCCCGCTTGTCAAGCCTGATGGATTTGGCTAAAAATAAAAGAAAGTGGAGGCCCGTGACGGGCGGATGAATGAATGAATGAACTTTGCTGCAGCTTTACCCCCAGCCTCATCCAAAAAAAACAAAAAACTCCCCGATAACCTAAGAGAAGTCTAAGAGAAGTGCATTCCAGAAACAAACGTCCCCCTTTTTCCCAAAGTCCAGACAGTGAGAAATCACCAGGGAGAGATAGAGAGAGACAAAAGGGACACAAAACAGCCAAGAGCTGCAGGAAGACTGGGGATTCCTCTGCTTTCATTAATGCCACCCTCTTTGAGCTACATGTAAAAACATGAGGTTTATGTGGGACAAACTGCAGAATAATGTACAGCAGATGAGCTAGTTGACACAAGGGCTACAATCACAAACAATAATTATTATATATATATATATATATATATATATATATATATATATATATATATATATATATATATATATATATATATAATGCATGTGTGTATATATTATATATATTATATATATATATATATATATATATATATATATATATATATATATATATAGATATATATATATATATATATACATATATATATATACCCATATATATATATATATATATATATATATATATATATATATATATATATATATATATATATATATATATATATATATAAACAAACACATCTGGTTCGCTATCTTGGTGGGGACTCTCCACAGGCGTAAATGGTTTTTATTTTATTAGAATGTATATTCTCTCCCCTTACACTAACCCTACCCCTACACCTACCCATCACACAAAACTTTCTGCAATTTTACATAAAAAAACCTAAAACTAATTCTGTATGATTTCACTGTGCATTCAGGGTGAAGTCCCACAAACACACACCCACACAGTTATCATATTTCTCAATATTAATGTCTTTACTGCATTTTGATCAAATAAATGCAGCCTTGGTGAGTAAAAGTCTTACTGATGTTATGATGCATGTGTGTGTATTTATATAAACATAATAATTATACACAGTACACACACATATATTATGTAAACACAAACTTTTATTTTGGATGAGATTAATCTAGATTAATCTATGCCCACCACTGTGTTCTTTATCAAGTGCAGTATAGAGTCAAGATTTGTATCAATTCTGTAGAGAAATAACATTTTAATGAACTCAGGCCGCCCCTATCACATGAAAAAGCAAAGGCTGCATCATGGGAAAAACAACTTGTTACAAAACATATGCCAGCAGAGACCAAATGGAAGAAAAGAGACAAATAAAAGAGAGGAAGTGAGAAGGATTCAGTGTCACCGTTGTCAGGTCAGAGATCTATCTAGTGAAGTCTTGAATGCACGTCCTCCAATGCCATCCCATAATGCATCTGGGCATGAGAAAACATTCCCCAGCTATTTACCATATGTTTCTGCAGCTTCTGAGCAATGCATGTGTACCGTACCGTGCCATCTGTGACTGCAGCTGTGCTGAACCCTCCATCCGCTGCTGCATAACATTTATATCATATATTCAACAGTCCCGTCAAGTGCCACTGACCACTAGTCTTATTTATTATTAGTGCCAAGGCTTATTTGCTATTTTCAAATTAGTGGAATCGGATGGTAAGGTTATCTATTCAGTCAATAAGTTGGACAAGCAACAGGACTTGTACTTTGATAGAGCTAAGAGCGATAGCACCAGATGCAAGTGTCATCTTTAAATCCTTGATTTCAAACTATGCTGTGATGTTACCAGTTTGCCGCTATGTAATATGCCCACTGTGCACTGCATGTACAATTAGCATTACCAGGTCTTTATTTGACAAAATATGATTCCCATTGCACACAAACTTGCCAGATTACTGAAAGGTTACAGTGTTTACTTCTTTATATGTATGTTTTTAACTATTTCTTTATTTGCAAAAATAATAGGATCGCAGAATCAAGAAGTTGCTTAAGTGATACATTGATTTTATTTTAACATTTTGTTTTTTTATCATATTGATTAATAACCCTACCTCAAGCAAATATGTAAAATAATTGATTTCCGTGATGCAGAAAACGTGGGTGGAATCCAGTCATGAAAACGAAATTTAGTGTATAACACAAATTTTCTACATTTTTTGATGAAAAAATAAAAAGCAGGTCAGTGCGCTTAAATCAGCGATGTAGACTAGCGTCTGTAAATATTAAAAGACTATGAATCCTGTGTGAATGAATGGAGCAGACGGATGGTTTCATTTACCCCACACACACGCACACAGCGCTCGCTGTGTTTTCAGTCTCTGCTGTCACTATATGAGGACATGAACGCATGAAGTTCATCTCCAGAGCCGCTCTGAGAGTCACTTCATCAGCATTTTACCCTTTCATTTGAGAAAAACTAACATCACATTATAAACACACAGAGACTCAAAGGTCTTCACGGCAATCTGTCAAAATAAAAAGTTGAAAAACTCAGATATATTACTGTTGTACAGTAGAATTTAGATACGTCTCAATGTTATAATACTAACACTAATTATAATAATTATATTTATATATAATTTCATGATTAAAAGATCAATTAAATTCATGTTTTATGCCTTCATTTGATTGCCAAAATAATTAAAATACACAAATAAAAAAAACCTTTATTAGAAATTAAACTTTTTAAAAAATTCAAATAATTTGACATACTTTTTGATTAAAATTGAATCAAACCATTAAAATGGAATCCATAAAACTAAAAAAACAAACATTTTAGAAAAAAGGGCCCTAAATATGTAATATTTGTTAAACTTTTAATAAGTTGTTGTTAAATCAAATTCTTTTTGATTACTAAAATTAAATTTAACCATAAAAAAAACGAGTCCAAAAAACAGCAAAAACAGAAGTTGGGAAAAAATTTAATGGATTTCATAGGGCCTGTTTATGTTCTATTTTCTAAATAGTGTGATATCTTTATGTCTGCTTTATATCGGCCATCAGCCACTCTGCTCTCCAGTATATCAGTATCACCATTGACTATAAAAATAATCTATATTGGTCAACCACTACTGACCATGGATATGGATTTTTCTTCTTCAGAAAGCATAATTGGATGAAAAGATGATAAGAGAACAACACCTGGTTTCACCTGGACTGAGCATCCTGAAACATCTTCCCTCACCCAATCTCACGGTAGGAGGTGATACATGATACAGCAGGGTTAAAAATAACCTCTCTCGTTCTCTATGACCTTTCGCTCCGTGCTCTCCTTACCGCTCGGAGCATCGGAGGAAGCCTCAACATGCGGCTCTTTTACACAGAGGAGACTCCTCGAACCAAAACACACCCAGAACAGGAGATGGTGTCATAGCCCGGAGTTTCTCACAGGGCAGTAAAATGAACTCAGCCGGCCGGTGTCATATTTGGGATTTATAAAAGAACCAAAGGAAATAGCTGAAAAGAAGCTACGCAAGCCAACACAAAATGGTCATTTACGCACTGAATGCCGTCAGTCATTTCCAAAGGTCTATCTGTCATATTAAAAAGCACAAGAAACATCAACTAACCCCTCAGGGTGCCACCGAATGATTCACTCTTTAGGATATGACGAGATGTTCGCTAGCACTGAAATCAATAGGCAATTTTGTGTCATTAAATCTTTGGAAAGCCTTACCGGTTGATTTCCCACATAACGTTTCCCTCGCTGAATGGACATAAACCAAGTTCCATGACGTAAGTGCCAAAACTCGCGGAGAGCAAACCCTCCTCTGCGACTCACCGAAAACAAACGAGCACGTGTTTGGAGAAATCTTCAAATCTCCGCTTTCATATTTGCGTTGATCCCCTCAGAAACATTACATCACTGAGAGCTGGGAGCCCCCCGTGGCATCAGGACACTTCACTTGTGTGGTTTCATCAATCAATGCTCTCTGAGAGAAAAGAATGCATGAGAGGGAGGGAGAGACGTGAAAGCCATTTGTTTTCTTTGTTAGGCACAAGCGGAAGACTTGAATCAATAGCCGAAGCCTGTGAATCAAACTCTGGAGGTGGTCTGCTCACAAACAAGCCGTTCTGAGTCACACATTTTAACGAGTCATTGCTCTCGGACATGGGAGAGAATGAGAAACACACCACTGTACAGTTGGGCCCTGATGCAGCTGCGCTGGGCATCTTAATCCATGACATTACAACATACTCAAATCACTCTTTCCTTTATGGTCTTTTTCCTCCATCCACATCGCTGGCTGGTTTAATGTGAAACTCATAAAGTCGTAACATGAGTTATGTTACCCAGTTACATTACTTTAAGAGATAGTTCAGCCAAAAATTAAAATTCAGCCTTCATTTACTTACCAATGGGGTTCAATGTTATTTTGGACCCCATTGACTTTCAATGACTGGTCTTTAAAATGTTGTGCTCCACAAAAGAAAGAACATCTTGGAATGACATGAAGGTGAGTAAATGATAACAACTTAGTTTTTTCGGGTCCTTTTAAGAAGATGGTGTCGCAGAGTTTTGTGACAGAGATAGGAGAGCGAAAAATAAAAACAAAAAGCGCCTGCTGCTTTTCCCTTCCACACAATCCAGTCATTCAAAGGCATTCGTGGTGCATGATGGGGGAAACTTCACCCACTCAGAGTTATAAGTGCATGCAACATGCCTCACTACGACATGAACAAAGTCCTCTTTCACTGGCTTCACCCCATGCTGCACATGCAGAAAAGCACACTGGGAACAGGACAGATCGCTGCCTCACATTATACACACACTCTGAGGAAGAACTGAGGACAGAAAAATGACATGTATATATAGGACATACAGTAAACTTAACATGTCTGTTATTTGCAAATTACCAATTTATGAATATGCCTAAACAATAGATCACACGAGATGTACTTCAAATGTACAGACGTAATCAATGTGCTTTGAAGGGATTGTTCACCAGACTAATACAATCAGAGTTATATAAAAAAATGTCTTCCAAGTTTTATATTGGCAGTGAATGGAGAATGAGATTTTGAAACCTAAAAAAAGTGCATCCATCCATCATAAAATACTCCACACGGCTCCGGTAGTTTAAGAAAAATATCCATATTTTAAACTTTATAGACTAAAATAACTAGCTTCCGGCAGACGGCCTATGCATGTCGACTTACGCCACAAGAGTAACTCCTGATGCGGTGTATGACGTAGGATGTTGGAGTAGCGTAAGCTTTGACGACTCTCGCGGTTCAAACAAATAGGGCTGGGCAACAATCTCAAGCTCCTCTTCTCTTATATCGAAATCCTCTGACATTTCTCATAAGAAAATTCTCATTTTAGACTTCTAATTCATGACCGGTGTTTTGCTTTGCTCTATCCTCTGCGCTTCTCCGTTTATCAATACGTCACGCGTCAGGTCAGGAGTTACTCTTTCACCGTAAATCGATGTGTACTGCCGTCTGTCGGTAGCTAGTTATTTTAGACAATTCTTACACAAACGCATCGTTTCGCTACAGAAGGCCTTTATTAACCCCCTGGAGTCATACACAGATGAATATATTGTTGTGAACTTCTGATATTTCATCGTGACAAAGAAATGTTCTGAAATTAATAGGAACTATTTTGAATTGTGGACTATTTCTCAGACACTGATCAAAAAAGTACATTTGTGACAGAGATCATGTGACTGTTCTTGTGTCCACTGAAGCTCGAGATGCTATTTGGGTCATCTCAAATCAAGCTGGAGAACATGATTATCATCAGGTTTGACACAAACTTGTGAAGTTCAGGCAGTGCTCCTGTCATTAAAGCAAAAGCGGGACAAAGAAAATACCGAGAAATTCTGAAATGCATCTTAATTCAACTTTTGACTCAAATTGTTACACTGAATTTTGTGTTAAAGGGGTCATATGATAAGATTTCACTCCTTACTAAAACACTTCGTCTGTGGGGGCAGAGATTCATAACACCGCCCAAATGTATACGCAAAGAAAGAAAGCGTAACTTTTATTCTCGCTGTAGTATTGTTGTCACCATGCTGTGTTTTCCGTTGCAGAAGCCAAACTACTTTGTTTGCCTTCCAAAAGAGGGGCAGTTAGAAAACAGTGGCTAAGCTTTAGTTACAACCCCGTTCCAGAACAGTACAACCCAAATATTCCACTGTGTGCTGCGCATTTTTTTGAGGAGTGTTTCTAGCACCTAGCACCTTTCCACTATGCAAGTCTCAGACATTTGATTCCACTGTCATTATAATAGTCAGGTGTGGCATTGCTAACATTACAAGCCTTTGGAGATCTGCATAAGTTCTGTCCTCAAACAAAAATCATTGCTTTGTGCCCTTATTAAAGAGATAGTTCACCTAAAAATGAAAACTGTGTCATCATTTACTCACCCTCAAGATGTTTCAAACCTGAATGAATGTGTTTGTTCTGCTGAACACAAAAGAAGATATTTGGAAGAATGTTTGTAACCAAACAGATCCCGGCAGCCATTGACTACCATAGTGGGGGAAAAAAAATACTATGGTAGTCAATGGCTGCTGGGATCTGTTTGGTTACAAACATTCTTCCAAATATCTTCTTTTGTGTTCAGCAGAACAAACACCTTTAAGAACTTCCTACACAACAACAGAAAACGCTAAATAACCAGCAGCATCACCTATGCAAGTCTGTGAGTGAGTATAAACACCCTGAGACAAAGATTTCCTTTGTCCTTTTTAATAGTCCACTAATGAAGATGGGATATGACTTTACAAACACATAAGGTGTATGTGAGACCGTTAACTCAAGGATTTCAGAGTCAAAATGATAACATTTTCCCTCTCACAGCATGACAAGCCACCCCACCGTATTAATAGTTCAACAGGAATCTATGACTGAACTTTAAGGGAAAGAAAGAAAAAAATGAACCCCAAAAGGTGCTACAATGCGTTCATGATTAGATGCAACCTATTTTTGAAGAACGAGTTAATATTAGTCACTTTGTCGCTCGATATGTATTTATACGGTTGATATTTGCAGCACCTGGAGAGGAAACTGTGAAAAAGGAAGCTTTATTTCCTTTGCAAGGCACTTTAGAAATGGACGTACACAAACTAGAGTAGAAAAGCAAAACTTGTAACAAATCTAGATAATTGATGCAGTTTCGCCCTCGAAGTGCCTTCTCCTCAAAATGGCAGACTTCCTAACTGAAACTAGACACTAGTTATGCTATTTTTAATGGAGATCTTTTGCAAGATGTAGGTTGTTTTATTCAGCTCTACAAGGGGACAACTGGATGTTTGAGAACACCTGTCGAACGTTTAACTGACCTGATACTCTGCTATGAACGTCATTCACTTCCAGGCTGTTGGGTCAATATAAAATCTTTCAAATCACATCCAACAAAACATAGTAATAGCAATCCCAAACCTGGTGACAGAACAAGACGCCCATTTGTTATGCATATGCATGAGGTGCAAAAGCAAAAGCCATGAAATTCAACTCAAACTTGATCACTCACAGTGGTCTGTTCCATTGTTTGACTGCTCTGACAGGAGGTGACAGTGACAGCTCCGAGTGTTAGCATGCGCTGAGATGCTCCTGATTGAGACGCATGTTGCAGTGCAGCGCCGGCAACAGTTGTCGCCTGGGTTTTTGGGGTCGACAGCACAGGCCTCCTAAGAAAGGAACGTCTCTCTGCGTGGAGTAAGCTCCACCTCTGTCACGCTAACACACGCCCCTTGGACTTCATTGACTGTAAACCCCAGCCATACTTCCTTTCCTGTAATGAACAGTGCATTTCTTATTATCATACATTATATCTTTTTCAGATAAACACAACAACGAATGAGGGTTTACGTCTTATCAGGCAAAGCAGACAGGTTCAGGCGCTTGTTTTAGATCACGCTTGCTCTAAATGATTGATGTCTTTAACTCGAACAGAGCGGCGGCTGTGAAATATAGTTTGCATTGTGATCTACATCATTTGTAGTCTCAGAAAGTCATTTGATGGTTGATTGTTGGAAACTTGCTTATTTTACCTGCACATCACCATCTATGACATTAAATCATGAAAAAAGCATAATAATACATTTTTCCATTAATTATATTAGATCATCATTTTGTTTTTTCTAAAGGTTCTACTGAAGTTTAAAATGCTTAACTGTAAAATTAGTAAGATTTCCTGTAAAAAAATAAAATAAAAAAAAGTTTCTGCTTTCACAGTTGGTGAAAAATGAATTCACTGGTAACATAAACAGGTAACACTTTCGTATGCGGAACAAATATTCACTATTAACTGTGACTTTTGCCTCAATAAACTCATAATTTACTGCTTATTAATTGTTAGTAAGGTAGTTTTTGTAGCGTTTAAGTTTAGGATTAAGGGATGTAGAATAAGGCATTAATATGTCAAGAAAACAAAAAAACTTTAAAAAGTAAGTTACCTGGTTGCCTTAAAATTTTGAGTTAAAATTGAGTTAATACAATTAACATTTTTCAGAATCGACATCACCCTTTATTCAAATATTTGATATTAAAAGATTTTGTAAACATAATGTGTAATTGTGTTTTATTTGTTATAATGCAGTGAAACTTTCATGATTTATCACAAATGTTTTATTTATTTATGTGGTTCAGATACAATAATATTTTGAGTTTCTATTTATTAAACAAGTTTTCTTCATTGTATTAACTCAAATTTTTAATTTAAATGAACTCAAAATTAAGGCAACCAGGTTACTTGCTTTTTTAAGCTAAACCAACTTTTTTTTCACAGTATAGTAAACAGCCAAAATCCTAGTGATATGCATGATAATAAGCAACTAGTTAATAGTTAATAACTGAACCCTAAAATAAAGTGTTACCAATAAACTTGGTAACAAGAAGTTCTAATGTAAAATAAAACATTAAAATTATACAGAATGTATTGAATAGAAAACCAATGAAAACTAAGAATAAAAGAAATTCATGTGCTAATGCACGTTTGTTTCTTTTTCTGGAACAAGCTTCATGGAAACATATTTAAATGTTGAAAACCATGTAGGTATGTGTCAGACAGGCTAAAATGTTACATCACCCCACATTTTTGGCTTTCTCTTTTTCCACTTCTTTAACTTAGTAACTGCTGTAAGCATTTGCCTTTTGGCAAAAATGGAGTCCTGTTCTGCAAGACCTTCCCTGTCTGTGTCTATATATGAAGACAAACAAACCTGACTAGTTATCTTAGACGCCTGTGCATCTGCATATAAACGCTCCACTACGAGGCATCAAACTGAACAAACATTTCAGAATTACAACATCATGGCAACTTACACACCTGCAGACAAACAGAACAAAAACCAGAAATTACTGACAAAATAATACAGAAAAAAAATGCTTTGTTTAAAAAAAAATAAAAAATTAAGGAAGACTAAAAATAAATGGCTTAGTTTCAGAATGTTTTTTATTTCATTTTTATTTGACAGTTATTAAATTATGCTTTTTTTGTTTGTTCTTTAAAATTACCAAATTATTTAAACATCCAAATTTTTACATCACCATTTGAAAAAAAAAGTACATTGTTTAATTAAAAAAATATAATAATAATAATAATAATAATAATAATAATAATAATAATAATAATAAAATCATCAAACATTTCACACAATCTAAAAAAAGATGATTCTTTAAAGGTTATTTTATTTACATGTTCTATTTAGAACCTGAAGAACCCTTAATATGGTGAAATGGTTCTTTGTGTTAGAGTTTAGGGTTCTTTATTCCCACCTTTTTGTTTTTCAAATCTGTAACTCAAAGCCATCTCATTACTGATTTTCTGGAGCTCAGCTCGACAACTACACACTTTCAACATGTAAATCATTTCATTCTTAAATTTTAACTTTAAAAATTGTAACTGGTTTCAGTTAAGGATACACATCTTCTCTTCTCCACAAAGAAAGTAAAGAGATATTTAATTTATGATCCATGGATTTTGTTACATTTTTCGTTTTAATTATTACTTTATGCCTAAACATACCCAGTCACAAAAAAATGTAAGCTATTCCATGACTTTATATCACTTTTTCCTTTTACAATGTACTGTAAACCCAAATAAGTTGGCAAAACTCAAAAAATTTGATGTATGCATTCAGATGGGAAATATAAATCTCATCCCAGCTTTAATCAAGCTAAGTTTGTCTAAATTAAAAGAAACAAGTTCATAAAACTCAAAACAATGAAGCAATTCAGATTACTTAAAATGTGTCAGTTTTGTGAACTAAAAAGTAAAAGAAAGTTCTAAATACTCATAAAGTTCAATTGTTTATAGTTTGCCCTGTTAAACCCAATTCATTATTTTGAGCGTTAGGGTTTACAGTGTGGTAAAGGGCTCACATACTGTCCATTTTGTTCATTTTGGTTTTCATAAACATAATTGTTTTTACAAAATCAAATAGAGAAGACAAACTGTAACTCTAAACTCAATTATGATTGTCAATTGTCTGCAGAGAGAAACTGCCACTCAGAATACAAACATATTGAAGGACGTAAAGACATCGGATTGTGAAGATATTTCAGGAACTATGTCTTCATTATATCTATATCATTTCAATGTTAATTGTTATTTATTAATGTATTCAACTAACAACTGTTGTTAGAGCACTGTCATTTGTGCATCCATGTCAATAAAAAATAAAAGTTCCTAATTGACAACTTTATTTTTTTTATAAATGTAAAACCCAAACAGAGGCAACAATATATTATAAGACCAGGCAGATAGAGGACATTTATAACAATATTAAGGTCCTATACACTTTCAAAGCATGGTTCTTTATGGAACCTTATAAAAAGGGTTTATTTACCACCAAAAATGGTTCTGCTATTGTTACAAGCCAAAGAACCCCTAATTCGGTACAGTTTAGAACCATATTAAAACATCCACATTAAAAACTGTGTGCACTCAAAGCAATCTGAAACACTATTACCAGCGAGTGTTAGCTAGACAATCAGAGGCGGCTGCATGTTTTCTTTCAAGACACTCATCATTGCAATGGCCAGGTCTTGGACTCATTGACCCTGCCACTTAAACCTGTTGACTGTAAGTTAAGGTCACAACTATTGACTGCAGGCACATAAATCTGTCTGTATAAAGGCGGGCGGACCAGCTTTTCTATCAGCTACCTGATAAATCGAGCTTGACTCTCGGCGTGCAGAGAGAGAGATAAAGGTCCATTTATGGATCAATGCATTCTTAACAGCAATATTACATGGAGTGTGTAAAGAACATTCAAAGCTTCTGAGGTCTGTGGTCGTGACCATTGCACTCTTGGGTTAAGAAACTCCAACTCTGTCCTTTGCACACACACACACACACACACACACACACACACACACACACACACACACACACACACACACACACACACACACACACACACACACACACACACACACACACACACCCATGTCAAGCTTCCCACCTCAGGCAACTCAAAGCAGCATTCCATACATCAAACTAAACTATAAGACTCTGAAATACCACGTTTAATCTTTTCCTTTCTGCAGAGCGGGGTGAAACATCATTTCCTTTGACCTCAGGCTTATGTTTACCACTGAAACATTCAGCAAAAAGAAGTCAAATGTGGTGTTTTGTGTGCTCGTGCACAGTTTCTAACCTTTTCGGAATATTTTTTTTTTGCCATATATGAGAGCGGGCACCATCTAACACTTTTTGACTTTCCCAGTTTGTGTGAATCCACTTGGGGTTCAGAGTATTTATTTTTTTCCCACATTAATTGCACACATCTAGTACAATTATGTGGTTTTGTTTCATTACTACAGTGTATATTTTTTTCTTGATTTACCCCAAAAGAACTGAAGTGAAATGTGTCAACATGCCCCATAGATGGAGTACACTGTAACATGTGAAGGGGCACATTGTAACATGACCAAATGACAGCTTAAAATGACCAATTATTAACTTTTTTCATATAAAATAATGGCATTAATTAAAAATAAACTACTTTTTGAGTTTGACAACAAACACATCACAAAACACAGCTATTCAACATTGTTCAAAACACAATGATAATTAATAATTTCTGAACATTGAGTTTATTCCCCTTTTTCTCATGGTTTCTCAACAGAATTCATAAAAGTATATAATATCATAGTTCTAATAGGGACTCATTGTGACGCAGTGTTACGACACACCGCACCTGTGCAACTGGGTTTCAACTCCGGCTCGTGTCTTCTGCTGTTAGATCAGCATTAAAGAAATATCTAAACTGATTAATAACAGATATACGATTTAAATAATATCAGATTTGTCTAATTTTAAATAAACACGAAAAATTTAATTAAATAAAAAACAGATGATAAATTAACTTAAGAAAGAAATGTACTTTTGCTATGGTTAAATGTTCGGTAATATCTTTCAATGATTTTGGCTATTTTTTTCTCTCTATAGTGTTGATATGGCAACTAGTAAATACACAAAGTTTCGTCATCCTGGCATGTGTGGAAAGTTTTAAACCATGCATTACAACTAACCCCGCATTAGGTTGTGCCCCGCTCATCCCTACTTATAAGACGCCGCAAAAACATCTCTACGCAAATAAAGACAGAACAAAGAAAAGCTGTCTTGTTCTGCAAGCCGCACTGCAAGAGCTCCACCAATAAGAGGTTTCTGCCAGGCAGCGTAAACCCACCACCGGTGCACGGTGTTGATTTGGTAAAGACACGATGATTTACTGTACATTTGAGACAGGAAGTGGTCACGCCACCCCTGCTGCTCCACTCCCACCTCTTACCCCTCCCCCTCACCACCTGTGCGAGTCTCACAGGATGCACACACATTTACACACCTCCAGCTGCACAAAGAGTAAAACCACATATCATGTTTTTATTCATTCACACCTCAGTGCCCCACAAATCATCAATTTACTCCAGAGAACGAAAAATAAACTGTTGTTTTGAAGGTTAGCTTCTACTAAGCAAACAGTCAGTCACCCATGCATATTGAAATAAAAAAAAAATAAAAAAAATGGTAACACTTTACAATGCGGTTTTAATTAGTTAACATGAAGTAAAATGTATTTCTCATTGTAATGTTATGTAAAAATAATAACAAGTAAGATGTTATCGAAAAAATAGATCTTAAATAATGATTATTAAATATTAAAACACATAATAACAGCAATTAAAAGTTAAAGATCCTTTAATATTAATGATTTTTTAATCTACTTGTTTATTAATTTATAAAAATTATAATTATACATGTGGTAAAAATATACAGTTAATAGTTATATTATACAAAATAGTTATATATAAAAATTTGTATATTTTAACTAACAAATAAACAGCCACATTGAATCCACCAACAGATTAATCAATGAAAGACACTGAGTTAATTGTGTTAACTATAACTATATATACATGGTTATTGTGAAATAAAATGACTCAATGTGACATAAGATTTTAGTCTATATATATATATATATATATATATATATATATATATATATATATATATATATATATATATATATATATATATATATATATATATACACTTTAAATAAGGTTATGATATCAACATTTTTGAAATCTTTGAAATGTCATAATTCGTATCACCATTTTCAATATAATTTAAAAAACTACGAGCCTAAAAAAACTCTCAAGCTTACAGAAGACAAATACCAGTGATAAACTAAAGAGCAAAGAAAACAAATTACAATAGACAAAAGTGAAATAAAAAAAAGCAAATGTATAAAAAACAAAAAATACATAGTCTTTACTGTGTAAATTTTAAATATACAATTATTCTTGTTAAACTTACAAACGTGGTTCAGTCAAGAGCAGTGAGAGTTGTTCTCCCTTTATTTCTTTGATTAGCATTAATAATGACTGCAGGTCAATTTGGACACTGTCACTTTAAGAGCGACTGCAAGTATACATTATACTTGTGTGTTTTCTCTCAACAGTTTAGTTCTCTTAAGACATAAATGACTTTGTTTACTTGCAAATACATGGTCACTTTGACTCATATGTGTGTGTATTTAACCGTTCAGTTCCAATTAGGCAGCAAAAGGCACTCAGTTCAGTTCTCAGGAGCTTTAGGAGCAGTGGCTAGCCTGGCTCCGCCCTCCTATGTACTTCCGCTCAATTTTCATTTTCCTTCAGTATTGCGTCTGGGTTTGCGGTATATTCTCTGGTTTTCTCCGGTCAAATTTTAACCGGTCCAATCAGCGAACAGAGGGAGTGGCTGAGAACGTGCTCTAGTTTGAGATGACATACGTCACCACCAAACGTTAGCGACTGGTTATGGCAGATCCTGTCTAAATCCTTTTAAATCAACAGAGTAGTTAAGTTAACCTCTAAGTTACCAAACACAGCTGATGTCAAAGCTGTCAGACAGGTTAATCTCACCCATACACTCACTGCTAATTGTGCTTCAATGGTTTAAAATCACCTGTCACCCTGTTTGCATGCATGTGACCACACAGCACAGCAACGACACATGAGTGTATTCATGATTATTCTACAGTTAATCGCGTTCATCATCGCATCATGTTTACCAAAAGTTTCAGTCTGAGATAGATAAAAAATTAAAACTCCACACACACAATGGGAATGTTTAGGTGGTTCCTTTTTCTTCAAAGCGCAATACAAATAAATCCGTCTGGGAGGAACTGTGACCTTTGCCTGAGCCAGCGTTCCCTCCGAGTGCAGTCCGCCTGCTGAGTCGCTCTGGCAAACGGAAAACAACTCGCCACGTCATTCAGGCTCTTAGCCGACATTGTTTTAAATTACTGCTGTCCCATATGGCAATTCAATACGAAGTAATGGAGAGAAAGAAAGAGCGAGAGAAAGAGGTCAAAAACATCCACATATTTCTGCAAGTTATGGTTGGCTTAAAATCTAAGGAATCCGAAAATGAAGTTGCCAAGGTACAGGAAACGTCTCTTTTGTTTAGTTTTTTTTTCAATCTCACTCAAAAGCTTTTCTCTGACGGAGAGTGTGCAGCGGAGGTTTTGACAGCATAGCTGTGGTATGTTCACCTGGGATGAGCCTCGTCACTTTTCATCCAGAAAAAAAAAAAAAAAAAAAATTGAATCATTCACATAAATGTTTATGGTCCGGGTGTGTACATCTGGCATGAAACATTTATAGCAACATTTCACATTTTCCCTGGAATGCTAAAATATGCAGGAAAGCATTCGATGCCGTCATTCTGACAGATGGGGGAAAGAAGAAAAAAAAAAGAGAAGAAACAACAAAACACATTTTCCAGGATGGGTGGCACTAGTGTGTGTGTGTATGCATGTGCTTTAGTAAGTTTTGTGGTAGGTTATATTTAGACTGAGCATCAATATTGACACAGCACACTGCATATGAGTCATCAGTACCGACACAGGCCAGTGACACCCCTGTCCTCCCACACAGGTTTCCTTAGACCAGACCATTTCAATTTGTGTGTGTTAGTGACACTGTGTCATATGTATTTTTCTGCTCTCAGTTTTTTTATTTATTTATATTTTTGTAATTGCATCTTTTTATGAATAACGGTATCACTGATACCAACACAGATACTGATGTCTTTATGGAATTTATTTTTTTAAACATTAATGATAGACATAAAACATTACAGTATAATTGAAATCTATCAATTTCAACATTTATTAGGCCTTAAAAAAATAACTTTAAGTGTACTTAAAACTATATCTTTTACCTGTGGCATATACCTACCTGTTAGACATATACAGAAATTGAATAAAGTTATCAAACACCTTTCTTAACTGCATAAATTATAAATGAAATGTATATTAATCCTTATTAAATCTAAAATGTTCTCTGTTACCTCTGTTCTTTGATTAACATTACTGGCAGAATCACAGCGACTGGTTTATTAGGCTGCTGTCACTTTAAGATCTGCCGCTGGGATCTGATGCATCTCAATCTCTTTACGTTCATTTAAGACTGCTCTTATGAGGATACTCGACAAAACAGACATTTTGGCATAATTGTGTGTTATTGTTCGTTCAAGTGCGAAAGAGAACTGGATTCTGTCTTTTTGTGCGTCATGCGTGTGTGTCACATAGACAGGACATTCACAGACAGTGCGTTCTCGTTTGTCTTGTCACGCGTGAATGGTTTAAAAGCATTTGCATGAATAAGAGTGTGATCATATAATGTAACGCTAGCCAAAGGATGACAGAAATAATGGATGCTGCGTTTATTGCGTTAAATATTATTAATGCATTAAATTAAAAAAAAAAACATATATATATTGCATGCGTTAACATGCTAATTTTGAGAGCAGCACAGCACATATGTACACACACATACATACACATATATATATATGTATGTGTGTGTGTGTGTGTGTGTGTGTGTAATTGCCTGAGGCTATGCCTGGCCCACATTCACTGCAGCACTTGGACTGTCTGTTTGCAGGAGGTAAAAACACTTCTGCCTGCTTCACTCGGGTCACTGATTGCCGGTTTGTCATTTCTGGAGTAGTGCTGAAGTACTCAGAGCTTAAGGCTTCGGAGCAGCCGAGCATTGATAAGGTGTCCTGGAGATTTCTGCAGACAGCAGCACATCAGCGCATAAATAATGCTGGAGCGGTTAAGAGTGTGAGAAAGAGAGGGAGACTTGCAAACAGAGATCCAGTGACACTACATATGCTGCTTTCCAATTCCCATGGTGCCTATTGTACACTCATCCCTGGCTCCATATATAGAGGATATCTGACGTTAACATGGCGTGCTAAAATTAGTTCATTTTGAATACCATGCCATGTTAAATATGATGCCAAAACATTCTTTTAAATACATAATATAAATGCACTTGTTGTGAAGTCTGGATTCAGTACGTAAAAAAAAAAAATGTTTTGAACTTTCTTTTCATATATTACAAATGTGTCTTGAGCAGCAAATCAGCATATTAGAATGATTTCTGAAGGATCACGTGACACTGAAGTATAAATTACAGAAATAAATTACATTTTAAAATATAGATAGAAATAAAGTTGTTAAATTGTAATATTTCACAGTACTACTATTAATAAGCCTTGGTGAGCATAAAATACTTTTTTTTATCTTACAGACAAACATTTTAAATGCCAGTGTATATTAATATATATACTCTGCTTTTATATATTATACATATCTGTTTAAATTAATATAATTTGTCATAGTCTTGAAAAATGACTGTGTGAAATAATTTTCATATTAATATGTATGTGTCATTGTATCAGTCGCATCCCTTTATTTGCAAAAGCACATCTGAGATAAATCAAGCTTGAAGAACTCTGGGTAACTTTCCATCTTCACCTCCTGTTAAGTCATTTGATTTGATAGATACATGTTCCCTATGCCCGGTTGGAGTCTTTCAGACTGATCATATATGCGATCTGGAATATTTAATAAAGCCACCAGTTGGACCTAACTGCTCTAATGGCAGTGAGCCACCTGTTGAACCGCTCTATCTATTGTTAGTGAGTCAGCACAGCGTGAGCTGTCCTGTACATACAGCCTCACTTCGATCTATAGTTTCTATTGGTTAAACTCCCACTCTAAGAGGAATGCAGAGGAGATAAGGAGAGGAAAGAGATGTCTGGCACATGGGAAATGTGAGAATGAATGAGTTGCAGACTGCAGAGTAAAGTACAGCTACATGAATGAGTCTGCGGAGTGCAGTGAAGTAACCAAACCAAAGTCTGAAAGATGGAAGAACAGTGTGATATACTGGTCTGTAGTTCTCCAGCGTTCTCCCGTTGCAGTGCACATGTGACTCAGCAGCTGCAGACGTGTATATTCGGACAGGAATGACAGATCTAAATTTAACCATAGAACAAACACACACACACACACACACACACACACACACACAGGATGAATCATCCACAGAAATCTCCAAGAAGAAATGCACTTAGCTATATACTGATGTGCAATACAATTACAAAAGCAGTACTTTTACTGGTTTGGAGAGACATAAGGATGGGTAGATGATGACAGACATTCAGTTTAAAGCAAATAATCTGCCGAAGGTGTGACTCAGTTGGACATGTGAATACATGATCACTGCCACGGCGACTTTTCTTAACCTAGAATAACTGCGCTACTTCATTTTTAAAGATACAAATAGTTTTACATGGAAGAAGCGTTTAAAATTCTCTTTGCTCAAAAATTCTGGCCAGTAAAAATTGAGATTAGAAATAATATCAAACATGTACTTTACATAAAGAATGTAAAACCTGCAGGGCAACACGCTCAAATGGTGAAAACAAATTGCCGTAAATGGTTTCACAATGCTAAAGAACTTTTCTGTATAAATACCTGCTAAAGAAACCGTAAAATTAACAAATGACAGCAGATGACAACTCCTAAATAAGAGTGCCAGCTGAGTAATAAACCGTTTCCATCACCCTGTTTTTATGTGCATGTTCAAGTATCGCATCAGGAACGAGTGAACGAGAAACAGCTTCTTTTTTTTTATCCCTTAATTTGTAAAGGTTTTTATGCTCACTTGAGGTGTGTTTTGACTTTCTTTTTTTTCCATTTTATTTGACCCAACATTGGGTTTAAAACAACACAGCATATTTTAGAGTGCACTGATTACAATCTAAAAAATGCTGTGTTGTTTTAAACCCAATGTTGGGTCAAATATGGACTAACCCAGCAGTTGGGTAATTTTAACACTGCGGTTGGGTTAAATGTTTGCTTAAGACAACCCAATCGCTGGGTTAAACAACTCAATTGCTGGGTTAGTCCATATTTGACTCAGCATTTTTTAGAGTGTATGACATATGTTATTAATGACCCTAAATTATTATCTTTATTTGAGTCTCAGAACAACTTCAGTGTCACATGATCCTTCAGAAATCATTCTAATATGATGCATTGCTGCTCAAGAAACACTTCTTTAAAAACTGATCAATTCTTGATCAAGCATTTATTTGAAACAGAAATCTTTTGTAAATATCTTCCTCACTGTCCCTTTTGATCAATTTAATGCATACTTGTGAAGTTTTTTGTTTCGAATAAAAACAGTATACAAACGGTTTTGAACAGTAGTGTACATTGATAAAATAATCAATGAGATAGAGAGCAGAATGGGAGAGGTTTACAATGTGCGAGAGAGGCTGACAGTATCCAAACAGCAGCTGTGCTGTGTGTTTACTGCCCGCTCAAAGCTGAGGGCCGCCAGGAGGAAGCACCGAAAATCCTACACACACACGTCATCCATTAATAACTACACACATAAATCCCTCAATTCAGCTTAAAACAGAACTCCCGCAAAGAAGGAGTTTAAAAAGCAATGATCCAAACGTGAAGGTAATTGTGTTAATTCAGCGCTCCGAGTGGAATTCTCTTTCCGCACGCGGCTGTAGGTCGGAGAGACTGTTGACTGTTACGGAATTCCTGGTGTGGTTTTTATGGGCTTCCATTGAGTCAAACGCTTCCACTATTCCACCCATAAACTTCCTGCTCGTTTGCGCTTGTTGTTTTTAAAACTGGAGCTCAATTCAGGCCAGATGTGGACCAGCATGTCAATCTTTTAATTTATTTGTTTATTTGCATGTAAGAGCATTGGATGACTGAAATTTGACAAAAATGATTCACAATCTGACTGAGGTAACAACAAAGGCATGGCAATCCCAAAAATCCTAGAACAAAATGGTCCAATCAGGATTTGGCCTGTGGCAACAGCCAGTGAGATTTGCCTTGGCACAGACACTGATGAGGGTGAACACAAAGAGAGATTCCCTCGACTGTCTGTGTGCCATCGCAGACACGCTCACTGCACAGTGACTGATGATGCCAATCGTTTCCTGCCACCCGAAATGCCATGTGAGAACAGAAAAAAAGTCCTGTCTGAACTTAAATGGCTCAGCTCGCTCTCTCGCACTCTCTCTTTTTCTCCTTCTCAGAGGCTGGAACTCGGTCAAACATGCCTTAGTGCTGACGTGGGACGGCTATGGGAACATGTTTTCATACCCAAGGCTCTTATTCTCTGTGAAGAGCTTTACTGGTGGGCTTATTCAAACAGGCAAAGAGAGAAGAAATGCTAAAACTTGTGAAAACTCAAATGTACCAGAACACTGCTGTTCAAGTATATATGATGCATGAGAGTTTACAAATACACTTAATCCAATATCAATCATTGGGCATTTATGAGGTTGATGTAAAATATCCGTTTATAGTTACTCAATGCCATTCGTAAACTCAACCAAAGTAGGATAGGCTCTTTAGAAAAAAATTACTGTTAAAACCTGTCAGTTTATGAATCATCAGCATGATATGGAGCCCCTAGGGATCTTTGCAAAAAAAACAAAAAACCTGCTGCAAAACTGAACTTGAATGGAGTATATGGAATAATGCAATTCATTAATTTAGGGAATTTGCATTTGATGAATAATTCATTCTCATTCTAAATCTCTAATGAGTTTTGAGCAAGAAGCAAATCATGAGAGAATGACTTGCAGAGCGAATACTAATCACAAAAAAAAGCCAAGAGGATTTATATCAGAAATGTACGTGGATCTTAATGAAGCTATTAATTGCGCTGCAGACTCATCCTCCCTGAAAATATGATTTTATCATGAGTGCTGACAGGGGCTTTTTTTGCACCACCTTTCTTTTCCTATAAGAAAATGTATATCGGATCAAATTCAACAGGACAGCTTAAATGGGATAGAAGGAGATTTGTGTATGGTACTGGGGTCCGGGGACTCTTGAGGGAGTGCTTGGGGGTCCGTGGATAAGTTTTGGGGGTAAAATTTTTTAAAAAATTAAAATAATAAAGAGAGTTAATACATACATTGAAATTGATTAAAACAAATAAATTATTAAAAGATATTAAAACAAACCATAATTATAATAATAAATAGATTTAAATAATAAATTAATTTAAAAAGTAAATAAATAATACATCTACCCAAGAACTGACAAAAATGTAAAATGTGTACCTTGAATGCAACGCAAGTTGCTTTGGATAAAAGCATCTGCCAAATGCATGAATGTAATGTAACTGAGTACAACTCCCCCCACTCCTCCGCCCCCGAAATATTTATATTATCAATTTTTTAAAATATAAATTGGGTCTTTATTTTAGGATAGGGGTTCCTGGCACAAGGATGGTTATTTAAGGGTCTATGGAATCTAAAAAAAAAAATCCTA
Organism: Gobiocypris rarus; assembly: GCA_023029165.1. NCBI lineage: Eukaryota > Metazoa > Chordata > Actinopteri > Cypriniformes > Gobionidae > Gobiocypris > Gobiocypris rarus. Next base: position 32,962,096 of record CM040917.1, read on the forward strand.
CATTTAAAATAGCACAAATATTTTTATTTATAAAAAAAGAATTCAGGTAAATGACCTTACACCAGATCTATAGATCGACACAAATATGTGTTACATTTATTAAGATTAGGTTTGCATCATTTACTCATAATAAAAACCCATAGGACTTCCTTCAGTGGAACACAAAAGGAGATGTTAGGCAGAATGACAGCCTTAGTCACCATTCCCTTTAAGTGTATGATGCAAAAAGATGCAATGTTAGTAAAGGCTGACTGAGGCTATCATTCTTTTGTGTTCAAAGGAAGGAAGAAAGTCGGAATAATTTGAGTAAATGATGACAGAATGCTCATTATTTGACAGAACTATCCCTTTAAGGCATCTGCTTATGGCAAATGCATATATATATATATATATATATATATATATATATATATATATATATATATATATATATATATATATATATAATATATATCTGTGATCTCAATCAGGGGAGGGACAGAGAGCTTGAACACATGATACTGTAAAAAAAAACAATGCCGTCATATCTGCAACACGAGATTATGCACGTGTCTGGTGTCTCTAAACATTCAAATCGATTTTCAATTTTAAAACCATATTCATTATAAATAAGACAATAACGTGGGTTTTGTTGGTACAGTCTACCTTTAAAGGCTTATAAGGGGGAAGGGGGCAAGTGCATGAAAGGGACAAGTGTTAAAAGAAACCATGAATAGGCTATTAGGGCGATGTGATATTAATTTAACATTCGAAACCAACGTAGAAAAAATAGATGGTTGGACAATTGAGTCTGTGGGCAAAGGAAGAATATCCTGGATGGTTCAATAGCGCCGCAGACAAAGGAATGCACGCGCAGCTTAAACTGCTGCATCACCTCATTTGAAATGCCCTCATTACATTGATTCATTCAGACGCTTGTCAACTCACTTACTGGATAACCCGAATTCATTCATTAAGCGAACTGTGTTAGGAATCCTATCCAAAAGGAAAACGGTATTATTTATTATTGTCCAGGAATTCCAGCACAAAACCATAATTTCGGTTAATATATTTGTATTATTAATATTCTCGTTAAGCGTCCATGTGCGGGGTATAGCGGGAATTTAAGAATTGAACCGCCATTCATAACAACTTAACCAATCGACATATCCAATGCAATCTATTTGACCGATTTTTACCTACAGAAGAGTCATTATTCCCGATTGCGCGCTCGCGCGTATACATCCACCTCTGCTGGTGTCCATTAAATCAGTCATACTGTTCAACGCGCAACTTAACGTGCTAATGCGAAACACCTGCACCACTGAAGGAAGTTCGTTGAGTTTATTCATCATCATTGAGGGAAGACCGGAGATCCAGCATTCCAGTGTGCGCGCGTTGAAAACGGTTCCTTTAAATGGTAGTCGAGACGCTTGCATTGGCTGCTGAACCAAATAAGGCTCGCCGTCCCTTACACAGCAGATATTCTGCTGATTTTATGGGGATTAATCGGGGTGTGTAATGCAATGGCTGTGGTTTACATGAGAGATGTGCAGCGCAGAACAAAGACAGCTTGCTTCCCATTTTCACAACCCACTGCAGTAAGCACATTTTCCGACCAGCCGAGGATTTTTATCCCGGTTGCTCTTTGAAACAGAGCTGGTATGCAGCGCATGCTCTCCCCTCATGCATAATTAAAAAAATACTAATTGATACATAATCAAATAATTACGTTAGTAATATTAACCGTTGCGCTGTTTAATAAAACCCTGTAATCCTCAACTCATTCATTGGGAAGGAGAGGAGGCGGGAATCTACACCGGAGGTCGTTGTTATGATCGGTCAAGGCCGAGTGACAACTTCTTTCTTTAAGCGAAAACAAGCCATGCCTGACCCCTCCTCCCCCCGGGATCGCATCCCACTACTAGCAAACACACTCAAACTATTGTCACTGCTGCACAACAGGATGTGGTAACATTACGTTTAAAAGGGAGTGTGTTTTCAGCTGAAATAAACCCTGGCAGGCATGCGGTTTAGCCTTTTCCCTTTCTGTGATATTTGCCTGTATATCGTGAAACAAAGCCTGAAGTGCCTGTGAAATAGCCCACTCAAAAACACAAGTTTGGCGCTCCGATGAACCACATGTAACGAACAGGAGCATCGAGAGAAAAAATAAACAATCATGCAACTCACCTTCAGTCTAGTTTTTTTTTTCTCCTTGTGATGCAGCCCTTTTGTCCGTTTAGCAAATATTTTTTCTCACATGATGACTTCCTTGCAGACTCCTAAAGTCCCCGGGCTGCAGGGAGATCACGTTTTGCGTTGCACAATATTTCTTTTTCTTTAGGAGAAAGAAAGCACGGTTTATGGTTGTAAAAGTGTTTTATAAAAAATGTGTGTATGCAAGTAAATGTGTGTGTGGTGATCTCTGCAGCGTGCGGCTCCGTCTGCTCTGTTTGTTACACTCGAATGGAACGCCTACTCTCAATCGCTACATTGTTGACATTCGCGCACTGACGTCACCCCATCCCTCATTCACAACATAGCGCGCTGCGCATTGCGTTGCTGCCTCCAGTGGCAAGGCACCTTACTCCAAATATGTGCGCAGCCGCGGTTCGCGAATTAGAGTTGCGGGGAAAAGCGATGTGTGTTCCGAAGCCAGTTTCAAGAGTGCAGGCTGATCCCAAACGAGGACTGGGACACACGTCTTGAAAGACTTTCAAGGAGAACACACAGATTGAAACTTACTGGCGCTTTGAACTATGCTGCTATTGGGATTTTGCTTTTTATAATAGTTTATCAAATCAAAAAATAACCTCAAATTAGCTTATTAAAAAAATGTTGTATCCTCCTGGGTGCCAATTTCTCTGACAGCATACATGCCACAGTTTTAAAGAGCACATGCAGGGCTTCTCAGAGACACCATTAGTTTTGAGGTTTCACCTATTTGATTATATTTAGCACTTTTATGGAAATATGGTAATATTTTGTAAATATCATTTAAATCTGACTGATTTTCAAATTGTTTGTTATAAATCAAAGAAAATGTTATGGGGTTTCTAATCAAAATATGACTTTCTGTTGTGAAACAGAGGACGCCAGGATTTAAAGCATGTTTATCAGGCATTTTGGGAGACATAGGGAAAGAAATGATATATCATTGTAACATAAAAATATTAGATATTATTATGAAAATGTTGCCAACTATTACTCCCATTTTTACACTTCTTTCATTACATGTTCCTCCAAGAACACATTAATATGCAAATTAGATATAGTGTACACATTGCATTGAATGGGAAAACCCACAAATTGCATAAAGTTAAATGGTAAATCAATTAATTATGTTATATATTTCATAACATAGTTGAGAATCATCTTTAAACAAAGTTTGGTTAAAAAAAAATCCTGAAAATTAATTGGTGAATCCCATTGTTTTACATGTGTGTCATTTTATTTTTTTCCACTTTTGAGGAGATAGCATAACATATGGATAAAATATCCCCTAAAAACAAACAAACAATTTTTCTCATTTGTTTCTTATGCTCTAAATAATGTTATGACATGAAAAAATACTAAATTCAAAAGTTTTTCTGGGTCTTAGGAGGTTAAAGTTATATTTGCTTTGTTATTTTATTTGTGCACAAATTTAATAGTAAATATTTCTCATTGTAGGTTAATTTTGAAAAGTCCGTTTATATATATAGGCACAGACAGTGGTGGCCACAACTCGTGTTTAATGTAGCCATCAAAATATGAGGAAAATGATTAATATTTAAAAAAAATATTTTAAATATGAGCAAGGAAAAAATCTAAACTTTATCTGACAAATAAAATACAGCTTCAGTTTCTTTTACTTTGCAAAAAACTAAACGCTTACAGGAAAAAGCATATATTAAACATAATTAGATGTTTTATAATTAATACATTTTTCATTGGTTCTCTCTTCATAGTTTCTTCGAATGACAGCCTGGCAAAAAAAAATAAAAAATTTATTACAATTTAGCATGATTCATTAAGTTGTCACAAATAAGTCGACTCCGAGAACTGCAGCATGCTTACAAAATAAAAATGTTAATAATTTGAATAAAGCGTGAAGTCCAAGGCTTTTGGCCAATACTTTCTACTATGTTGTAATTTTGCTTGTTGTAATATCAAATTAGTCTATTAAATAATTGTCATTTTATGTTTTTATTTTTATTAGATTTTTTTCATTTTTATAAGATTTCTTTTAGGTGAACATTTTTCAAATATTAAAAGTCAATTAGTCAATTCAAATATAGGCACATATACCTTAAATGTTTGGATACACAAAAGCAATTGAATATGTCTACTGTTATTGTCTTTCATAAATAAATAAAGTAACAAAACAATTCAAGCAATGAAAATACATTTATAAGATAAAGCAAATGTGACAACTTGCCCTGTCCCGACATTCATAAAAAACGCTCCAGTCGGTGAAGTTCAACCTTTCACTTAAATCTACGACATTTGAGTGAATTTATGCCAATGTGATTTTATTGTGTTTACTTATTTGCAATGAAAAAATTAGTTTTTTAAACCAACATACTAAAGACTGGTATAAAAAAGTAACATGCCTCAATAACATAAAATAATAGTTACTATTAATGCAATAATAATGATAACAATAAGCTATATTGATTGTTTTAAACATCCAAGAGAGCTGAGATGACTTTGTGCATCGGCAGCTTGCGCACAATTCCAGCGAGCTTTGTGCCAAACCATCCTACTTATGTTTGTACAAGAGAGCTTCGGCTGAAAATATTCTCATTTCTAATGTAGAATCCGTCCCCTAGGGAGCATGCATGTAATTATGAATTATCTAGCCGGCACAGACAGTTCATTTGTTTTTCTTATTTTATAATGCTCTGCCACAATGCAGAATTTAGCATACAAGAAATGGTGGAGTAGTTGCTGGATTTTTGAAAATAAACAGAAAGTTATTAATTAAACAAACAAACTGAATATAGCTACTTCTAGTGTACTTATATCAATCGAGTTACCTTTTTCTTCCACCTTAAGAACATCGTCTAGTGCTCTTAATTTAATAATATTAAAGTTTTTGTAATGATTCCCAGGCAAAATAATTGAAACGTAATCTTCCACACTGCAGCTAATATAGATATAAAACATTCACATTTGTCTTTTTTATTGAAGCATCATTTATGGTGTTGACTGTTGCACAAGGACTAAATGCACACATACGAAAGTGCCAAGGAGTTCAAGAAGCATTCCTGCACTCGGTGACCTTTCCCTGTGGTCTTCTCCCAGGGGCCCCACTGCGCCGTCGGATTGACTGACTGACTGACTGATTTAAGGCAGACCATCAAAGTCATGGGACTTTTGATTCCCACCATCGCTGGACAAACAGACAGGTAGAGGGAGAGCAGGCGAGATAACGTAGACTTTGCAGTTTGGACGGGACCTTTTATTTCACTAACTAACCTACAAGTGAGAGAAAGTACCCCACTTTAAACAAACAAAAAGCAACAAATCTTCCTTCCGCAATTACCACTTCAACACATTGTCATATCTAAGAGTCAAATGGAGGATGAATTTCTCTAAACCTCCTAGAGCAAGACTGTGGACAAGAACTGACTCGTATGTATGCATATATGGAAAGCACAACTTCATTCATACATATACATATGCAATTTAAAATAACGGTTTTATTTGAATATATTTTCAAGTTTTATTTATATTTATACATATGCAAACTTTTCACATTACTGTTTACCTTATTTTTATGGAATTGTACCATCCGTACAATTGTACCATCCGTACAACACCTGCTGGGACGTTTGTAAAAATACGTTTATTCAAGTGTGCTATTAGTGTACTTCTTTTAAACGAAAAAATAAGGTGGTATAGTTTCAGTCTACTTTTATGTACTTCTCAGAAATATGCTTAAAATTGCACTTAAGTATTTGACTTATACTGACAGAAAGGTCTGAGTATATTTGGACCACACTTGTACTCAATCTTTTGATCGAGATATAATTAAGTATTCTAAGTGTACTTGGCTTGTATAGTTGTGTTAAATCTTTTGATTGAGTAGTAACCTATTAAATACTTTTTCACATAGTTTCACATAAGAAATATTGTTGGTTTAACTTAAAAAAGCAAGTAACCTGGTTGCCTTAAAATTTTGAGTTCATTTAAATAAAAAAATGAGTTGATACAATGAAGGAAATTGGTTTAAAAAATAGAAGCTCAAAATATTATTGTATCTGAACCTCATAAATAAAAAAACAATATTGTGATAAATCATGAAAATAGCACAATTTCAGTTTCACTGGACTATAACAAATAAAACACACAATTACACAACATGTTTCCAAAATCTTTGAATAATATTTGAATAAAGGGTGATTCGATTCTGAAAAATGTTCATTGTAAAAACTAAAAAAAAATAATTATTTCAATGAACTCAAAATTTTAAGGCGACCAGGTAACTTATTTTTTAAATATATTTTGTTTTACAGTGTACATACAGTATTTCAAATTTACATTGTTTAAAAAATGTATTTGTAAAGAAAACAGATTTGATCCTACTTCTGAATATCAGAATTTTTGTGTAGGCTAGTCCACAGGTAGTGTACATAGAAATTTACTTCACATCTACTTAACTCTTTCCCCACCACGGACTGAATTTTCCGGCTATCCGTGTTTTCACTGTTATACAGTAGGTGCGCTATTACACATGTTCTAGTACAGAATCTCCGGCTCAAAACACAGGAGAAGAAAAAGCTGAAACAAGTGACATACGATTGCTTACACAAATGTAAAATAATGCAATCATCAAACATCAAGTAAATCAAACGGCCTAATGTTACTAAATGAAATATTGACCCATGCAGGAAGGGTTAGCGACTGTGACGCTTTGGAGGTGTTGATGGACTCGATCTTCTCCATCTGTGTTTTGATCATCATTCTGAATCCGATTCAGATGTAGTCTTTTCTCAGTTTTTTTTTTTGTTTAAAATGTAGATTAAAAAAAAGAAACTTACCCACATTCATGTGTTGATAAAAAAAGGATGCATGAAGCTAGAATAAAATGTTTTTAAAATGGAAAGAGTTAAAGTATAGTAAAAGGTAGGCTATATTTCAAGAGTAAAAATGAATGCCTAAATAGGAACATAGTAGTATACTTAAAGTGCAAAAATAACATAAATAGTAAATTATAGGTATGATGTTATGCTAATTTAAAGAAAACTTACAAGTAAACTTGCAGTATAAAACTACTAAACTAGTTAACTGAGAGTTTACTTTCACAAGCTAAAAAATGTACTACAATTATTAAAATATGAAACTACTATACGTATAAGGTCACATGTAGTACAGATGCAGTACAAATTAGAACTACTAAGTTTACTACTGTTACACTTATAGTACACTTACAACTACATACTAAAAAAGTGGGCCAATATAGTCCCAAGCAGTAATAGTAAGTACACTTACAAGTATACTATTATTACACTGATATTAATGTACTTACTACATAAAGTATATTTAAATATACTTAAACATTACTTCATAAAATTAACTTGAAGTATAGTTATTTTTCATAAGGGATATCAAAGATCTTGTGAAGCTGGTTCAAAGAGAGATTTAAACCGGGTTTAAGCTGAACTGCAGGACAGTGGCGTCCCAGAAGCAGGATTGGACACCACTGGTATAAGACATTTTTTATATATATCTTAGAAAAGATTATCAGTAACTGCTAAACACATGAAAATTGCTAAATAAGTGGTTTTATTGTTCTGGTTGAAGTTTGCATAGGAGCAGCGCAATATCAGACGACATGTCAAATCCCGCAAGCTGCCGAAAGGGATGAGTCATAACAGTAAGGACTGGTGTAAAATCAAAACAGGGCCCCAGAACCAGTCGAATGCAAGACAGTCGGCCACACTTGATGACTCATTTCGGAGAAGATTAATTGACTTTGCGGTCGCTGCAGTTCAACACGATGCCAAAATGACATCCCGACATTGGCTTGCTAAGGTGCGAGGCAAGCCCCGACAGAGGCACAAAGACGTAAACTCAGAGGCCAGCCAACGTAGCAGTTCAAGTCAAATGCTTCGATTACGTCAATTGCTGCTTCCCCAGCAGAGCCTCGGGGAGCAGGCTAACCGCCATTCACAACACAGACACCACACAGATATTAACAACAGCTCAGGTTACCTACAGCACAGGTAACACTTCCCCCCTGAGAACACTGCACACAGGACCTACACTTTCACCCACACTCTCACACATATTACACGTGCAGGGTAAAAGAGAGAGAGAGAGAGAGAGAAAACCCAATAAATAATAGGCAAAAACTGTAAAGCTCCATAAAGGCACAATAAAACTTCTGAAATCATATCAAGTCATTATTCACTGAATATTTGACCTCTTATTGGCATGTTCATGAGAGAACTAACATCTGATTTATGAGAAAATCATTTCTTTTGAGTTGGATCTTTTCAGTAGATGCAGTTCACAAAACTGGACAGCTGCTTATACAAAGTAAGAGACCAATGACACGCACACACACACACACACACACACACACACACACACACACACACACACACACACACACACACACACACACACACACACACACACACACACACACACACACACACACACACACACACACATGTTGTGTTTCCATGTTTTATGGGGACATTCCATAGGCGTAATGCATTTTATACCATACAAACCGTATTTTCTATCCCCTACACTGCCCCTGCCCCTAAACCTACCCATCACAGGAGACATGTGTGATTTAGAAGATGTTTTCCTCATGGGGACCAAAAATGTCCCCATAAGGACAAGGATTTTGGATATTGCCATCTTTGTGGGGACATTTTATACCGTAGGGATTACCAGTCCACACACACACACACACACACACACACACACACACACACACACACACACACACACACACACACACACACACACACACACACACACACACACACACACACACACACACACACACACACACACACACACACACACACACACACACACACACACACACACACACACACACACACACACAATAAATAATAACAGAGAGAAAAAAGTATTTACAAGTATTGTACACAGGTACAGTTATACGTTTGAGCAATAGGTTCAATTAGTGTGATTATTATTATTAGTGACATCACTATTGATTAAGTTTTTCTGGGGAATTTTAATAAGATAAATATGAGTGATAAATAGATATCAAGACAATTTAAAACAATCACAAAAGGTAATTTACTTTTTTAAGTTAAGCCAACAATTTATTTTTTACATTGAGTAATAAAAATAGTAGTAGCAGCCTTGATCATAGTAATAATAACAATTCAGTTTCATCTCAGTTTCATGGGATTTTAGATACACGTCACTTTCTTCCTTTAAATTGTAGTTGATACGTTTTAGTTATTTGCATTTGCCTTTTTTTTTAAAATATTTCTATTTAGATTAATTTGTATTTCAGTATTAGTTTGAGTAATTTTATTTATTTTTTTTCTCTCAGTTTAAGATGCATCTGCTTTACCGGAAAGCAGAAATTATATCAAATAATTTTATTTTATTTTATTTTAGCTTACTCTCAGTTACCGAAAGCCTCCCCATTCATTGCGACAGCGAGGAAAAGAACGACCAGCACAATATTTAAAATTTCTAAAGAAAGAAAGGTTTTGAACGACGTGAGAGTGAGTGAAGGATGACAGAACCTTCATATGTGGCTGAACTAATCTTTAAACTTCACTTTTGGCCGGGTTCTCCTTAAAATCCTGGACAGAAATGTGTTACTCTGCAGAACATCTTCAGACATTCAGATGAAAGACAGAACGTCCATTCCTGACAGGTTGTTATTGTTCATTTGTCAGATAAGGCCAAGAATGAGTGTTTATGTGTGTGTGTGTGTGTGTGTGTGTGTGTGTGTGTGTGTGTGTGTGTGTGTGTGTGTGTGTGTGTGTGTGTGTGTGTGTGTGTGTGTGTGTGTGTGTGTGTGTGTGTGTGTGTGTGTGTGTGTGTGTGTGTGTGTGTGGGTGGTTAAAAGTTGTTTTAGAGTTCAAACCAGAGCCAAACTAATAGTTTAGTTCTTGTCTTTAGACACTGCGTTTCTTGATCAGCCACAACTTGTACTGAGAGCAAACCAGTCAAACAATAACAGCATTGTGTGTTTACTGCCCTATTTAGTTTAGTGATGAGGTTAATGTGAAAAATGAGAGTGTACGGAAAAGGAAATGACATGTGTACTAGATTTATCAGTGATGAATCATAAGAAAAATCCCTTTGAACCTTGATATCAAAATGTTTTTCTCCAGGACGGTACTTTCAAAATGCATGCACTAGTTAAAAAAAAACGTATTAGATAACAGATGGGCCTTCTAAAAATAATGACAGCACACAAGTGCACTAAGATCAGCGTAACAAGAGATCTAATCCATTTGTACACATTAGAGAACGTTGAACACTACAATGAAGTGCGGAGACAGAGACAATGGCCTGGCCATTGAAATAAATCCCTTGTGCAGTTCATAAAATTTTTTGAATCTATGTCTAAATACGCTAAATATCTAATGGAGGATTTAGCACACAAAGAAAGAACCACAGGAATTTGCGCTGTGATGGAAACAAAGGTTGAAAACACCTCACCACAGAGCCAAGTGAAACTGTTGCTGTTCAAAGGTGTTGTTGTGATACCGCTAACATGCTACGAGCTGTAGAAATTATGGATCTAAAATTAATTAAAAATATCTAAGCTTCCCCACAGCAAACATGTTCCTTTAAAAAAAATGTTAGAGGCCCTTGAGAATGTATAAAAGCATAAATTAGCATCCTGTTAGCTCATAATGCCTGAAGATGATAAAGCTACGCAAACAGGATACAGTAATGCCGTCTCAGGCTATCATCGTCCCCCCATGTGGTCTGCTAGTGTCTGTGTGCATTCAGCCCCTGTTAGCTGGATTAAACGGATGAAATCCTGTACATCCAGACGCTCTAATTAGATTTCTGTAGGTGAGCGGCTACAGTGTGCGCTCTCTGGGCCATGTCTGACTAAGAACGAACAAACGGGGTGTGCGAGATGACTCATCAGTTTTGAAGCAGAGTCTGAAGCTCCTGTGTTGTATGGGGAGATGTTCATCACTCCACAGGCTCAAAGCCATTAGTTTCCCACCCACACCATGTCACCCACACACACACACACACACACACACACACACACACACACACACACACACACACACACACACACACACACACACACACACACACACACACACACACACACACACACACACACACACACACACAACAATACCTGGTTGCACTTTGTCTCTCCCTCTCTCACACAGTCACATTACCTTTCAGTGTCTTGCATTTTCCTTCATTGAATTTTTCAGAATAAAACAGTCAGTTGCCTGTGTTTGAGCAATAGCGGTGGGGATTTTTTTCAGTCTTTGTTTCAGCAGGTATGTAGTGACTTTTTACAAATTATGATTGAATCCGTCACTCAACCGATTCTTTCTAACACTGACTCATTCAGGAATGAAAAAAAAGAAAGAAAAGATTTTTGCATATAGGGGAGAGTGGGGTAAGATGAGCCACCTCCTTTATTTTGGCACCTGTATTCTTTTATTGTCATGTGACCATATATTTTGGAACCACCCAAAATAAACGCATGAGAGGAGTGGAAGGCTCCCGTTTAACAAAAATGTGTTGGCTTGTCAAAGTAAAATGTGAGCATAACAGATTTAATGGCTGTTACATCAAAGAAAATGTATCCAGGTCTAAAAATATTTATGATGCATGTTGATGATTTAGCAATGTATAAAACAAAACATTTAGCTAAATATTAGCCTGAAATGGTAAGCTAGCAAGTTTTGTCCAAAATGGGGCAAAGTGAGCCAAATAATTCTGTGGGGTAAAGCATTTTAACTGACCCCACTTACCCCACCAGGGCACTAGTTAAGTTAAATCTCTGAAGCATAAACTGGTATCATTTCAATGTAATATTTTACAACTGATATAGTTTATCATGAGTTTATTTATAGGAACAATATGCAAGTTCACCAAATCCTTCTCTGATAAGAACCAGAAGATGCTTAATCATATATATCTTCAGTGCCTAATGGCCTAACATATTCAACATTGCAGAAAAACTACCATGCCAAGAACCTTTTGACTAAAATGTTTATTACAGTGATATTTAATCATTAATTCTAATGATTTTTTATTGAATCCATCGGTTGTGGAAAATGATGGATGGACGTATAGCCGCGTTTCCACCGCAGGAACTTTCCCCAGGAACTAGGAACTTTGGGGTGGTACTCTGTGTGTTTCGACCGCAGGAACCAGGGTCTAAATGAAGTTCTGGGTAAATATTTCGCCCTCCGAAAGTCCCTGCTTACGAGGTAGTACTTTTTCAAAGTTCAGGAACGTTCAGGGGTGGGACTTGGGTGCTGAACATGCTGATTGGTTGAGCTCACACAACATTTTATTTCAACCGACATTTTTCAAAGACTTTTGTGAGGTTCGCCCTGCGTTCAGTAAATTTCAGTCTTGCTCTTTCTGCCCGATGGCGCGCGTTTCGTCTGAGCCATCTCATGGTCAAAATCCATAATGCCTGATAACATGCATTTTACAAGCTTTCAGAATACGCTTTAGTATCAGTGCTAATCTCTTTTTCGCCATTTTGTTAATTACCTCTTTAGTAAACCAATACATAACCAGAAAAACCAGCACAGCTTGAATCTCCTCCATACTTATTGCAGACAGTGTTGCACAAAAATGATTACTGTCTGTCAGAGCAGTTGCGCTCAGTCCTACGTTACTGGACTAATAATTTGCCTAATCTTCACGGTACTTTAGACCACAGTGGACAGGTCTGGGCTTATGTTTCAGCCATCTTCTGGTCAGATGCGGGAATTAATTCGGGGACACGACTCTCACAGTGCATTATGGGTATTCTCTAGCCATTGAGCGTACATCGGTTGTACACTCATTATTGCAGTGCATTATGGAATTGATGTGTACACTCGATAATATCCACTATAGTCTCACCCTCAGACGTGAAGCCATGAACCGCTGGCTGAACGTCTGATATGGCACACATAACTGGAAACACTTCAGGATTTTCGAAGTAGCAATCTGATTGGTTGGATTCTACAGGATGTCCAGGAGACGAGTGTGTTGTATTCTTTAACACAGAAATCTTCAACCCTGCTTCTAGGGACCCACTGTCCAGCAGAGTTTAGCTCCAACCCTAATTAAAGTCAGGTAAAGTTAATCAAGCTCTTCAGGATCACTTGTTTAAAATTCACAGGCAGGTGTGCTGAAGCAGGTTGCAAATCAACTTTGCAGGACAGTGGGTCCCGAGGAGCAGGGTTGCAGACCTCTGCTTTAACAGACCGCCTGGATACGAACCCGCTGTTACGCCAAACCCCCTTGTGGAAGAAGAATGCTGTCGTGTTTACAACTGTAACAATGAGCGTTTAACAGGAATACCAGGAAAGTTCAACGCTCAAAAGTATATGAAGTTCGCAGCTCCAATGATGCAGTAAACTCGCACAACGTTCTTGAATGAATCATTAAACGCATGCCGTCTGTTATTGTAGGGACATGTCCCGAAACAAACTGCGATTGGTAGCGTAACATGTCAGTCAAACGTCTTCTTGGGCGAGTCTTTGGCCAAAAGAGTGATGCAGGTATGACGTCAGTTTGTAGGCCAACCGGCAGTTCACGTCACACTGGTTCCCTCGACAAAAACCCAATAGGATTTTCCCATGGGCTTTGGGATTAAAAAACAAGCTCTGTGATAGGTTTCATCACACAGTGAGTTGTTGCCCTGCATCATATTCTTCATCAATCAACTGTGTGAAATGTTAGACCTAGGTCTTGGGGCAGGGCAAGTAGGCCTATGTTAAATGCGTTAATAATTTTAACGCATTATTTTTTATCGTAACTAATTAATCTAATTAATGCGTTAAAACGACAGTCCTACTATATTTATTTGCTTTTTAAGTGTCATTGTGGGTTTTGGTTCTTTTGCTGTTTTTGACTGTAAGGACCTTTGAAATATCCAAGCGGCAACCATCCGTTCGCCCTCTTGAATCCAACACGGAAGTGACTTCAATTGCAATTCATCGACTGGCCGCTAGAGACCGGCTCCAAAAGGGTCAATCCCATAGACCCCACATGTTAAATTGCACAACTTTACAGCTGAATTTTTTTTCACAGCCTGGTACAAAAAGTGCTTTTGGTCTATACAGCTAATTTTGCCCTTCATGACAACAGTGAGGGGGTGATTTTTTTTTATAACTCATCTGTTTAAATTATATTAAGCCTTTAAGTTCCACATAGTTAAGGGCGTGGCCACTTGCTGCTGTCACTACTAGCCGTTTGTCTGCTCAACCCACGTTCCGTTTCTTTGCCCATTTTCGGTTATCCGGGAGTGACGTGCAGCTAAGATGGCACAGCTTGCTTCGTCCACTTTGGGCTTCAAAAATGCTCTTCAGAAACCTACGGGTGATTTCACAGACACTACGTCCATTGTTTTATACAGTCTATGGAAATAACTGAACCATTTGGCGAAGTGATATGGAACTGCAATGTGGTCAAAGACCTGCCTGGAACTACTTTAGCCGTGCCTTCCCCTGAAAATAATTGCACACCTAAGAACGTTCGTCAACCAATCAGATTCAAGCATTCAACAGCCCTGTAGTATAATCAATATTAATTTCTTGTTTTATTGAAGGCAAGTTTACAGCTCCCAGACTTGTATCTCAGTGGCGTTCAAGCTGAAGGTAAAGCACAAGGTCACACACATTACAAATGGCTTCATACCGAAACATTCCAGTAGCCACAACTAAACAGATTCCCAAATACTTATATCATGTTGTACTTGAAGAAACTGGGAATGTAAAAACCTGATCAGGATGCTTTGTAAGGCACAGGATCCCTCGAACCAGTGACAGGGACTCACAGTTTCAGCAGTTGCAGTGTGTGAAAATGACACTGTTAAAATAGGGCCGACATCTCACACGTGCTGATTTGAGCGAGAGGAAACATGTATCTTGTTAAACATATTTAAAGCATCTAATCAGCATACACAAACCATTTAACGCTTTGCTTAAGGAAAGAACTATACACATTATGTGCCAGAAGATCATTTTTAATGTTCTCGATCCTTTAGGTGCTAGAGGTGTATATATAAACCCTGAATCAAACACCTCAGACTGTTGCAGCAGCAGCAGTGAGATCTCTTTGTCTCCTCTGAAGGGTCTCGGAGGAGCTGTGCTCGCAAGCATGTGAAGAATCGCCCATAGCCACGTTTGAAAAGGGCTGGCCAGGGAATCATTCTGATTAATGAAATAAGTTATCTGGAACACTGTGCAATTTATAGACTGATATACAGATATTATGACCCAAATTCTGGCCATTACTAAAAACTGCAACCACCTCTACCATTCCTAGCCTATTTCCAGGCAGTTACCATGGTTACAGGAAGAGCAAGAGAGGGGGAGAGGAAGAAAGAGAGAGAGATCTAATACAAATTTCAGAGAAACTTTGTCACCAACAAAAAAAGAGAATGATGATGCATTTAAAATGAGTATTTCGAAGGAGCGCCGCTGACAAAGCGTGCAAAACAAAAGCTGTCTGTGTAGAGCATCACATTGCTATTAACAACTCGTTTGCTTTTATTGCATCAGCTTCTAACTTACAATTCATTCACAAACTGTAACCCGGTACACAGAGATACGGAAATGTCACGGCCGCCCTGCAGTTTCTGTAATGCGTAACCATTTTCTGGTGACCTCATCAAAGCCCTGGGTCCCTCCGGTCACCCTAAACCCTCCATAGTCTGTTTCTCATTTCTCGCCATCACTGTCGAACAACAAAAAACAAAAGGACAGGATGACAGCATCTCATCCGATGGCCCCTGAACAATACCCTCAGTCCCTTTCTCAACCTCTTGAACCAACCAAGAGGCCAGAGAAGCCACAACACACAATACTTCACCAAAGGGAATGACATCATGAGGATTGAATGAGTTAGATTCAAGTGGCCAACCTCAAGCACATGGCGTGACAACAACTGTCCTGCGCAGGTAACATTTAAACCTAATTTGCACAATATGTGTTATTCTAGGCTGTAATACACACCACCTCCCTCATTTTTCTTTATATGGAGATATTTTGGTTATGATGTTATTTTAATTTACAACTTCCTAAAATAAATTATGGTTCACTTATATATGAAGAAATATTTGATGCATGCTGTTGTGTTTATCAAAGTCATTTGGGTGTTTTTTTTCTTTTTCTTTTTAAATCAGCATCACACCAGATTCCTTTGTTTGAAAGAGGAAGGGTTTGCGCAGATGAAGAGCCATCTTAAACTCTATCGCCCTCTTCTGGTTTAATTGAGCATTACATCCCCATAACATTAAAGGAATTATTCCAGGTTCAGTACAAGCTAAACCCAATCGGTGGCGTAAAGTTGATTAAAGTTGAGTATTAAGTCTACGTAGCCTACTCGGTACTACGGGTAAAATGCATGTAATTTTGCATAATTTACAGTTGTATTACTATAGTAACTAGATGTAACATGTAACAATGACACTACAAAATAAAGTGTATTTTATTGTGGGGGAAAAATACTGCATTAGGCTACAAACAATTTCTGTGTAAAATTACTCAGTCAACCCTAAAATGAGAGTTCACACTTAGTTAACTCCGTCATTCTAAACCCTTTTCACACTGCGCTTGACCCCGGGTTATCTTCGTTCAACACCGCGCTTTTAACCCCGGGTAATAGAGCGTTCGTTCCACACGTGTAACTTAGATGCGGGGTTAGCACCGGTTTTACCTGGGGTTAAATCCTGCCCTGGAGCAGGGTTAGCACCGCTTTTACGGTATTAACCAATAAAACTTGTACAGTATAAAACGGAGCGGCAGAATGTTACATTTTAGACGCGTGGCAACAACCATTACCGTATATTTGTGTACTTAGGACAGTCACGGAAACACTGCGCACATTGTACAGTAAATTCAGCATTTGAGAAGAAAAATGTCAAATGCTGACAGAAACGCGACAATTTGACTGAAGAGACTTCTTTCTTACCTTTATAGTCCGAAGTATCCATTCAGTACTCGAGTCGATGATGCTCAATGTTAAAGCTTTTATCTAAACAGGTCACATGCTGTTCATCCAATCAGTGACACCACAAAAATGCAAATTAGAACGTTAACCCAGGGTTTAGGAATGTACAATGTGAAACAGTTTTGGAAACCCGGGATTAAATTATTTACCCCGGGTAAATTATTGAGCAATGTGAAGTGAAGCGATAACACAGGATTCAGTTTACCAGGGTTTAGAATGACCCAGGGTTAACTTTCAAGTGTGAAAAGTACAGTATTGGTTGTAGCTTTGTCATTCTAACATTGCATTGTTTCACCCTGTACAAATTTGGCACCGCAATACGGGATTAACACTGCAAAAACGGTGCTAACCTTGCTTCTAAATTACAAGTGTAAAATGTTCCTTTACCCAGGGTTAAAAGCGTTGTTAAAACAAACACGCATGTTCGTGGCATGATCAGGTATAATATGATATTGTGTTAGTCCCCCTTTTGCTGCCAAAACAGCCCTGGCCTGTCGCGGCATGGACTCCATAAGACCCCTGAAGGTGTGCTGTCGTATCTGGCATCAATATATAAGCAGCAGGTCCTTTTAGTCCTGTTGCGAGGTAGGGCCTCCATTGATCGGACTTGTTTATTCAGCACATCCCACAGATTGGATTGAGATCTGGAGAATTTGGAGGCCAAGTCAACACCTCAAACTTGTGCTCCTCAAACCATTCCTGAACCATTTTTGCTTTGTGGCAGGGCGCATTATCCTGCTGAAAGAGCCACAGCCACCAGAGAATACCGTTTCCATGAAAGGGTGTACATGGTCTGCAACAATGCTTAGGTAGGTTGTACGGGTCAAAGTAACATCCACATGAATGGCAGGACCCAAGGTTTTCCAGCAGAACATTGCCCAAGCATCACACTGCCCAAAGCATCACACTACCGGCTTGCCTTCTTCCCATAGTGCATCCTGGTGCCATGTGTTCCCCAGGTAAGCAACACACACGCACCCGCCATCCACCTGATGTAAAAGAAAACGTGATTCATCATACCAGGCCACCTTCTTCCATTGCTTTGTGGTCCAGTTCTGATGCTCGTGTGCCCACTGTTCGTGCTTTCGGCAGTGGACAGGGGTCAGCATGGGCACCCTGACTGGTCTGCAGCTATGCAGCCCCATACGCAACAAACTGCGATACACTGTGTATTCTGACACATTTCTATCAGAATTAACTTGAGCAATTTACAGCTACAGAAAATATTTACAGTAGCTCGTCTGTTTGATCGGACCACATGCGCCAGCCTTTACTCTCCATGTGCATCAATGAGCCTTAGAGCACTTTTGATAGATACTGACCACTGCAGACTGGGAACAGCCCACAAGAGCTGCAGTTTTGGAGATACTCTGACTCAGTCGTCTAGCCATCAAACTCTCTCAAATCCTTACACTTGCCCATTTTTCCTGCTTCTAACACATCAACTTTGAAGACAAAATGTTCACTTGCTGCCTAATATATCCCACCCACTAACAGGTGCAGTGATGAAGAGATAATCAGTGTTATTCACTTCACCTGTCATAATATTGTGTGTGTGTGTGTGTGCACGTGTAATTATATTTATTTTATTTATATCTGGTAAAAAAAATAAAAAAAATAAAACTGCTGAACTGAAGAGCAGAGATAGCACAGACAGTCTGAAGCATGTTTACCTGTTCGATTTATTTCAAGATGCGACCTTCACCTGTGTATTCCCATTCCCAACAGCTTAAGAAATCAGACATCTTATTTACAGCACATAGTACAGAAATTCATGAACACTGAACTTCGAAGAAAAAAAACAAAACAATAATACACCACTTCACTGTTAAACAAAAAGATTTGCCAAAAACTTGTTTAAAGATCTTGAACATCCAAATGTGTCTTTACCCTGCTCAAGATTTCCTCGGTATAGAGCGCATTCTTTGTAATCAGTGATAACCAGTCGGGATTGTGCAACAAACCTGGGTGAGTTGGGGGTAACGAAGTAAACAAAGTGTGATATCTAAAAGGAATTCATACTATGTAACAATACGGCTGATTTCTCTTTTAAAATCTTAAATTAATTACAGGGATGAAAAACTAGTGGTCAGAACAGGAGCTTAACTAAAAAGAGCCAGAGTGGGTTGACTGCTCTTATCGCGAGTTCATGATTTCTGCAGCATATTGACAAGATCATTCAGACTAGACAAAACACTGGCCGCTCTGAATTTCATGTTGCATTCGCAAGCCTTTTAAAACTCTCATTCATGTTTCGAAACTCGTAATTGCATTAATCACGGCATGTGGGAGCGGTCTCGTTGCCATAAAGCAACAAAACAGGTCAAGTAAAACGCAAACAATTCAACTCTAAGGCATCATGTGAACTAAAAAGACATAAATCAAGCTCAGAGAAAGAGCATCTTTCCCACACTTACAACAAAAACTATGAAACGGATCTCTAAAACCCTGGATAAATTACCATACAAAGTTAGATAAAGATACACAACAGACCAAAGAAACACATGAATACTGTAGTCATGATTAAAATGTTTGTACTCACAATCACATACACTCAAGTCCATTTGATTTTTGAGCGTTATGTTAAAGGAAGCAGATTACAAACAGCATTTTCTTGTGAGGCCGCACATACACACAGATCGCTCCTTGTTTGTCCATAAACACAAGGTCGACATGCAAGGCAAATGTAAAATACATCCCCTGATTTCAAATTAATACATAATAACACTTTTTAGGGCAGACAAAAAAAAACAAAAAAACAGGGAACATCTGTAGCACTTTTTTTTTGTTGCTTAAAAGGGGTTAAAATGAAAAAGTACACACAAAGTGAACGCAGCAAAATAAAAACCTGGATTCAAAAATGATAAAATTAGCTTTTGTATGTAACTTAAAGCTTCGCTTTCACATTCTTAAGGACCGACACCTAATCGAGTTGAATTAGGCAAACCCCACAGAGAATTCTGGTAAGGGGAAAAAGTGACATTCCAAAAGATCTAATTTGTTCCTTTTACATCCTCTCTTTAAAATCCCTGGGCTAAGATGCCGGTTTACCAAAACGTGTTTGCAGACAAGCTCGGTTTGCTGGCTCATGTATGATTTCTGAAGAACTGTCTGCATGTATCACGGCCAGCAGTCTTGTTTTACACCCACCGGGCCTTAATCGTGTCTCTGCTATTGCATATCCTGCCGGGTACATGCAATGCAGCATGCTTGTGCAGTTCAGCCCAGGGTCTGGAAATGGGCATGGCGGAAATGTCCCATGGTCACTGTGGAGTATAGGTAATATGGTTACCGTCTTCAGGTTTCATGGGCACATATGAGCATGGGCGGCCGTTGCTTTTAGGTAGAATAAGGGGGTTTCTGGGCCAAACTATAGCTAACCCCAATGTTTGGATCGGGGTGGATGAGATAACGGGGACTGTGATTATACGAGTCATTCTGGCTCGGTTTCGTAATGAAAGGGGTTCATGAGGTGCCCTGTCTCTTTTGCAGCTGAGCTCGGATCAGCTCCAGTTGCTTCTTGCACTGCTGGTAGTAGGTGGAGAGGCTCTTGTTCTCCTCTAGGAGCTTCTTGTGCTCCTGAGCGAGGCGACATGCGTTCTGCTGATCCTTCTCGTCCTGGTCCAGTTCTGCTATCAGCTCTTTCCTGTAGAGATGTACAACACACATTAGAGACTAAACAAAACGTAGATCATATTAGGGATGTCAAAAGAATACCAGTTTATCTGGTATTGTTGGTTTAGGGCGTTTTCACATTTGGCTCATTTGGAGCATTTGTTTTGGATCTGACACATTTTTTGTTTAGCAATGTGTAACTAATAGAGTTTGAATAACAGTTAAGGACATATTACATTGTTATGCTTTTCAATGGCTGTTACTATAGACTATTGTTTTGTTTTTGTACTCCATGTAATATAATACAATACAGCAGCATGATAGCTTTGTTTATACAGGTCCTTCTCAAAAAATTAGCATATTGTGATAAAAGTTCATTACTTTCCATAATGTAATGATAAAAATTAAACTTTCATATATTTTAGATTCATTGCACACCAACTGAAATATTTCAGGTCTTTTATTGTTTTAATACTGATGATTTTGGCATACAGCTCATGAAAACCCAAAAATCTAAAAAATTAGCATATTTCATCCGACCAATAAAAGTGTTTTTAATACAAAAAAGTACTTTGGACCACTGAGCAACAGTCCAGTGCTGCTTCTCTGTAGCCCAGGTCAGGCTTGACCTGGGGAATGCGGCACCTGTAGCCCATTTCCTGCACACGCCTGTGCACGGTGGCTCTGGATGTTTCTACTCCAGACTCAGTCCACTGCTTCCGCAGGTCCCCCAAGGTCTGGAATCGGTGCTTCTCCACAATCTTCCTCAGGGTCCGGTCACCTCTTCTCTTTGTGCAGCGTTTTTGCCACACTTTTTCCTTCCACAGACTTCCCACTGAGGTGCCTTGATACAGCACTCTGGGAACAGCCTATTAGTTCAGAAATGTCTTTCTGTGTCTTACCCTCTCGCTTGAGGGTGTCAATGATGGCCTTCTGGACAGCAGTCAGGTCGGCAGTCTTACCCATGATTGCGATTTGAGTAATGAACCAGGCTGGGAGTTTTTAAAAGCCTCAGGAATCTTTTGCAGGTGTTTAGAGTTCATTAGTTGATTCAGATGATTAGGTTAATAGCTCTATAGAGAACCTTTTCATGATATGCTAATTTTTTGAGATAGGAATTTTGGGTTTTCATGAGCTGTATGCCAAAATCATCAGTATTAAAACAATAAAAGACCTGAAATATTTCAGTTGGTGTGCAATGAATCTAAAATATATGAAAGTTTAATTTTTATCATTACATTATGGAAAAAAAAAAAAAAAAATATATATATATATATATATATTTTTTATGTATATTTGAACAGTTGATACTTCTGTAAGATTCCTGCAAAGCTTCAAGCCCAAAGATTCATATCTTTGTTCTACTGTATTTAGGTTATTTGCATCAACTCTTTCTTTATTTGTTCAATTAAAAGTCCAACCATAGAGTTTCGGTTCCCCTTTAGACTATCCTTGTATGGTCAAAATATATATGGAAAACATAACTGATTGTTCAAAATATTTTTTGTGCATAGAGGTTTTGGAACAAGAGGAGTCAGAAATGTCAGAATTTAAATATTTGGGGTAACCATCCTTTTAATTATTTTAAAGTAAATTCAAATAGAAAACCGCCTGTGTGTGTGTTAGAGGCTAAGTTTAAGTTTAGCATAGATATATTTTCACTCGCTGAGCACTCGAGTTTCGCTCTCATCAATGGTACGATTTCCATTCAGCTCAATGGATGCGCAGCGTCCCTGTATTTGACTTACCGTAAACTCTGGTGTGAAGGCGCTCGACTCGCCGTCCCTTTGCTGAGAGCGTGTTTTTCACACACGCAAAAAGAGAGAGAGAGCGCAAAAGAGACTTACATACCACGCAAAATCAACGTGTTACATGTAAACAATATTCTTAGTTGTATTTTCCTGTCAAAATAAGCAGAAGATATGGCGGTTTTTCTGGTAGTGGGCAGAACTAATGCACAAACTGCAAACTCATTGGCTGACGCTCCTCTTTTACAGTCCCTGTTTTGATTTTTAGCAAATCAGTTTGATTGAACGCTGACAACGTGATTAATATTCAAGAACCCAGCAGCTCAGCATTCTTTATTGTGTTGTATACTGTTATTAGTAATAGTATTATCTTTTAATAATAATTACTTTTTTATTTTTACAGAAACACTGAATGGCCAGCAATATCTTAAGCACCACCACCAGTCTTAAGTTTAGTTAAAATGACAAATACGCATTCATTCATGGTTACCAAGTTTTAGTTCTAATAACTAAAGTTCTATCATTAAATATAGCTTGATTATCATATCATCAGCCAATCAAGCATTAGGCCACATTGCGATGTTAAGAGTGTACATTCAGATATTTAAAAAGGTGTGCCATTTTATATATATATATAATAAAGTATATATCAGTCTTTCGACTAAACAAAAAAAATACCAGCCAATGGCAATTCTATTGCCAAGGTGTGCGTAGAGGGTTGATACTGATGATTTGATTCCTCAGACTTACTTCCTCTGTATGAGAAGAGCGATCTCGGTCTGCACCTTCAGGTACTCCTGTGCCATCTTACAGTGCTGCTCAAACACTGCCATTGATTCTTTGGAGTTTGGACACGGGGCTAGAGGCTGCAAACAAACACAGATTCATTCATCAAATGTCACCTTTTGGCTAATTAATCTGAAATGCAAAAATGATATTTATACCAGTTGTGGTCTGAACGCCAAAAACATCGAAATGCCTCACTCTCAATTTGCTGCCATGCATTTATAACCGAATTACACCATATAAATAGTATAAAAAAAGCCTGGTAAAACTGTAACCCAGACTTGATTTAATTAGAGGGCTGTTTTTATATCTTGGGAACCTTTTATAGACGAGTGACACCACAGCACTCTGAAAACCATCCACACCACAGATATAGACTAAACAGTTTCCATGCACGTGCAGTCATACTTCATAGTACTTGTCCAAAATAAGCTGAAAATGTGAAATGTGCCATGAACGTATCGGTCACATTTAAAGTGTGTACCTGTAACTGATGGTCCAGGGTCAGGTAGGCCATGGGGATGGAGTTATCTGAGCCATTGGTATCTACAAGCATGAGGAAAACCATTTGAGTAAACATCCAAAAACCATTAATTGAGTCTGTATTCACTAGTTATTCAGATATGAAAGCGTTTTTTGTTTTTGTTTGTTGAGTAATGCTGTGAGTAAACTGTCGTAATCGGCAGAAAGAGAGCGAGAGTTGAGCAATAAATAGCCCAGTCTCATCTCACTTCAGGACTGCAACTGTCAGACAGAAAAGCGCCCTAAATCACTGATGCCGCTTACGTAATGTCTGCAGCTCCGCCTGAGCCGTTTACTGTCACTGATACAGATTTACAAACATGCGGAGGACGTGAACTTTGAGGTCACACTTAGGGAACATCAGAGTGCTCAGAAATATCTTCACAAATTGTCACAATGATGTAATTCCAAACATATAATAATTCACACACACACACACACACACACACACACACACACACACACACACACACACACACACACACACACACACACACACACACACACACACACACACACACACACACACACACACACACACACACACACACACACACACACACACACACACACACACACACACACACACACACACACACACACACACACACACACACACACACACAGCTGTAGGTAATGTGTGTGTGCATTTACACCAGTACAGTTCTTACAGGAACTCTGTGTGAGCATGAGTGTGTGATGGTTAGAAGGAAAACTCCTACCTGTCCTGTCTGGCGTAATCATCCTCACACTGGGGCTGGATGACCTGCTGTTGTTTCTGCTATCCTGTGATTGGTCACAAAAATGTAAATTATAAATTGATAATACTGCTGATTCCAAAATGCTGTTTTCGCACCCATCAAGAGCATTCCAGGACGGAGATGCTACAGATCCTCTCATAAAGGGTCCCTTTATCAGTGTTCATGTGGTGGTCACCATAAAGAAGCAATATAGTGGTTTACAATCACACAAATGCATCAACACAGAGGTCATTTATTGATCTTACCTAGAATAAATATCCATATTTAAAACTTCATGAAGTAAAGTATTCAACTTATGATAAAACAAGTGTAACCGGTGTAACTATGATGTCGGACTTAGCGAGAGGCGTTGCACTTTCTGCGCAAGTTGAATATGGAAGGCAGTCTGGAGGAAGCTAGATATTTTACTTTATTACATTTTAAATATGTATATTTTTCTTACACAAACACAACGATTCGCTTCAGCATGTCCACAAATCTTTCTACAGCGTTGCTGGCAGGGCAGCCAGAGCGAATTTTGACGCTCTCACCGGCAGCAGTGTGAACGCAGTTACATATCGCACCACTAAAAGTGTGAAATTTAAGCATCCTACCTGACTGGACTCCGTACCAATGGCAGGAAGATCCTGCACTGATCTGCGTCTACTAGGGTCACAGGTCGCTGCAAAAAGAGAAGAGACATAGAGAAAGGAGAGAAAAGAGGGATCTGATGAGTCTTATTGGTAGTGTATGCGCTCTCGTCCAAGGGCTAAAGCAAGAGGGATGACAGATGCACCGATTAAATCCCCAACTCACTACCATGTCGGCATCTCCTCTAACGTGACCTTCACGACACCAAACCCCTCACGAGGCCATCACAACTAAACTCACACACACACACTACACCAAAAACAGTAGACCACACCAACAGAATCACACAGGCAGCTTGACCTGCAATGATTGGACAGCTCCTATCATGGTGCGATGAATGTTTTTTTGGTTTTGGGAGTTGATTAGTGCGTATTTATGGAAAATGAAGCAGCAACGATGATAGGAGCTGTACTCTAAAGAGAGCCTAAGCAAACACTCACACAAATCACTTTATAGACAAACTATAATTCAGGGAGAGCATCTAGAATAGTACCAGCAGAAATGAAATGCCACCACTACTAATAGACGGTGACTTATTAAATATGATTTATTAGGTGTGCAGAAAAATACATAATGCAAATGATTAAGAGGAATATTCCAAGTTAATACAACTCGAGATCTATGAACTTTATCTGTGGCAGGCAATAGAAAAAATACATTTGTTCTGAAGTTTGTAATGAAATAATAAAGCAAATAAAATGGAAATTGTTCAGTTTTGAAAGTTTACAAGTTAACATAAAACAGCTGTCATAGAAATCGCTTACAACCCTGATCTATGCAAAGTAGTTTTGTGCCTAGCTAAAAAAAGTCATCCTGATTACTTTCACTTGATATTCACTTGAAAGGAATGTGACCTAACTATTTGTAAAGCAAAATTCCCAGTGCCGGTCCTGCCTATATGCAAAGTACGCAAGTTGCATAGGGGTCCCAAACCACCAGGGGGACCCTTGCTCTCAAAGAGGATTTCTAGGGCTGTGTATTTGATAGAATTTTAGTTTTTCGTAATTTTAGTACTGAGCTGAGAAAGAGACGCTGCTACCCAGGCTTTTATTTGTGTGCCTAATATGTTAAAAACTTAAATGGTAAATAGACTGCATTTATATAGCGCTTTCAACAGACCCATGGCCATCCAAAGCGCTTTACATCTTGCCTCACATTCACACACCGCAGCGGTGTCAGCCATGTAAAGCGCCATCCAGCTCGTCGGGAGCAGCTGGGGTTAGGTATCTTGCTCATGGACACCTCAACACTTGATCAAGTGGAACCAGGGATCGAACCTTCCAACCTTCCGGTTTGTAGACCACCTACATGAACCACTGAGCCACTACCACCACACGCCGCCTACTTTGGGCCATTGGCCCACCGCGCTATTGGACCACTAAGGCAGACCAGACTAAAAATATAACTTCTGCATAATGGACTGCATAATGGAGCACAGCAGAGCAGTGAAACAATTTCAGATATTGGTGGCGACAATTTGGCCATTTCTAATTATGGGGGGGACAATGTCTATGGCCCTGTTTCAACTCACTATTGTTTATTGACAGTGAAACTGCTCTAAAAGAATAGATTAAGGCGATGGTGGTCATTTTGGTTTTTTTTTTATGAACGCACTGACAAAGGACCGGGACCCCCTGACAAAGTTTTGCTTAGGACCCCCCAAAAGTCTAGGACCGGCACTGAAACTCCAAACAAAGCAGTTCTGTTGGTAACATAACCTTTTAGACAAGCAGCCCTACTTCAGAAAGATGATGCAGACAACTTAACAGCTCAATTTTTACTTACATTTATGCAAGTGTTTAAAAAAATAAAAAGTAAATAAAAGGAAAAATACATTCATTTAAAAAATAAAAAAGGCTGCAGGGCTTCTATTGTCCGTTTATCACTGTAAATGCATATTAAAACCTGAAGGACGAGTGATAATTATTGTCTAGTCATCAGCTGCATGCCACAGATACTGTTGATAGATCCTGATTTGCATTTAACAAATAATATGCCTTTAATGTCCATCTAACAAAATCAGCCCATTCAAGCAAACAATAAAAAGTAACAACAAAAACGTTAGAAAAAACCCCAATAATAATACTCTGATGAATATGGCCTCTTTTTATGAATAATGATGAGGTCAATTCCATGTCAAAATGATTATGAGGAAAAACAAAAATGATTGACAGGTTAACAGCGTGCATGCAGGAGGGATACAATTTAAATGCCAATCAGATTTTCTCATCATTACACCAAATTAGTAACCTCTTCATCAAGCAACTCCTGCTTTTAACTTTTTTTCCCCCCACTCTGCAGTCCTTCAATGTCCCCATTTCCTTCAGCATTATTAGAGATGATGATAATAATAGCTATAAATGTGAAGGAGATTTATCACATCCACTGAATTAATGAACAAGTTAATGAACTTGTGTGTATGAAGGAGGGAAGATCAAAAAGCAGAGCATTTGGCGACATCCTTTCTGCAGGCGAGACAAGGGCGAGCTAGTGTACGACCACAGAGAGAGAGAGAGAGAGAGAGAAAGACAGACAAACAAACAGACATGCTGGCTTATCCTCTTTCACCTGTTATAAAGCCAAACAGGAAGACTGAGGCCAGCACATCAATCCACACCCTCATTCAACGAGCATGCTTTAAATCACTGCTTAAGGGATTTTCTTGATTATTTTTAAAGCATTTATAAAAGGTGCCTCTAATGGTCAGAGGCAGACATGAGGATGGGTGTGAAAATCATTGCTTGCCGGACACTATAATCAAAAAAGCAAAGAGATGAACAGGAGAGGGAAAGAAAAGAATGGGTGTTACTCCAGAATCACTAACCTCCGTCAAATCTGACAATTTTTCATGCACCACAGCATGAACAAATCAAGCCAAGAGTGGTGAAGGTATGACATCACTTTGTAGGTCAAAACGCAGAAGCGAGTTATCATTTTAGCACTTCCGTTTCCATCGTCCTGAAGTCAATGGGTTTTTTTTTTATGGGATTTTGGTTAAATGGCTGAGATAAGGTCTGTGGTGAACAAGCTCAAGACACTTTCACATTTTACATCAGTATTACCCCAGTCGTGAAGCAGCTAAATGTCTTGAAAAAGGCGTTTGCTAACAAGTGGCTAAACGGGACAACAGAAGCTGTCGAGGAGATTAAGCGTCATCACACTGAGTAGGTAAGATCAGTCTGCTTTTACAGCCTCATTATGCTCATAATTGTGCTCTTATAAACTATTCTAACTCAAACATTCTGGGAAAATATTTTTAGATAAAAACTGAAAGAGTTGTCGAAAGCTTAGTGGTGGTGGCGTTGAAGTCGAGCAACTGTGGTCTAGTCTGTTTATTGCCTACTTTTAGCTTTTTACTTCTGGCGACTGCATTTAGACTTCAAAAGTTATGTTCATGTGTGATAATTATCTTGATGGACAAAACATGTAAGTATCATAAACTTTTGTTGATCACAAAGCTTGTTTTTTGTGAAACAAAAGCAGATGGGAAACTCCTGTTGGGTTTTCCTCGAGGGAACCAGTGCGATGCTAACGGCCGGTTGGCCTACAAAGTGACGTCATACCTGCACTACTCTATTGGTTCTGCATTATTTGTCCCACACTTTCTAACTAATGAATTTATTCGATTTTTCAAGTCATAACCCCTATGAAATCGGTTTTATTTTTTCCCAAATTCCGTTTCAACTTTTCTAGATTACGTTTTTTTACCATTTTATTTTTTGGACTCCATTTAGTCATCAAAAAGCATGCCTAATTAATTGAAATTATGAAACATACAAATTGACAACAATTTATTAAAAGTTTTACAAGAACTACATGTTTAGGGCCCTATGAAATATATATATATATATATAAAAATTATAACAGTAATAACCTGTTTTTCTGTCAACTTTTATTTGATGTGTGTTTATGATATGATCACTGGTGTGGACGCTAATATAGTTATCTTTAAAGTTATCGTTCTTGGTGTAAACGGGCCAGGATTATAAGGGTTTATATTTCAAACCGGGATGGTTTTCACAGGAAATTGCGTACATACATCACTCACCTGTGCGTCTCGTGGATGGTTATCCATAAATAACGAGAATAAGAGAACACGACAGTTAGTCAGCTTGAGATTCAGTTGTTTTTGAACTGCTAGAGGGCCAAAAGTTACATAGTGTACCTTTAAAGTGCACCTCTTCTTCCCTAAATTATTTGATCTTGCGTGTCACCATTGTGTTGTGTCCGGCATGTTAAAAATCATGCATCTAAAGCACTGCTCCCTGTAAATCTCATTAATATTTAAGTATTATTCCAAGTGCAAAAAGTAGGCCAAAATAATAAAATAATAAACTACTTTATATAAATTATTAATTTACACTGGATAGCAAACTTGTGGTTCACCTGGAGTACATGGCTTAAATACAGTACATAACTAACCACAAGATTACGACCCCTGATTAAGAGTTACTACCACAGTAGTAATTGTGCATCAGTGCGACTTGCATGTCCACAGCACAAATGCATGCGTATAGAAAATGTTCAGATGTGGACTTTCTTCTACTCTCCTTAAAATGAAAGTCAGGGTGACGGAGGATATAAGACATTCAGGAGTAACAACCAATGCGTGCTCGTGCGTCACAGTGACGCCCTTTTCTGATTAGGAGCTGTTTGCTGGGAGCGCCTGGACTCCCGGTACCTGTGACGATGATCTTGGGAATGTCCAGAATGGTGCCATGTGATGCCGTTTTACGGTGACCTCGCTTATATTGTGGACGTGCTGCAAAAACACACATACAGACACGCGCATGTAGCGACGAACACAAGCATGCAGACAATGTGTGTACTGAGACAGAGAGAGAGACAGAGTGTGGTGCAGACATCAAAGCAGATTGGGTAAGGGACGTCACTCCATTCTTCAGCTGCATTAAGACATACATGCAACATACATACAAACACGTACACGTAGCACACACATTCGTGCAGTGGCAGGAAGCCTGATGAACTGGTGAATGCAGAAGGACAGATCAAAGAAGGAATGGAGATGCCATGCAGCTCTTTGTGTCTGATGTGTGTTTGGATGCACTGGCTGAAGTCAGCGGTACACTGGGTACTAGTGTACACACTAAATAGCCAGTGCAAGTACAGAAAAGTGAGGTCAATGTCTATAAAATGGACATTATTAGTGGTGTGTATTTGTTAACATATCAACCTGAGGACAAAACTGAAAAGTGTGGAGTTTACAAATATGTCAATATTTGTGTCTACTGCAAAAGAGAAAAGAACTCCATATTAATAAATCAATGTATAAACTGTAAAATGCCATTGTCTCGCAATGAATTTTGGGAAAGCGTGAAAGTTTATGACAGGTGTTGAGGAGACATGTTACCTGCGGGAGCAAAGGGTAATCTGTGCTCCAGTTCAGAGAGATCGGCGCTCATTCGTTTGCTGTCGGATGAAGCCAGAAAATGTGGCCTGCCAGAAAGACTCTCTACACTGCTGCCTCTGGAGAGAGAGTGACCGGGCCTTAAGGGGTCGCCCTAAAACGCACACAAATACAGATTCCACTTCTGAGCTTTCTAAGAGGACAGGACACAATCTTTGTGCGGTTATGTAGACTGTTGATGCATTACCTTCGATTTGTATGGGAACTTGATGGTGTCGTTGCTGCCAGGGGAGTTGGTGTGCTCCATGTTCATGTCGTTCTTGTTGCTGGTACACGTGTAGTCTATATATGAGCCTGGATTAAAGATATATGGTAGTTAAATGTGAATTCAGAACATGTAAAAAAACATTTCCACATACACTGCTGTTCAATGTTTTGGGCTCTGTAAATTTTGTTTTAGTAAGAAGTCTCTTATGCTAACCAAGGCAGCATTTGAATATATAGTATATACAGTAAAAACTGTAATATTATACAATATATTATAAGCTTGAAACGATACCAGATGATGAATAAGGGTCTTATCTAGCGAAACGAAAAAAAAAAAGAAGAAAAAAAAGTATGTTTTATACGCACAAATGCTTGCCTTGCTCTGTTCTGTGATTCGCGTTTGTGACATCAAGTAATACACAATTACGTTTAAAAGGTCACGCTTGACATTGGCAGAAGTACATAAGTTGAAGATGCACATACTCAAGTCATACTCGTTTACAAAAAAAAATAGGGAGTTGTAAAACTGATGTCGGTCGATTTTGAATCCTCCTTCTGCACATTTGTAAACACTGACTCGGTACTTCCGCCTACGTCAAGCGTGACCTTTTCAACATAATTGCGTATTACGTGACGTCATGAACACGCATCACAGAACAGGGCGAGAATTTGTGCATATAAAACATACTTTTTTTTAAATGACCGATCGTTTCGCTAAATAAGACCCTCATTCATCGTCTGGTATCCATTGAAGTCCATGATATGGAGAAAAATCCTGGAATATTTTCATCAAAAACCTTAATTTATTTTTGACTGAAAAATGAAAAACATGGACATCTTGGATGACATGAGGGTGAGTAAATTATCAGCAAAAGTTTATTTAAAAGTGAACTAATCCTTTAAACAGACATTCAGTTTAGCATTTCCTTTAATTTGGGGGGGAATCATTTTTTGTTTTATTTATTTGCACATTTATTTATTTATTGTTTTTGCAGGTTTCTTCCCCCATAGAATAAAAGTAATTTCTTACTTTAAAAAAAAACAACAAACCAAATTTTTTTTTTTACCGACCCTAAACTTTGCAAACATGTCTGGAAGAATTAAGTCTAAACCATTTGTTTAGCATCTAAATCATTTGTTTCCCACCCACATCATAAGAAAATGATTTGAATAAAATCAAATGAAATAGGATTGAATAATAAATACTTTATAATAATTTATAATATTTTGTTATTCTGTACCTGTGCTGGCGGCAGAGTTACTCTGGCCTTCATCTGAATACTGATAAGGGTACTGAAGAGGCTCTTCTGATCCTTTGAAATACTAGATGGG
This sequence comes from Gobiocypris rarus, assembly GCA_023029165.1. NCBI lineage: Eukaryota > Metazoa > Chordata > Actinopteri > Cypriniformes > Gobionidae > Gobiocypris > Gobiocypris rarus. The sequence goes on from CM040917.1 coordinate 32,994,279, forward strand.
GGGGGAGAGAGGGATCAGACTGAAGAGGCAGATTTAGACGCAAAATAAGACAACCAGGAACATTGGAATGATTTGGCGTTACCCTCATGAGGTGGAGCATAATCTTCACTATCTCCTCCATGGAAGGCCGCTGCGATGGGTCTTTGGACCAGCAACGAGTCATCAGACTCTCTATGGGCTTCGGGAGGTTCTTAATGAGAGGTGGTCGCGTGCCTACAGGAAGAGAGATGACTGAAGCTTCTGATCTTAAAGCTGTAGACGATCTCAGCAGATTTTCATCATGACAAAAAGTCTTGAATGGGGCACAAACAAGCACACACAAAACTCACCGCGGTGCACAGCCCACATGATGCGGAAAGCAGGGCCACCAATTTCATCGAAGGGCTTCCGGCGTGTGATCACCTCCCAGAGAATGATACCCCAACTGAACACGTCACACTTCTCACTGTAGTTACTGCCTGCAACACACACACATACAGATGGCAAATCACCCACATGTACCTAGTTTCTTGAATTGGGTCCACATTCTGGTTGAGCCTGAAAAATACATTTATATGATCCATAGCTATTGTCACAAAATAACTGTTCTTTTGAAAATTGTATTCATCAAAGAATCCTAAAAAAAGGATTAAGCAGCACAACCATTTACAACATTGACAATAAGAAGATGTGTTTCTTGAGCAGCATATTAGAATGATTTTCTGACGATTCATGTGACACTGAAGACTGGAGTAATGATGATAAATTCAGCGTTGCCATAATTTTAAATTGTACTAATATTTCTGAATAAACAGATATTACAGTTTTACTGTACCTTTGACCAGCCTTGTTGAGCATAAGAGACTTCTTTCAAAAACATATTTAAATCATCTAACTAACCACCAACTTTTGAATGGTATTGTGAGAAATAAACTTTGATATTAACTTCTAAACCTTTGACAGGACATAGCACTAAAACACAAATAATAAATATGGCTCTATTAAATTAAATTTTTAAAAATTATTTGGAATAATCTATCCACCACACAGTGTGCACCAATTCTAAAAGGAAATGCATATATTATATATTTTTCTTTTTTGTTAGTCATGTGTGGTAAATAAACAAATGACATTTCTTTATTATATATTACATATCTTTTTTTATATATAATTATAGACATTTAATACAGTAAAATATACCTAAATTAATAATTTAAAAGATTTTTATTTGGTAAATAATTAATTATTCCATGTTCCAGCTGATATTTGCAATGAGCTGCCCAAAACACCAACATAGGAGCAAATGATACCACGCACCAAAGACTGAAAGCTATTTCCCAAACGCTCATTTTCTGCCGTCCAGGGTTGCGGAGCCTTTATCTTGTCGGCCCTTTTTGAACAGATGAGCTAATTTCCACTCATGCTGCCCTGGAGAGCCTTAATTGCTGCTCTTATTATTCTTAAATTACAGCGCCTCGCACCAGTATGTCTTTACACTGCCTTGCTCTGGTCTTCTGATAATACTGTTGTCAGTGCGGCAAATGAGGAGCGTTGCGTCTCCTCTGCTGCCAGCGCTAGTGGTGTAATAACATGGGATTTCTGCTCCTCCCTAAACAAACAAGATAACAACCTGCTCCTAATTGATGTTTCCTCCGACCCCCCTGACAGCTAAGTGCCCCTGAATGTGTTTGGTAAAATTGAAACCATTAGTGGTTGATTGCAAACGCATGCATTAAATTATAATGGTTTCATCCATCATAGACCAGGAATGTCCAGTAACAGTTTTAGGGAAATATTTGTATGAGTGACAGTTAAGACTGAAGAAGACTGGCCTATGAGAAGACCAGTAATGAAAAAGACTGATAAAAATGGTGAAAAGGAGAACGGGAAGTCGGTTTTGATCATCTGGTACAATCAAAAACAAGCCAATGATAAGCCAGTGACTTTTCAAACATGAACAAAGGTTCTTGTAAAGTTCATCAAAGAAGAGAATGCAAAAGAACTGCTGCACGGGTTGTGAATTCCTTATCTCGGTGCTCTTTGGATAAAAGGGATGGTTCAGCTCAATAAATAAAACATTTCTAAGGCACTCGAATGGTGAAGAAAAGGTTAAAAAGCCTTTAATTCACCATGGCATAATCTTATCAAAACAGGTGACAAGTATTCATACGTGTCACGGCTTACAAGCCTATGTTAGGGTATGTTCTTGTAAAGTTCTCGGAACTTGCCTTCAAACACCTCTGGGGCCATCCAGGCTGCGCTTCCCTTGTTGTTGGTCATGTGCGTCTGGATGTCACATGCTGTCCCGAAGTCACAGATCTTCAGTACAGTACCTCCAGCAACCAGAAGCAGACTATGAGGAAAAAATAAGAAAAAAAGATGAGTCGCCAAGAAGAAGAAAAGCATGAAGCAAATTCATTACCAAAGCATTACCATATTATGACTACAATTCTGCAACAATATTTGTGGTTATCCAATTTATAATTGAATGCATCCCTGATTAATACAAATATGAATATCTTTTTTCTTTTTAAATGGTAGTGAATAGTACTTGAATGGTAGTGTACGCCGTTAAAGAAAAGTGAAAGTAAAAATGTGTGGGTGCCTTAAAGCTGGAGAACATTAACAGAGCACACATTTTTAAAATACACTTCAGTTGGCAAATATTTTGAGCAGAAATACAGGTATACACAGTTAACCAGTCACCGACTATGCTTTAGTCCTATTAAACACAGTTTAAGCACTTGTGAACTGTTCATGGGGGTTTGATAATGATGCCAACTTTAGTGAGCTGTAATACATCAAATGTTAGTAATAACCCAGTTCTTCCAGAAAACTTCATTTTAGGTGTCTGGGAGAGAAGCCAGCTGACCAATTTCATGGTGTGCTGCCAGGGCTTTTTACAAACAGAGCCTCATAAATAACCAGCCATGGCTTGGAAAACACCATACACTGCCATGATGTAAGTGATGCAGGGTAAGACTCCAGAACATACGACCTCCGACACCTGGACCGGACGTCATTTATGAGCGATGGCAGTCCTGATTGATCCAGTAATGTTTCCACAATCATCAGTCAGAATACAGTCAGCACATGTATGAGGTTACACCTGAAGTTAATCTCATGTGATCGCAAACGGTCAGACAAAACTCAAATGTAACCATGTGCATTTAAAAACCTTATCTTTGTATAAAAAGGTCAGGGAGAACTCGTATGACAAGGACTAAAGGCCCGATATACTTCAAATGAAATCGAAGAACGAACTGATGTGATGTCATTTTGAACAAAATCAGGCCGAAACTAAGTTCATGTGGAGTTTGAAACAGCTTGCCAAAGCGAACTCTTTGGAAAAGTAAACACCTTTGTACTCCCATTGGCCCATGGCGATTACGCAATAGGTAGGTGTGCGCTGAGGCTCCACCTTCTTTCACATGAAAATCTTTTCCACTTAATTTCTTCAGTTCACACTAGAGAGCTGCTTTATAGCAGAAAATGAAGTTGTACTTCTGATGAAACGAGACACTGACACTGTTTTTAATGTTTAATATGGTAAATCTGCTTGATTTTAAGCCATCTCTTGTATAAAGTGATTTATAAATAAACGTGACAGGACGTTACTGGAGTGCCGTAGAGCTCGTGCAAATATATCCACACTGTGATAAGATACTTCTTTTGCTTTATTAAAATGCTTGCTGTTCTCAATTTGGTTTTGCGTGTATTTTGTTATTGAGAGGAAAGTGAGCAGCACATATTTACATTAGTGTTGCACGATATACTGGTACTAGAAAAGTATTTGAATACCCTGCTATTACAAACGGTACAATATGGAATTGTATTATTACCGGTACTTTAAGAAGGACCGCGCGTAAATAAGAGCTGTATTTATTTGTGTCAATGAGTGACAGCAGGAGTCAGGATGTGTGTGCAGAGCTCTGCTTCCACCGTTCACGAAACATTGTAAGCAGAAGAGTTAAATATACACACGCAGTGCATGACAAAGAAGGCAACAGAAACATGCGCTGATGAGAAAATATAGTGCGGCGCGGGATGTGCTCGCACTGCCGGACTCTGCTCTGAAGCACGCTCAGACAACATGCGATCGCGATTCAGTTCTTTTTGATTATGGATTTCAATGGTCAAAAATATGTACAAATGCACATCCTGTGAGTATTCAGGTAAACACAGTCGGGGGTGTCTTTAGTGAACGTGTACAGTTGAGGTAATTGGATCTGTGTTAAGCCGGATTTAATATTCTGTGTGATTAATGTTAATCAAACAACAATGAAAAAAAGAAAACCACCCCATGACTGGCTAAATAATTTTAATAAATTCATTAAGAATCAGTGTATATTTAATTTATTGAGTGAAGACTAAGAAGTTTTTTTATTTCTTTCTTGACTTGCTAAACTGTTAAATAGACCTATAGCTGAAAAATAAAGCACCGTTGTCATATTGTTTGTAATTTGCATTTTTAGCTTATTTTTAAAATAAAGATAAAATAAAAAAAATGCAATAAGAATAAATGGTCAAAAACCAGGGCAGGAACATGCTGGCCAAGTGAGTTTTTAGTTAAAAAATAAATAAAACAATGAATAATAAGTTCTGTTGTCATATTATTCAATTACTTTTACTGGGTGGTATTTTGACCGTGGTATCGATTTAGTATCGGTATCGAGGTATTTTAGTCTGGTATCATATAGAAGTCATAATTTTGCTATCTTGACAACACTAATTTACATATTCATCTAAAGCCCAAAGTACACTTCGGCCATCAGTAATTTTCGTCATCAAGAGGGTCCGCAGACGTCCGGACAGTGCACGTACAACAGCGCATGTGCGAGTGAATCGAGTGCTTGAAAACAAAGCCCACTAGATAATGCGCATGCACCGAACGCGTCTTTTCACGCTCACGTCAAGGGAGTATACTTTGAAAGGCTCGCCCGCTCAACTGTGGGCAAGACGGAGTGGAACGCGGAACATTTAGTACACCTAGGCCTTCATTCTCAGCAGCCTTTTGTTTTGTGCAAATATAAGTTTTTTTACATCGTGTTTATTTTGTGTAGGCCTATATATAACTGATTTCTCTCACATAGGATGCATTTGGTTAAGAATTAACGCGGTACAAAAAGTGCCGATGATCTTCAGCACACGCAGCTCAAACAAGCAATGCACTACTAATAATAACTATAACTGGGACTGTCATTTTACATAACATTATAAGGAGAACAATATTGTAACAGTATTGTACTCAGTGTAAGTTTTGTTTGGAAGAGCACATTTACAGCAGGATTTACACATTCTGAATAGCACGCAACTTAGTTCAAGTTCACTTGTGCATTTGCATCATTTTATGTCGATATAATTTGTAATATGTTTATTTTGTATGTATATCGGATTAGTCTCACATAGGATGCAATTCTTTGAGTTAAATAACCGCTTCAGTGTACCGTTGTTCATTCAGCGCGCACAGCTAGAACAGCAATGCACAACTAATAATAACTATGATTGGGAACGTCATATTGAATACCATTGTAAAGAGAACACTATTGCAATAAATAGTGAATTCTTTGGGTTCAATTGTGATGTTTTAGCGCGTTGTTGCGGGAATTGCACATCCACAACAGGAGTTACACATTCTGACCAACACACATCTGAGAGGGCGTTGGTGACTTGTTGTATTAGTCATTATATTTGATTATTATATAAGTAATTTAATAAATGATCAGTCACATCAACTCATTTTATAATCCTAGTAGCCCTTTATTTGGGATAAAAACCTCTTCTCATTCATTTGGTGAGGAACATGGCGTTTTGATGCTGTTTTGACGCTGTTGGCTATAAGACACTGCTGTAGACGCATTTTGCAGTATTAAGGGAATGTGTAAATTGACATCCCTACCCCAAATGAAAAACGAAAAAGAACCAGCAAATTTCCAAAAAATCCTGGAAAGTTTCCGGTAACTTTGCAACCCTAGTGAGTATATTGGAGCCTTAACTTTAACAAGCACAGGGGTGAGGAGCAAAGGAACTCTCAGTGGGTTCCAGTGACATGAGGGAAGACAGTGTGATGAGAGAGAAACGATGGAAGAGCATACTTGGGAGGTTTGAGGTCCCTGTGAATGAGAGCCTTTGGTTTCATTCCGTGGAGATACGAGACCCCCTGAGAACACTGCAGGCACCAGCTCATGGCGTGAGATGCGGTGTAGTGAGGGAGAGGCTCTGCACCGTGCAGCACTGTCAACACAGAATACAGTCATAAATACAAGCACACGTACAATATCATTCATTCACTCACTTGTGTTTGTCCAAGTACAACACTGGAGGCAAAGTATTTAAGTGACAAAACTGTGTCATTTTATTTAATTACATTTTATAACTGCAAACCCAATGCCAGTCTATAAAGTCCTTAAAACTAGTAGGTAAAAATTAACAAGCCAAAGAGCGTAATTTTTAACCTCACTCTGGTAGTTTTAAAGTCATAGATGTCTAGACTAGTGATCTCAACCTTTTTGTCTCCACAGCCCCCCTAAGACAATATTCAAAGGCCCTCCTATCCAAGCTGATACATACCTCTGGTACTTCTGTTTTAATAAAAATACATTTAAAAACATGGTGTCATTAATGTCAGTTTAATCTCTAATTTTAGAGGTGTTTTTATATACTCCCACTTCAGTGTCACATGATCCTTCAGAACACATTCTAATATACTGATTTGCTGCTCAAGAAACATTGCTTATTATTATCAATGTTGAAAACAGCTGTGCTGCTTAATATTTTTGTGGAATCTGTGATGCATTTTTTCAGTATTCTTTAAAGAAAAGAACATTCAAAAGAACAGCGTTTATTTGAACAATGGCTTGACTGTAACTTTTGACCAATTTAATGCAAAAAATCTAATTTTCCCAAGTGTAATGTATTTACACTGACAAAACCTATGGTCAAATCGTTCTTGGTTAATGTTTAAACCGTCGTTTAGAAAGCATTTCATATATTTGATAAACTTCCATCTGACCTTATCATTTAAATCATTCTGTGCACATTTTCAAAAATGTTGCAAAGCAACTTATTTAAAAAAATTACTTACCATTATACAATGAGCCCCCTTCTGCATATTCCATCACCAGACATACCTGCAATAAGATCATTAAAGGGTTACTTCAGCGATTAACATTAAGCTTTGTATCAGTAGAAACCCGGGAGTATATTCAAATTATTGTACTTTCCCCTCTCATATGACCCTGAGATGAGAGAATTATGTATTTTATTTCTGGAAAAATTCCTCCGATGACGCAAAATGACGAAGAGTTTTTGTCCAGAGGCTAAAGACTACAGCCAGCAGTCGGCGCTATTTCCACATGTTTTAAACATCGCACTCACAGCACTCGGCTCGGGAGCTGCGGAGATTCATGTAAACGGAGCGGTGGAGAGTAAAGTGAGTGTTTCAACTTTTCAAATGAATTCCTATGAAAGTTAAGCTTCCAAAGACATGAACTGAAAATGCGCCAGACTGTTCACGTGCTGTGAATGCAGCCGCAAATCCCGCGATTACCTCAGCTCAGCTCATGTGATGAATGTATCCGACTCCTGCTGCGTTTGTGCCGTGACGGCTGTGACATTCAATCGACTCATAATATATTGAACAGACACGTTCAGTTTTTAATTGTACCGTCTCTAAGTGAACTGATTTTATGAAAATGAAAGTCGTGGGCAAGTAAACCATGTCGTGTCTAGCGTAGGGCAGCGAAGTGCATTCTGGGAACTGTTGTCTTTCATCCCCATGAAACAAAAATACATTTTCTGTGTTTTCTCAGTCTAGAAGGCACCAAATTCAAAAATTATTTCACATTTCTACTACATTAATGACAGAGTTTAAATACAGATTCATCGTCCCAGCGCTGAAGTACCCCTTTAACCTTGTTAAAAAAAAAGGATGGATCATAAAAAACACATCTGAATAATTTTTCATGATCAAAATCCAATCAATAGTAACATGTTGTAGAGACTTACAGGGTTACTGCAGGAACCATACAGCTTCACGATGTTGGGATGATTTACACGAGACAACTGGCGAAGCTAATAGAGAGAATGGAGAAAACTATAAATTAGACCAAATGTCTGTTTCACTAACTTATTGAACAGAATATGACTACCTCAACAATGAAAGCATTTCTCTCTGATTCACTCTCTATAGTCTTGATGGCCACATCTCTGCCTTTCCACTTGGCCTTGCATACAACACCAAACGCCCCTCTGCCCACCACCTAAAAAACACACACATGTAGCAGAACATCACACAGAATGAATGTACACATTCACAATCTCACAGCACTGGAAAAAGAGCATAATAAAACTCAGGAACTCAAACATTACATGGAATCACATCTAGAACAGTGTAAAGGTGTTTTATAAATCAAATGGCAATGACTTATTTCAATAGAATACACTTCAAACACACTGTGGCTTGACAAAGACTATGCAAAACATAAAAATGAAGTTAAAAATAGAGATTAGGTGTAGTGAGATGCAATGTCAAGTGTCCCAGTTATAGTACAGCTATCAAGGGAATGTTAGCAGGACATTTCCACACTCCTGTCATCGTGTTTATTAACTATATCACTTGTGTGACATGTCCCTTACCTCTTCCACCTCGATATCGGCATATTCGATCTCCTCGAACGGGTACATAGGCGGTGTTTCCAGCATATCGGCGGAGGGCATAGACATCGCTAGCTCACTAGCCAGCTAACCATTAATACACAAACAACTGTCTTTATAGTATTAAAACTTCACAACCGAACGGTTTCAAATTAAAAATGGTAACTGGGGCACCTCTTCGTTCAACACGGCCCGCATTACACAAATATAAGTGTAAGATAAGTCACTTTAAAAACTTGTTTAGCGGCTAACGAGCTAACCTGTCAATCTAATCCGTTAGCCAGGCGGCTAAGAGGCTCCGAACTAGATTTAAGTATGTCAGACATGCCCAACGACGGTAAATGTTGTCATCCAAAAGGCGAACACGCCCTGGGGTCTCTGTGGAGTATCGTTAAGGGTATCCCATCGATATAAAAGCGCTGGCTGTGTGTGTTAGCGCTAGGCCGCTTGCTTGATGGATCTCCCCTCCGCGCAGCGCTCACTCCACACCGCAGCGGCCGCTCCGCACATCGGCCTCTCTATGTGCCCGAAAATACCGCTCGATAAAACCCGCTTTACGTGTCCCGTTGACCAGGACAAAGCATCCGAGCCATCTGATGCGGGATTAGAACTTTACAGCTCTCTCCTCCATGGGCTCGTTTGTTTTTCTTGTTTTCTGTGGGGGTTGTTTAAGCTCCAGGAAGTGTGCTGTGCGCTCTCTTGTATTGTGCCCCCTCTAGTCCATGCCAACTGAAATGTCTCCAAGATTGGAGTCAAGCAAGGCCTGCCAGAATAATTTCCAGTCGTTATAACGGGATTCGTCTTGATTTTAACATTTATCTGAAGGTGTTTTGCTAATAAGAATAAGAAACGAATCAGTTTCATTACCCTAATTGAGTAACATAATTTCTGCACCAGGTAACTTGCATGGAGGCCTACCGAAAAGCAATACATTATTTTTTTTTTCTTTGAAGAATGAAAAACTTTAATTTTATGTGTTAATCTGTTCAACATGTTTAAAGATTTGGGTCCAACTGCTTCCATTTTCTCAAAATATATTTTTATTTCCCTCTCACTTAATATTAGTCAACACTGTCAGAGCAATATTGATTATAAATATTGACAGGATTATGAAAATTTCACCTAAATTAAGGAATGAATTTCCTTATTTTCAGCTCTATTTATTTAATTGTCACCACATTCATGAAAGATAATATCTAAAACTCCCAAACAGTTTCTATACAACTTATGACAGTGTTGATATGTCTGGATTGTGACAGAAAATAAAAAGCACAATTGCTTGAAATTATATTAGAAATCTAAAACTTACCTGAATATGTGTGATGTTTGAACTCTTAGCAGGTAAAATGTGTAAAAAGGATGAAGGCTGACTTTAATATTACCAGATTTTATACATATAAATAGTTTGATCAAGCTTTTTTTGAAAATAATCAATTTTATTATGTTATTGTTGATTCCTACCGTATGTCTGGGGATATTTTGTTATACAGCTGTTTGTGTAATTGTGGAAATTGTTTTCCCTTGTACTAACATCATGTAAAAATCCTTTGTGATCCCTACCTGTGTAAGTATATTTGTACAGTGTTGTGTTATCAAAACAATCATGAAAATATGCTGAGCAACCTGATCACATGCCCTCTGTGAGCTAAATATAAGCCCAGAATTTCAACCATCATTTCATGACAGCTGAAAATGATCCCTATTCATCACTGGAAAGAAACACTGCTGGAAAAACATAAACAACATTCGTTCATATGCAAACAAGGTTACTGAGATGAAGTAACCTTTCCAGCGGTGTGCTGTCCTCTCTGGGGAACTGGTGACATCATTTCCATTGTGGGTTCCATGCCGTGAGTAATGGTGCAGGTCTGTCTCCTTCATTTAATTTGGATAGTACTGGCAGGAAGTGGAGGAGACCGGGGCTAGTTGTCAAACATTTTATGTTTGACAACTAGCGTAACTAGCAACTAGCGTTTTATGTTTATTATTCAGTTTCTGTTCAGGCACATACTATGAAAGAAATTCCACTGCTATTGCCCACAATTGAGCGTAATGGTGTAGAGCAAGAAAGTCCAACCTACAGACTGTAAAAAAAGATGGACTACGGCCCTTCACCCTTTTCCATTGTAGAAAAGTGAAGCTGCCAATGTCCGAATATGGCGTTGATTTGGGACCTGCGTCTGTGCAGTAGAGAGCAGGAAGTAGAGCCGTGATATCAAAAGCCTCCCTCTCACACTCCCGCAGTATCTGTTAGTACAGTTTACTGCAGAACAACTCATTATGTCGGTGTGAAATAAACAGTTATGGAAATTTAGAAATTAAAGCTAAAGCACCAATCTCCTCCCGAAAATAGTCTGAGAAGCTGTCAATCACAGCTGTCAATCATGACATGACTAAAACCAGACTTATTTAAAAACACTTGAACTTACATCAGGTTCCATTAGAACACACGGAAGAGGCGGGGTTTATGAGCTATACTGGGACCAACCACCTGGGGGCGATCAAGACTCTTCGGCTTCACTTTTTAGGACGTGTGTGGCACTTGCCGTTGGCGCATAAGTTACACATAAAGCGCGCACACAGAGAGCCGAGCGCATCATTACCAAACTGAGTTCTCGTTTGCATCTAATCGCTTTTAAAAAGACAAATACGCACAATTTACGCCAAAATTCCAGTTTGTACAAGTTTTTATTCTGAGGCATGTTTATAAAAGTTACTGGTGTCCTAAATGAACTACTGCCTAATCCTGTCTTAATATAAGTCCTGTATTTTTAAGACTTTTCTTATATTTAAGATTTACACATTTCAATTAATAGTAAAATTCCATTAAATTAAATAGAATAATCCTTACATAATTTAATTCAATAATTGATTAAGGATTGTTCAATTATTCAATTAAATAGTGCAAGGATTATTTAATTCAATTTGATGAAATTTTACTATTAATTTGAAATGCGTAAAAAGTTATTTAAAAATAAAAATGCAACCTTATATTTTCTCAGATGAATTCCTGAGTGTTATTATAGTTTGAAACATTTTTAGTAATTTCCTTATGTGCTTTTTTCATTTTATTACTTTTTTTCATTTTATATATTTCTATATAGGCTTGATTTATTTTTATTTTAGTTTTTATTTATTCTGGGTTAATATGCTTCAACTTCAACTTATTTCATTTAATGGCCAAGGCAACATTTCTAATTTTTGTTTAGTTTAACTTTTTCAACTGATATTTTTATTTTTATTTCAATTTTATTTCAATTAACAGAAATGTTTTTAAAAGTTGTAGTTTTAGTTAACGATAATAACCCTGCTTTTGACATTTAGTCCCAGTCTCCCCTATTTAATAATCTTATAGACATTTCTTATGGAAAATGCCCATAAAAAAGAAACTTTTCTGTAATGGTGCATGGAGGCCTGTCTCTTTTATTTCATTTTAGATCTTACTACTGGGAGGAAGTGGGAGAGACCAGGGCTAGTTGTCAAACTTTGTACCCATTTGCAAATACCCTAATGTCTGGACTAAGAAAATACTGCTATTGCCCAAAGAACAAAATGGTAACATTTTAGTTTAGGGTCAAATTCTCACTATTAATAACTGTTTGCTTATTAACATGGATATTATGATATTGGCTGTTTATTACTTATTAAGCACATATTAATACCTTATTCTACATCCCTTAACCCAACCCAATATTTAACTTAACAACTACCTTACTAACTGTTAATAAGCAGTATTTAGGAGTTTGTTGAGGCAAAAGTCATAGTTAATAGTTAGTTATAGTGAGAACTGGACCCTAAACTAAAGTGTGACCGAAAAAGTATACAGTTCCTAATGGGTAATTGGTTTTCAACATAGTATACCTATACAATAATAATAATAATAATAATAATAATAATAATAATAATAATAATAATAAATAATAATAATAATAATAATAAAATACTATATATATATTTTTTTAATTTAGTTTTCACACAAAACCTTAGTGTTCCTCAGATAACTATTAATAGTCTTTCTTATGGACTGTTTTTTTTATTAGAAGAATACCGAACTTACAGAAATAGCCTTTCCAATTATCTTAAACATAATGCTATTATGATGATGCAGTGATAGTAATTAGGCTGAGCAGATATATTGAATTGTGGCCACACAGGTACCATTTATATCCCCATGTAATAATTAGGCTTAATGATAAAGCCAAATGGCTCATTAGAGTGCTCAACCACGTTCGTCTGAGACAGAGTACAAGGCTAGGCATATGGTGTGGGATCTGGCTCTGAACAGATGATATTTGCTTACCTTGTGTTGCTAGGTTGTCTTCATCCAGAATGCCCTTAGACACACAGCATTGCCCTCATCTGCTTGTTATTTTGTAAGGCGTGGGAACAGGCATCATTCTGTCTAACAAGAACCTTAGTGAGAGTCCATCTGCGCACTTTCCCATCAACACAGCCACACCGGGCGACAACTTTGAGCTTTATTTAGTGCTATACTCACTCGAAAAGGTGCTTTCATTGAAGAACTAATACAGAGAAGTGAAAAGCATTCTTATTTACTTAGTTGTTCTACCACATGGTTGCGCTAGTGCTCTATCTCGTTGGCACCAGCAGAAAGCGCCCCATTACCTTCACTATGATAAAGTGTTGAAGCAGCCACAGAACACATCGTAGGTACATATGCATTGCTGCGATACAATTAGAATAAATTCATTAATTTCCTTATGCGGTATCAGCACTCTGTTGAAGTGGAAATAATCTTTTGCCTTTTTTAAATTGATTGATTGCATAATGTTTCTGCAGCTGACAAACATTTGTCTTTCGTTTATGGCTTTTTAGATGCCGCAAGCTCTTAAGCTTGGCATTATGAATATCCATGTCCCAAATAAGACAAACAATGTTTAATTGGAGTAGGAAGAGAGAGTGTGTGTGTGTGTGTGTGTGGTGTAGGGGTGCGAGAAAAGGCTGCTCTTTGTAAATATTCATGCAGATCATTTTGTGTAAGTAGAACAATTCCCTCTGCTGCAGCCAGACAAGCAAAACAGAGAGAGAGAGCATCAGGGGACTGTGTGCAGTCATTTTGTTAAAGAATTTTAACTCTATCTAAATGCTCCATTCATTCGCTCTGGATTTATGTGACACTTAAAATAAATCAGCTGAAGAATAAACCCAACAAGCTGATTAGTACTAGTCTACTGCTGCTGTAACAGTGAGCACCCACATAAAAGAGCCCCGTGAGCGATTTCTACACTCACTGAGTGCTGTTGCTGCTTTTTATATATTTTATTCAGCATAAGCTTAGAGCAAAATAAATGCACTGTATCTGTAGTGAAGATTGACATTCAGAGGGCTCTTTATTTACCAGAAATGTTGTATATACAAATTTTAAAGTAAATATTATATATAATATGTGAGGGTGCTACTAGTGAAGATAGTAGTGCAGTACCCTCCACTAATATTGGTAAAACTGAGCAAAGGCGGCTGTGAAAATAATCTGCATTTTTTATCCTTTTGATCTTTCATTAAAAAACAAAACAAAAAAAATCAACTTAAGTTGAACTTAAGTACTTTAAGTACTTTCCCATTCATTATATTATTTTTTTTTTTTTTTAGCACACCAGGGTGACCAGAAGCATGAAATTGTCCAGCCATAACTTCCTGTTCCACAGGAGTATGAATATGAGGAAAAACAAAGGCCAAATTCCCTTAATCATTCATCACAATGAGTAAAACCACAGAATATAGTTCTGATGAGCAGCAAAAGATTGTTGAGCTTCACAAAATAGAAAGTGTCTGTAAGAAGTTCAATCAACTAAAGATGTTCTGAATCCGCCTGGAAGAGGACATGTGTGTATATCGTCCTAATGCACGAGAGGAGGAGAGTTTGAGTGGACAAAGACTCTCCGAGATCACAGCTGGAGAAGTGCAGAGATTAGTTGATTTATCAAACAGTAAATCACCACACGTTGTTTGGAAGAGATTCAAGAAAAATCCTCCTTGCTCATCCAAAAACAAACTCCAGCTTACTCAGTGTCAGAGACAACTGGAGCTTCAGATGGGACCTGGTTCTGTGGTCAAACAACAACAAAAAAGAGCTTTTTGGCACAAACTAGCCAGATGGCTTTGGTGCAAACAGGGATCAAAAGTCCCCAATGCCCTCGGTTAAATACACCGCTGGATCTTTAATGTTGTGGGCCTATTTTTCCGCTGGAGGTCCTGGACATCTTCTTGTCAGATTCCTGGTATCATGGATTCGAACAAATACCAACAGATAAAAAATCAAAACCTGACCTGCTAGAAATCTGATAATAGGCAGTGGTTGGATCTTCCATCAGGACAATGATCCAAAACAAACATCAAAATCAACACAAAAATTCACAAAATGAAGCTTCTGCCATGGCCGAATAAATGAGTAGCTGAACTAAAGAGAAGAAGCACCAAAATGGATCTGGGAATCTGAAGGATCTGGAGAGATTCTGGATGAAGGAATGGGCTCTGATCTCCAAACTCATCAGGCATTACAGAAGAACACTCAGAAGGATAAACAATGCAGATTTATTTTCACAGCTGCCTTTGATTATATTTACCAAGGATGCCAATATTAGTGGAAGGCAGCTAAATGAACCATTGTGTCTTCTCCAGATACTGTAGAGGTGTTCTTTTCATGAGTTGAATGATTCAATGATTCACTCACTCATATATGCATTCTTCTTGGTGAAAATTAGTATATGAAAAGAGCAATATATCAGAATTCCCAATACTTACAAAACAGTAGGCAAAAATTACCAGATGCATCCAATGGACTATCATAGGCCCTATCCCAAATGGAACCCAAAGCCCTCGCGATCTTCCTCCAAGACCACACCTTTGTGAAGAAATGCAGCTTTGACTGTCAGTAGACGTCTGCTGCGGAGCTCGCTTCAGTTCGCATCAACGGCGCATATCGGGCCAAAGGGGGTGCTCATGAGAACCCTTCTGAAAACTTAAATGACAAATGAGATCCCCTACGGTCTTGTAGACTTAATGGACAATTGCACATGAAGTATGCCATTTGATATAGGGCCGTACTATCCTAATTTACTATCCTATGAGGCAACAAGAGAGAATTTCTAAATGGCAGTGAAGCAAAGCAAATGATAGGTCACATGATAATGACAACATGACTAATGTAGGCTACATCCAGATGAATCAGCGTTTATGAACAAATCTGCTTCTCACTCATAAAGAGAGGCTGCTCACTGCAGAGCCAGTTGGTGGAGCTCTCTGGGCGTAATGGGTGGAGCTTGAAGGTCCAGCCAAACCCTAAACATAACCCTATTCCTAAACATAAGTTGCGTTCCACCGCAGGAACTTTCCAGTGGTACTCGGTGTGTTTCGACCACAGGGACCAGCGTCTAAATGAAAAGTCCCTGCTTGTGAGGTAGTACTTTTTCAAAGTTCAGAAACTTTCGGGGGTGCGGCTTTGGCGCTGAACATGTTGATTGGTTGAGTTCACGGAGCATTTTGATTGGTTGACTCCACATAGCATTTTATTTTAACCATCATTTTTAAACAGTCTGCATGTTGCGGTACAGTAAGAGTTGTTTGCTATTTGAATCAACAATGGAGTTTAAAAAATATGACCAACGACGAGGTTCAGGCTTTATTAAGCTTATATAGACGAAGGCCTACGTCACCGGATTAATCTTGACGGTACTTTAGACTGCTATGGAAATGCAAACAGAAACAGGTCTGGGGGGAAAAAGTTCCTGGGACAACTTGTTCCTGGTAATTACAGTGGAAACAGGGCTATATATGTCAAGCTCCAGCCATTAAGACCAGACCAGATGATTCAATGGTTCATTCATAAAGAATAACTTTGTTTTAATTTATTGAATGAATCTGTATGTGAATGTATTAGTGAATTATCCAATTTTTCACTCATAAAAGCAGTTGTTTTTTTGTCCATGAATGAATCAGTGCTTTTTAATTAATCGTTTCAATGGATTTATTTAATGAGTCATTCACATAGAATCATTTTTTTCTTTCCTGAATGAATCAGTGTATATGAACGTGCCGGTTGAGTGAATGATTCAATTTACAAAAAAAGAAAGGCAGTTTTTTTTGTTCCCGAATAAATCTTTGCTTTTGATCAATCAGTTGTATAAATGATTCAAATGACGCACTCATGAAGACTCTAAAAATAAAGCATACCTCTTGTAGGATGTTATAGATTTTAGAAACTTTTTTTCACTTTATGAAAAGACATATTTTACAGTGTTAGCTAAATGATGATGTATCACATGATCTTGCTGTTTCTGACTAAACTTAGTTTTTGAATGCTCATAACAGCATTTGAATAAATGGCCTGTTCTCTTCGTAAAGCATAATTTGAGCTCAGCCGTCCCTGCAGGGTGTTGGGTGACAGAGTTACTGCAGCTGCTCTCAGCTGGAGCCTGGCTGCACAGCCAAAGAGACCAACTGCTGAGCATGGGGACCAGCTGAGACTGACCTTTCCGAATTGTTCCACCCGAGCTGGGGGACATTGTGCTTGATAAGTAGTGCCAAGCGAGAAGGGGGGTCGCCAGGGGCCGAGACTGTACTGCAACCGCACCAATGTTTTGCTTAGATCACGCAGATCCCAGTGATAAGACCTCTATTGTCTCTATCCCGTGGTAATTTGTCTGTCAAAGTTGAAAGAGGATGGAAATGACCTTTTCTGTCTGATTAGGCTGCATCCACTTTAGACCTGGGCCTTTTCATCAAAGGCGTCAGACATTATTAATCTTTAAAAGATTCATATAAGTAGATGAGAGCATTATCCTCAAGTGCCCCGGTTTATGTCTATCCGAAACCTTTTTATCAGAAAAAAATGGAGTAAGTTCCACTTCTAATCTGATGCAATGTTGTCATGTAAATTGTAAGTCTGTGGTAAAAAAAGAAACATTATTAAGCGCTAACATTTTCTCTCAGGAAATAAGTGATGTAAAATTGGCTAAAGTGTAAATACATTTATCTTCAAAAACAATCTTGCAAACTAAATCAACCCTTTAATGGAGAATTTCCATTGGAATTTATAGCCAAAGGCACAACATTTGCATCCGAAACCAAGGTATAAGTCCTGCAACCGTATCTCATAATGATGCAATGGAAAAGTGCAAAAATAAACAAAATAATAACAGTGATCTCATGAGAGCATGAATTTAGACGAATGCTGCGCACCGAAGGAATGGTATTTGTCTGGTAATGAGCTCTAGGGGCCAGAGCTTTACCATTATCAGCAGTGGTACAGAAAGAGGCCTGCTGAATATCTGCGAGTCACGGTGTTCTGTTCTTTATGACACACTTTGCTTATTTTCTCTCTTAGTTTCACTCCATTTGTTATGCAGTGCCTACATCTGATTTCAAAGAGAATCAATCATTTTAAAAAGTGATTTATGCCATGTGGATGGTGTCCAGAGTAGTAGATTAGCTCTTTAAAGCAGTCTCCAAGGGATTCAGCCCAGTAAACACTCGCTTTTTCGGGACCCAGAGGTCAGCCATTTTCTTTTTTCAGGGTCACGCCATCTCTGAATAATGACGCTTTGAGATTGTAGCATAAGGGTTGCAGTAGCTATGAATAAAAGGATTTGTTGCTGAGGCATTCTCTGATTTGGCTGTGTCACCTAGAATAACTAATTAAAGAAATAGTTCAGCCAAAAATGAAAATGCTGTCCTTGTCATGAACTCACTGCACTGTCATTTAAAAAAGATTTTCTTTCATCTGCAGAACACGTTTCAGCTGTTTTAGTCCATACACTGAAAGTCAATGGGGTCCAAAAATGTCAAGCTCCAAAAAGGACATAAAAAGCATAAAAATAATCCACACATCTTCTGTGGTTTAATCAGTCTTCTGAAGCCTTATTGGTGGCCTCAAGACTTTAAGTCATGTGACACACAAGAACCAATAGAGTGCAACAGTGGCGCTCTGGAAGTAAAAAAAAATAAGATAATTTTCTCCACAGACAATTGATTTTGAACAATAACTGGAGTAATAAACCTTTAACCCCTTAACTGTCACCCCCCTTTTTGAGAATAGGGGGCGTAGAATCAAAGCCATGTATCTAACAAAGTTGTATTTCAAATTTGAAGTTGAAATGACAAAAATGTAAAGGTGCAGTGTATAGTATTTATGACGATCTACTGACAGAAATGCAATATAATAGCCTGATTTCGTCATACTCAATTTTAGTAAGAATATGAGTCTGATAATGCTCCATTTGGCTGTAATTATGGGGTGTTTCAACCGAACCAAGAAAGACCTCAATTGGATAGACCTACAACCAATCAGAGCAACGTAGCGACGCATAACTTTAGTTGTCATATGTCAACAGAACTCAACTGCACTGTGTTGCCCAGTACGCGGTTTTCTCGCAGGGTGTTTTCCATGTCCGCGGGTTGAAGCGACCTCAATTATGTGATATATAGACCCAGGAATGCAAATTTTAGCAGGCAACCGTGCCAAAATAACACATATTTTACCCCCAAACACCATTTTTTTTCTGGAGAACCCTCCCGAAAAGCTATTGGGCTTGTTTTGGGCCAGTAGTTGGTGCGTTTTGTTGTACAGAGTAACATTAGAAGAAAAAGATGAGTGTAAACGATCTTTGCCTAAAGAATTTAAGGATACACAGAGTACTTACCAACACGTTCATCATTTCTGAGAGAAATAGTGAAGGTGAATGCATTAGAGGTTGCACCGACTAGTCGACTAGTCGACTTTAATACTCTGCCATGATGCTTTAATCTAGACGTCGACTAGTTGCTGGCCTATAGAGGTTGCAATATAGCTGTATTGAAATGCACACATATAGCCGATCGCACATCACGCGGAGATTGTGCGTGCCTCACACAAAACCATTCAGTAGCGCAGAAATGTATTGTCAACAGTGTTCTGTGATTTATCAATAAAATAGCTTAGAAACTGAAAAGTTCTAGCATATATTTCTTGATAACTAAAACAGCTTCATTATTAGTAGAGAGACGGTGGCAGGTAGAATTAATTCACACGCAATCACTCACTAATGCATTCATACATGTAATCTTTATTGTGCTACTTTATCTGTATCTTATTCAGAACGAGGAGAAATATGTGAGAAATATAGGCTAAAGACCATAAGACAGAAGAACTGATACAAAAGCTGATTATGTAGGACCAATAACCTTATGGGCAGTGCTGTTTCATATGCCATAGCTGTCCTGTGTGCAAGAAAATCCGTGTTCGCGTCTCTCAGCTCAAGGTTCAAGCATATTTGTTCATTAATGACGTTTTTACAGTAGCCCTAAATGGACAAACGCTAGATGCCGCTAAAATTTACACAGTGCAGTTCCTATGAGGTGCTGTACCAAAAATAGCCACCGGGTCTCACCCACATTCCATTTAAAAAAAATGTATGCATTCTCCTGTAAAAAATAAAAAAAATTCTGTCCAAATATCACTTCTATCACAAAGCAGTCACCAAATATGGAACCTTGAGGCTCAGTCCTTTCCAAAGATGTGTTTTATCAAGATTAGAAAAGGTTTTGACTATAAAGTAGTTAAAATCATTTTTGTAATATGAAACCTGACACCACCCACTAGGGGAGAAGTGGTATTTAGAGTAGTGTTTCCATGGTAACACAATGTCCAATTTCAAAACAGTGAATGATTTTTGAATTTATGATGACTAACAAACTATGTGATATGAATAAAAGCAATAAAAAATTAGCACCAAGCGTCCCGCTAGCGTCCCAGACCTACTGTGTGCCACAAGGTTTTTAACCGATATATGCTTTAGTTGAAGCCACTAGACTGCATTATTTCAACTTATTTGAAATAATTATGTTTGACGCAGAATGATCCACCAATCAGAGAATAGAAACAAAAAAAAAGGATTTTAAAAGGATTAGTTCACGTTTAAATAATTTACTCACCCCCATGTCATCCAAGATGTCCATGTGTTACTTTCTTCAGTTGAAGGTTTTTGATGAAAACATTCCTGGATTTTTCTCCATATCATGGACTTCAGTGGACCCCAAATGGTTCAAGGTCCGAATGACAGTTTCAGTGCAGCTTCAAAGGGCTTTAAACGATACCAGACGATGAATGAGGGTCTTATCTAATAAAACGATCAGTCATTTAAAGTTTTTTTTTTTTTTTAAGTTTAAGTTTTATAAGCACACATGTTTGCCTTGCTCTGTTCTGTGATGTGTGTACGTGACGTCACGTAATACGAAATTACTTTAAAAAAAGGTCACGCTTATCATAGGCGGAAGTACCGAGTCAGTGTTTACAAATGAGTGGAAGGAGGATTCAAAATCGTCCGACATCATTGTTTGACCTTTTAACTCCCTTTTTTTGTAAACAGCTTTTGACTTAGTATGTGCACGGTCAACAACGACTCTTTACTTCCGCCTCAGACAAGCGTGACATTTTCAACTTATTTGCGTATTAAGTGACGTCACGTACACATATCACAGAACGGAGCAAGGCAAACATTTGTGCTTATAAAACTTAAAATTTTGAAAAAAAAATGTTTTAATGACCGATCGTTTCATTTGATAAGACCCTTATTCATCGTCTGGTGTGGTTTAAAGCCCTCTGAAGCAGCACTGAAACTGTCATTCGGACCTTGAACCGTTTGGGGTCCATTGCCTCTATTATAAGGATAAATGTTTGCATCAAAAACCTTAATTTATTTTCAACTGAAG
Source organism: Gobiocypris rarus (assembly GCA_023029165.1). Classification (NCBI taxonomy): domain Eukaryota; kingdom Metazoa; phylum Chordata; class Actinopteri; order Cypriniformes; family Gobionidae; genus Gobiocypris; species Gobiocypris rarus. The sequence goes on from CM040917.1 coordinate 33,015,618, forward strand.
AAAGAAAGACATGGACATCTTGGATGACATGTGGGTGAGTAAATTATCAGCAAAAGTTTATTTAAAAGTGAACTAATCCTTTAATGCACATGGCGTGGCGTAATAGAGTCTCCCTATACGCTCTCACTACTTAAAATATTTGTATATATTTACATGTTTAGCAATAAAGGTCAAATATATTGTTTTTTATATCATCTGAATCTTTAAATCAATTGTTTTATTTTTCTGCTTAGTTTTTTAATTTGATCTTTTTTAATATATTGTTTTTTATATCATCTGAATCTTTTTGTCTAAATTCAAATGCACCATATTTAGCCATTTGGGTTTTATACCTGACTTGATCAATGTTTTGATTTTATTTGATAATGAAAAAAACACTTAAATGTAGCTATTTGTCATACAAAGTGAACAAATCACTTCAGAAGACTTGGATTAAACCACTGGAGTTGTGTGAAATACATTACAGTGAGTCATTTTTGAAACTTTTGGACGCATTGACTTAACAAATGGACAAATCATCTTCAGATCTTCTATTGTGTTGGAAGGACATGAGGGTGAGTAAATGATGACATGACTCTAAATCCCTTTAAACACTGATCATACACGAATGAATCCCAATCAAAACATCTTCGAAAAGTTTTTCATGCTATTTCAGGCTCCATATGTGCCTGTGTGGAATTTATCAGTGTGAAGACATGGAAGACAAAATTCAGGCACTAATGTGCCACTTTCTGCCTTTCTCTGTGACATTCTTACTCCCTCATTATGCTGTCCGTCAAACCCGGGTGCATAGGAGTCAGAGTGGCCTGAAATGCGTCTTCCTGCCAAGGCCTCAGATTTTGTGGTCACTGGCACTTTATTCAGGCATAGGTCCATTTCTGCGATGAGAAGAGAGCAGCATTCGTAATGAGGGTAAGAGCACTCACCACAGAAAAACTGCAATAGAAAGAAGAGAAGGAGAGGAGAGTCGTGTCTGGCTTCTCTGGATAAAGGAGAGTCTGTCGGTTAATGTCTGCATCTGCTGCAGAACCCCGCTATGAGGGAAAGAGAGGGGAAGAGCTCACTCTCATACTCCATAGGCTGTCGGCTGCACCAGACAGACCGGGATCAAGGACATTCTTGTTATTTGTGATTATTCCTCCTGCTATCTCCTCTCCTGCTTTCTGTAGAGGAATGGAGTGATAAAAAAGGCAGACGACTCAAAGGAGCCTTCTGTGTGGCTGAAGACATCAGCTTGGAGTGCAGAACAGCTCATTTCTCTTCAATGCCACTGGGTCAGGTGTGCAGGAAACTGTGGGATTTTGTGGGATTAGGGCCACCCTGTTAGCACTTAGTCTATACAGCTGACCAGCACTGAATTTAATGTTTTGGAGGCAAAGCTTGGCCCTCGGTGTGACCAATGGTAATGTTTTCTGTCGGTCAGGACAGAGTCAGCATTTGAAGGTTGTTTCTAAGATTGTCAGCTGGGACATGAAATAAAGGCTCTGATTTATGACTACTTCTGTCTATCTATCTGTCTATCTGTCTATCTATTTTTTTTTTTTTAGTTTTTAGTTTTTTGGTTAAGCAGATATATGTAATAATAAAGGTGTTTAGGCCAAGAATTCCTTGGAGTATAGTTTATTTAACTTTATTCTGTGCCTGATAAGAAATGATAGAATTGTGAATGTATTCTTAAAAGGATAGTTCACCCCAAAAAAATAAAATAAATAAAAATAATTATCCCATAATTTACCCACTCTCAAGCCAACCTAGGTGTATATGACTTTCTTCTTAACTCCCTGGAGCTGTTTGGGTTACTTTTATAATGGATGGATACACTTTTTGGGCTTGGAATTTTGGGCCATTATAAAGCTTGGATTAGCTAGGATATATTTTTTAAATATAACTCAGAATGTTTTCGTCTGAAAGAAGAATTTTTCATATACACCTAGGATGGCTTGAGGGTGAGAAAACCATGGGGTAATTTTCCTTTTTGGGTGAACTATTCCTTTAAATGTGAAAACATACAACACTGTTCAAAAAATTTTTTTGAAAGAAATAAATAGGCTAATTTTATTCAGAAAAGACACATTCAATTGATTAAAGGTGCAGTATGTAAGATTGACAGCTAATGGTTGAAATTGGTACTGCAGTCCAAATTCTAAATATTGGAGAGAATTGTTTCTCCCGCCCCCTTGAGGACACACAACAATTGACAATGGAAGGCGAGGAGATACACTGTAAGTTTATGGGTTGGTTTATTGATCTATGATGAGTGGATATCGCATTTTAATAGAGAACAAAGATTTCAAGAATAACTGGCAGTATAGCATTGCTTTCCAGAGAAACGAATATGTGAACTCAGTATGTTTCCTCAATATCTGCAAACATTATGGTAATTTTATGCTTTTGTACAATCAAAAACTTACATACAGCACCTTTAAATGATACAGTAAAAACATTTATAATGTTACAAAATATTTCTATTTCAAATAATTTAATTTAATTTATTCATCAACAAATCCTGAAAAAAATGTACCATATATAAGATTAAGCAGCACAATGGTTTTTAACATTGATAATAATAATAATAGGAAATGTTTCAGCATATCAGCATATCAGAATGATTTCTGAAGGATCATGTGACCCTGAAGACTGGAGTAATGATGTTGAGGATTCAGCTTTGCCGTCACAGGAATAAATGATATTTTAAAATATATTCAAATAGAAATCAGTTTTATACTCACTACAATAGACTATAATTAAATGGATTTTAATGTGACAATGAAGCATTCAGCTGTGGCTGCAGTTAACCTAATACTGGTTTTCGTTTTTTTTCCCAGACAAAAATGCAGAATCACCACAGACCCCCCTCACATGAAAAAATACTATAGTATATGTGACCCTGGACCAACAGTCATAAGGGTCAGTTTTTTGAAGAGCTGAATAAATAAGCTTTCCATTGATGTGATGTTGTTAGGATATGACAATATGTGGCAGAGATATGACTGATCTGAAAATCTGGAATCTGAGGGTGCAATAAAATGGAAATATTGAGAAATCGCCTTTTAAGTTGTCCAAACGAAGTCCTTAAATTGTAGTATATTGTGGTATTATAGTATTTAATACACTTTGTCAATTTACTGTAGTATATTCACTATAGTATGGTTAAAAAACACTATAGTATTTACTAGAGTAATTTTACTGTACGATAGCCTACTATAGTATTTTTAATGTGTGTGAAATCACATAGTGCTTCATCATTTCCTCACCTTTGTCGTCAACCATTTTATAGAAAAGCTCGGATTCCGCGTCGTTGTGCCGAGAGACCGCTAACCGCTTGATTTTTTCCTCTCTAAAAAGCATTTCATTTCTTAAAATAATGGAGTCAGTGCAGTGTGGAGATATTTGGATCTGTGGAGTCTCACACCGGTGAAGGGGAATTGACTATTATTCAGTGTTTACCTGCATGGTTCCTGCCAGGGGAGAGATGGCAGCTGTTTGTTTTTTCTTCACCTCAGCACACCATGATGAACTGTGACAGCTGACATCTGAGCAGCCAGTCAAAGAAAGTGCCTGTAATGAGCAGCCTGCTTGCTTGAGAGACACATGCCATCATATCTCAAATAAAGTTATTCTCCTCCTGTCTCTTTCTCTCACTATCACTCACTCACTCACACACATGCTGCATTTTCTCTTCAGGTGCCAGAGGCTAATGCTAGGCACGCTTATCTTGGGCTAGTTTATTTGTTTGTTTGTAAACAGGAGCGTTTGGATTGCAACTAGATTAAAATGCACGCCCGGTTTGACTATGAAAGTCAGTTAGCATGTTTGACACCAGATGCTAACAAAACCCTCGAAGGAGGCAGACATGACACCGGATGCTTCTCGATGCAGGTGCACAGCACACTGCCATATGTACGGGCATCTGTGAAATATACATAAACCCATCATCTAATGAGGAAAGCACACCTGATAGTATAGCAAGTTTACACGGGCTCTTATAATGCGATTAAGGCAGTACTACGATTAAGCTTGTATAAACAGAATTCTGTAATTATGTTAATGTGATTAAGTTCATAATTAGAGTAACATAATTGCAGTAAAATATGTGAAGTACTGCAGTCTAAACAGAATTGCTCTATAACGGCATTCCGTTTGGAGACGGCAAGATTTTTTATTTGTTTATTTACAATTTTTTTTTTTTAGAAAAGTATCTTATGCTCATAATTGCTGCATTTATTTTATAAAAATACAGTAAAAACAGTAATTCATATATTGTAAAATGTATTTTATTCCTGTAATGGCATCATTACTCCGAACTTCAGTGTCACATGATCCTTCAGAAATCATTCTAATATGGTTTTTAATTATTTTGAGGATTCTTTGTTGATTAGAAGGTTATAAAGAACAGCATTTACATATAAAAAGTTTTTGTAACACTATAAATGGATACAATAATTTCTTGAAAAAAAAAAAATTCTTTCTGATCCCAAACTTTTGAACAGTAGTGTATATTATTTAATTTCTTTTTTTGACTCTGATCAAAGTTAGCATGATATTATGCTAATGCAGGATCAAAAACATGCTGTATCTGAAATCTCATATATCAATACATTATACCAGAGAAATTATATCCGATGTCTTGGCATTGTCATTAGACCCTTGATTTGACCCTTGTGAACAATCATTTACCCAGGTATTGTAGAAGTATTATCAAACTTGGTACTATTAAATTCCCCCTGTAGTCAATAATTTTATCCCCAAATTTACATATTTAAATGATTTTTTTATGTGAAAAAATAGCTTGAATAGCTTGAATGTAACTGCTTCATTTAGAATATGCGGATCTATGAATACGCAAATGAGCCCCGCCTCCACTCAGCCCCGCCTCCCAGCTCAGAGACCCACTCACTCAACTTTTGCTCAAGTTACTGTAGTAAAAGCTGCACAAAGGGTTCGCTCTTTACAGCGTCAGACACATAACAGTAATTAATATGATTAGCCTTTAGATTGACTACATTATCAAACAGCTAATAATGCTAATGTTACACAAACCATGTTCCTGTTCGCCATCTCAGTCTGCCTTCTAACAATCAGCATCCTTAGAAACGCTTTGAACATCACAGAACGTCAGTGGAGAAAGGCATATAGTTCATCCTAACATCGTAATATACATCATAATATACATAATTCACCCACTATTTTGCCAAAAGTACCTGATATTTCATAAAAACAGAAAAATGTATGGCTTCTCTTGAGACTCCCCTGCTTCTCAGAAGTTAATGATATGCTAAAGCCCACCCACACATTGATGTGATTGGTTACAAGGTAGTTGTGTCATTAGCAACACCAGCGATTTTAAACCGTGTTTTTCAGCGTTGTTTCACTGCAGTTTTAAGGAGAAAATACTCAGCAATGGTGTTGCCTTATGAATTTGCACATGGTTTGTCAGAAAGCGTATTAAAAACACCACATAGACATACAAACAACATTAAAAGCTTGATTTTAACATTTAAGGAGCACTCACATTAAGAAAGTTTCATGGGCATTGTCAAATGTATGAAGCACAGAACACACTGAAGTCAAAGCTGCTTTCTGTTGGTCAGTGTGGCGGGCCCAATCCGTGGGAACTCATTGCAAAATCTTCATGGTCGGATGATGGAACAGAAAAAATGCTGACTCAGAGTTTAGCATCATATTTTGTTGGCTTTGGAAGTTTAAAAAAATACAATAAAAATAGAATTTACCAAAGTGATGATACAAGCTTTATAGATGAGCTCTGTTAGAGTGAATAAGAGAAAAAAAAGGCCTTTGTTAAAAGTTGAAGTACAGTCAATATTTGCTACGCACATAAATGCTCAAAAACTACTCATGTAGAACCTTGTAATAGACTTTCGACTCCACCAAGCATAAACGCCTGGAGAGGTCTCCTCAGAAACAAGCTTGTAGTGACATGCAAAATTAATAAAGGAAATTGAGATTCATTTATACCTGCCAGCACCAGCTTACACATCAGCAAAACTGCCAAGCAGAGGTCAAAGAAAGGGAAAGCCGATGTGCGGGCGGCCCAAGCATGGTTCAGAACTGCTTATTTTTGTTCTTCACCCAGATGCGTTATTCCCTGTGCGGCCAGAGTAATATGAATTCCCCCCTCCCCCCATTTGCACAAGCCATAAATCAGCAGCTTGAGAAGAAGCTGTCAGATCGGCAGCACGTGGCATCTGTAACAAAGTCAATATATTACGTCTCCCTTTCAAACATGGCTGTGATAACTGAGCAAAGAGCAAATCGATTGAGCTACTGTGCTCTATTTGCTTTTGAAAAATGTATGACAGCTATTTAGAAGAGTTCCACCCTGTTTGGAAGTCACAGGCTTCATAGATCCTCAGTTTTATTGTTTCGCCACGTGCAGCGAAGGGCTGGCCGGACGGCAGTGTTCCGTGATGGGCTTTCTCTAATTTACTCGTTTCAAATGGCTGGCATAATTCTCAGTTTTAAAATGCCAATATGCAGCACATGCCGCCGCGAGGCACAATCTCACTAAAATGCTAAAGTCTCTAAATCTCCCTCGTCCTTTCTTCTCTTTACCCTCATTTCTTTTTTTGCCAATTTAATTAGCTTGAATTTTCCATTACACACAGGTTCAATCACATCAGTGAACCTGGTAGGCAACTAATTGATTTCGAGAGTGCAGCTAGCTCACTGCTGATTCTCCAGAAGATCCCCAAGATTGTCTGGAGACTAAGGACAGAGTAATTTGGTCAAAAAGCTGTTTTTGTATTAGATTAGGCCAATGAATCTCATTTAGAACAAGAGGAGTTGCGGCATGAACCTCCCCAGGGTCCCATATGTGCTGGCGTTGACACATAAACCTGACAGACAGGCGATACTGTGGCAATATGGCCGCTTCATCAGCATTAGATCTCACCCTGCTGCTAACGGAAAATAAATGTCAATTAGCACAGATGGATCTGTGAAGTGTTCTATCCCGAATGCATCTTCAGGCCACACACTTCGGAGCTTCGCTCTAATTTCAGCCAATTTTTTGTCATCTGCTTGAAGTGCAACCTAGAGAGACAAAAGTCAATTTATTTTATTGAGAGTCTGCCGATGTTTGCCGTGTTTGATGCCGTTAATGAGTTTGTACTTAGTGCGCTTTCATGTTACACTGAGTGTTGTAGTAGGACTGTGTGTGCCACGAGTGTGACTTGGTCAGTCCAAATTCTTATCCAATTTTTTTTTTGAATTACCACTTGGTGTGAATTGACTCTTCTCTGACTTACCAGTTCGAATCTGCTCTCCTCTTCTCTTATGCACCAGTCTGTTCAGCCACATTTACTTGCCTTTCACATTTCAAAAGCTCATCTTCAGCGTAACTGTTATTCCGGTTCAAATAGATACAGTTCAGTATCTGCACCAAAGTAAATATCTTCTGAATCATCTCTCACAAATGTCTCCATGGTTATAAGACACGTTTCTCTGTGCAAGCAGGTTTTTATGCTGGTTATGTTGACAGAAGTTAGCCTATTTTCAGGCGCTGCATAATATTATTGTGCCGCTTCACCCATGGTACGGCAGTAAAGTTCCTTGATTATTACACAGGAATGAGAGAAGAGTTCCTAGCCATATCGGTCTAGAAAATCATAACTTTTAATTTTCCGTTGGTCTTAGTACACGATGTAACTCATTTTTGAGTCGATGACAATACAAATGTAATCAACTAGTCTCTATTGTCCCACTTCCACTGTAACGGCACTGGATCTCGTGTCGGAGCTTGTATCATGTTCAGCGGGAGAACTTCTAACTTCAGACCGCCGCCTTACGTTTCCCTCGTAGCTGAAATATACTGTGACTGACTCCATAACCTGTCCATAAACAAACAGTGTACAGTTCTGAGAATATATTTTAACATCTTTATATTCTGTATTTTTTTGAATAAAATCATAAAATTTCATGCAAACATCAGGTGTTTCCATCACGCGAAAAGACCAACACGACACTCGTTTAAGTGACTCAAGTTGTGCCCCTGTATGTTGCTTTCATAAAATTAAATGATATACTGCACAATAAACAAACCCGTATTTTACCGAAGACATGCACCAACTTGACAGAGCTGCACTGCTTTCTCCTGAAGAGGTCACAAAAAGCATGGGATAAATAACTCAACCCCTGGGTTGTTATGTCTGACCAAAAACCACCCAAACACTGAGAAAATAACCCAACATTTATCCAAAAAGTCTCAACCCAGGACCCAAGACATTTTAGAGTGTAGTAAGATCTTATTTTATACTTAGGATTCTTTAGAATTGAATCCAAGCGATTCTTGCGATCTTGCACATTCCATAACAGTTCTTTCACTATTTAAGGTTACCATCTCTGTTTGGCAGGTGGTACTTTGAGGAGGTGTTTTTGTTAGACAATTGAGAAAAGTAACTTCTCATCTTCTTCATCAGCGATGATGACAAGCAGATTGACTGACTGCCATCTTGCTGATGATTTCAATTTCTGCATTCTTGGACTGCTGTGGGGACCTATCCAGGAAGCTTGTCAGTCACTCTGAATTCTCAGACATGTGTGGAACATCATAATCAGGGCAATGCAGCAGCAGTCAATCACACCTCAATAATGCAGGACTTTTCCTGCATTATTGTTGGCAGCGCTCAAAATGAGTGGGGTATTTGGAACCCCCTATAAGATTAAAATCCACAGAAATCAGCAATTTTAACCAGTATAATGGCACATATCATTGCATCACCTGTCAATTACATGATATCGGCGCTACGCTTGATTTCTGTAGAAACCTTGAAAACACCAAAGACGCTTTAATATATTATGTGTTTTATTAGACATGAGCAACTGTTTGCATACCTTTATCTACAGAAAGCATATATATAGCTCAACACGGTTAGTCTTTTTGTTTGAATCTCATGTTTTCTTGATTTACTGCGACACGTTTGTACCATGAATCCGAGACAATGCTATTTTGTCAAGTGGCTAACAGCATAATCAGGTAGAGCTTTCTTTGTAGTATCAGTAATAGGCCTAGTCATTCAGCTTTTATTAATATGATATCTAGCTTACTACACCGTGCAACAAATGTCAACTACGTAGCAGCAAACGCACGTAACATACATTTGAGTGTGTTGAAAGTTATTTTAGTTTTGACCAAGTAAAAAGCGCTGGTCCCCCACAATTTTAATTCATCAAATAAAGTGACCTCTATGAGTAGTGTCATGATTCCTGTCTTGTGCACCCCTGGCCTTGTGTGGACTTTATTGTTACTTTCTGTTTTACGCCATGTTTTGTAGTCCTTTGTAGTTTTTCTTGTGGATTAGTTCTTGATTGTTCCCAGGTGTGTCTTGTTTGCCAATCTCCTCTTGTGTATTTAAACCCCAGTGTTTCTTGTGTTCTTGTGCCGAGTCTTGTCCTGGATGTTATGTTTGGTACATTCATCCTGTTTCCTTGGTTCTCTCAGTTGGATTTGTTATTATGTTTATTTTTAAACTCACTGCATTTGGATCCAGCTCTCTTTTGATTTTGAGTTTACTCTTCGTAACAAGTATGCTATAAAAAAAGTTGCTGCCTTAAATTTAAGTACAATCAACTTGGATTTTTGTCATTTCAACTTAAATTCCATCAAACACTTAAAAATGAGTTGAATCTTAAAAAAGTTGACAATTGCTTAATTTATTTTGATCAGTTAAAGCAATATAAAAACATACACTATATTACCAAAAGTTTTGGGACGCCTGCCTTTACATGCACATGAACTGTAATGACATCCCATTCTTAATCCGTAGGGTTTAATGTGGAGTTGGCCCTTTGCAGCTTTAACAGCTTCAACTCTTCTGGGAAGGTTTTCCACAAGGTTTAGGAGTGTGTTTATGGGAATTTTTGACCATTTTTCTAGAAGCGCATTTGTGAGGTCAGGCACTGATGTTGGACGAGAAGGCCTGACTCGCAGTCTCCGCTCTAATTCATCCCAAAGGTGTTCTATCGGGATGAGGTCAGGACTCTGTGCAGGCCAGTCAAGTTCATTCAGACCAAACTCGCTCATCCATGTCTTTATGGACAGATGCTTTGTGCACTGGAGCGCAGTCATGTTGGAACAGGAAGGAGCCATCCCCAAACTGTTCCCACAAAGTTGGAAATTAATTGTATGAAATTGTCCAAATTGTCTTGGTATGCTGAAGCATTAAGAGTTCCTTTTACTGGAACTAAGGGGACAAGCCCAACCCCTGAAAAACAACCCCACACCGTAACCCCCCTCCACCAAACTTTACACTTGGCACAATGCAGTCAGGCAAGTACCGTTCAGAGACAGACAGAGAAGCGTGACTGGTCACTTCAGAGAACACGTCTCCACTGCTCTAGAGTCCAGTGACGGGGTGCTTTACACCACTGCATCCATTGCTTTGCATTGCACTTGGTGATGTAAGGCTTGGATGAGCTGCTCTGCCATGGAAACCCATTCCATGATGCTCTCTACGCACTGTTCTTGAGCTAAACGGAAGGCCACATGAAGTTTGGAGGTCTGTAGCTATTACAGAAAGTTGGTGACTTCTGCGCACTGTGTGCCTCAGCATGCGCTGACCTCGCTCTGTGATTTAATGTGGCCTATCACTTTGTAGCTGAGTTGCTGTTATACCCAATTGCTTCCACTTTATAATTTTGACTGTTTCATACACATGAAATAAAATAATGTGAATTTAAGTGATCAATTGTAACTGTAACAAAGTTCCAGTCCAGGGAGGGAGGTGGACGTTAAACATAACTTTAATCATAATAATTGCAATAAACATAAGCAACAAAATGAAAGTGGTAGCAGCCGACTGCGGCATACAAGCATAATAAAAACAGGTCCACCCTTTTTCATAACACAGCAACGTTAAGAAAAACGTGTATTAGCTCATCCTTGAACATGATTTCTGCCTGAGTCCCATCGGTTTGCCTTCCATCGGCTGTGGAGGTGAAGATGACAACTTCCATATTTCCACACTCATTCACTGCATCATCAAGCTACACCTTTGGTATGGTTTCGAATAAGCAACCTCTAACGTCAAAACTGTGCCTTTAAAGGGATAGTTCGCTCTTATGTCGTTCCAAACCTAAATTTATTTATTTCTTCTGTGGAACAAATAAGGTATTTCGAAAAATATTTCAGCTGTCCTGTGAAAGCCATACAGTGAAAGTGCATTTCTGGGTGAACTATTCTTTTAAGCAGGCAACAAGATGATGATTTTCATGATCTACAGTAAATGTTTACAGTAACTGAGGTTTTATTTTTATTCTGTCCCTTTAAAAAAAAAACTATAAATGCCCCAATGACCATCTGTATATAGAGGATGTCATTACAGAAGCATGTTAGCCATATGATTTCATTGTTGTTGAGAGCAGGGGCAGATCATGACATAGACATATAGGCAACCGCCACACTCTCCACAACCCTATTGCTCATTCGCTGCAGTTTTAAGGGATTGCGCCCACTCACTGAAAATGAGTCGTGTCCTTGCAGGTAACTTTTTTCTGAGCAGCTTCTTGCAGTTTACTTCCATCCCACCGCCCCCTCTCACGGCTGCCGCTGCCTGCCTGTCTGTCTGCCCATGAAAACGCTCCTCACCTGCGAGAAGCCAAAAGTGAAGGAGGGATGAATGTTTATGTTCATAGTGCCAGACAGAAGAGGTAAAGTTGATGAAGCTTGAGAAACTTGCCTGAGCCTTTACGCTTACTTGGACTTTCCCAGAAACATGCAGAGGATTTTAATGAAATGAAAGGATATAGTGGAAGCAAATCTAGCATAGTATTGAATGCTATTATGGAACAAACTTAATCTAGTGTGTTGTAATATGCCCCGCATCCATGAAATGTTTTTTACATTTATTTTAACATTATCTTTGTTTATTTAGGTAAATGGCTAATACTTAAAATGACTTAAATTTGTAAAATGTTAAGTTCTTATAAATTTGTAAATGTATTTATTTATTGTTTTATGTTGAATTCATATGTTTTTCAAGAAACTGTTCAATTTAATAGACCAAATATGGTGTAAAAATAAGGTTGGTCCATGCGTCTACAAGGATAGTAACACTATAATGTTTTGGTCTTGTGAGTTAATTTTTTGGTCCCCATGAGGAAAACAGCTTTGTTTAGGGCTGTGTTTAGGATTAGGGGATAAATTATACAGTTTGTACATTATGTCTGTGGAGAGTCTCCATAAAACATGAAAACCCAACAGGTGTGTGTGTGTTTTTTAAAATTTGAAAATTAAATTTTTGACATTTTAAATGATTTCTTTTATTTCTTTTAAACCTGAGATTAAGATTTGATGCAACCACCCGACCCCCAAAAAATCCCTCAAATAAGTCCATACATGTGCATAAATGCTAAAAAGCGCTAAAAAAAAACTTTATCTCATTGACCCTATTAATTTAATAAATTAATGAGTTGAACTTGAATGGTCCCATTATGTATTTTGGCCTAAAGGCGCAATATGTAGGATTTTTGGATGAAAATATCCAAAAAGCACTAGAACAATGGTACACATTTTGTTGACTTGTTTATTTACCTAATCCCAAATGTTTCCACGAATGTTTAAATCCAGCGAAATAAGCAATTTGAATCAGGACACGGGCCATGCGTCACCTATCAATGACATCATACCCGCGTTACCCACGAATTCAGAATTTCTTATTTTGTAGAAACCATGGAAACACCAAAGATGCTTTAATATATGATGTGTTTTTATTAGACAGATAAACTTTTTCGATACATTCATAGACAGAGAACTAATCATCGTTTTACAGCTCAACACAGAGATTACTAGATAACCAGATTTAAACAATAAGACTTTCTTGATTTACCGCGAGTACCATGTTTTACCATCAATTTAGCTCACTGCAGTGTGCAACACGTGTCTCATAGTCGCCGCAGAGCGACCGCTCAGAGTAACATTATAACATAACTCTCAACACACTCAAATGTTTGTAATATGATAAAACAGCACTGCATTCCTCCACATACGCATGAGCGGAGGAAGCGGAAGCGCTCGTCTGACAGAATAAAAGCTCCACTGCACTCTTCTCTCATTAGCAATCACTCCAGCGGCCTCGTTCAGCCCTAGCTGCTTCATGCTATACAGTAACGTTAATAAATTAGCTCATCCATGAATATGATTTCTGCCAGAGTCCTGTCTGATTCTTTTCCACCGGCTGTAGAGGTGAAGACAACAACTCCCGCAAAATCATCATCAAGCTTTGCCTTTGTTTTAAATATAAGCGACCTCTAGTGGAGAAAATTACATATCGAGCATTTAAAACCAAGATAAATGTTTCACACATCTGGACATTCCAATCATATTTTTGTTATATATAAATGTTAAAAACGTGTATTCCCTCAGAAAGAGCAGAGTGATAGGTGATAATGGCCTATGGGGTTGATACTGGTGATAATAGCTTATGGGGTTGGTACTGGTATCCCCTGGTAATACTATACATTAATGTCAAGTATGAATGTGCAGTGGTTTGCACCTTTAGCTGCTAGACTGTAAAGATGAGGTCCAGTAACAGGAATTGCCTCTTTCCTGGATTTCAAAACACTCATTAATTTCCCTCTGTATGTTACAGCACAGAAAATGAGAAATATAAATTGCTTGTTTCAAAATGCTTACATTTTCATTCATGTCTCCGACTGGGAAATTTTAGCTCTGCGTAATATATGTTTTCTTAAAATAAAGTATGCGGAAAGTTCGAGCACAGCGAGTGAAAGAGAAATGTCTGCAAGTCTTTGAAGCTCCAAAGAAAATTTAAGGATGCCAAACAGTGAGAGAGAAACTCATGGGATTGTATCAAAAAATGTGGAAAAATACTGTGGTTTAACTCTTAAAACACACCCCTGCCTTTGTCCTATCCATTGGCTGGTGGAAATAATAGGAAAAGAAAACCAACAAGGCAGCCACTTTTGTTTGTTGCGCTTCAAATTTCACAGCACTTCTCATTATATTGCCACTGAGTGAATGGCTGGACGAGAGAAGAAGAGAGTCAGAGAGATAAATGGAGTTAAAGAGCTGCCACATCCAAGGCAAAGTCTGGTGAACAGACATAAAAGACAGTAACTGAAGTGGATGCGTTTTGAAACGGTCTACAATTGGAGACCTCCAGCATCTAAGGACTAAAAGTTAATCTCTTTTGACCTCAAAACACACATATACACAGACCCGTGTGCCATTTTTTTGCGTATTTCTGCACAAAACCTGCTAACCACTCACTGAACAGGTGCCAGATGTGTTTAAATTACACAATGCAAGCTAAACGGTGCGGTTCATTATAGTGGATTTCCCCCTTTATTTTCTCCCCCTTTTTTATACTGCTAGGATGCTTGTAAGTTTCGTTCATTATACATAACATACTTATAGTTTACTATATATTTATTAATTTTTTTGCACTTCTGAGTAAATCTGAGAAAATCTTATTTTTGTCTAAGACTTTGTCCTGATGGGATTCAGAACGACTCTGATCAAAACACAGATGTAGTAGATCGAGTCCATCAACAACCCCAAAGCTTCACAGTGGTTTCCTTTTTATGGGTTCGACATTTCATTCGGTAACATTAGGCAGTTTTGATTTACACGAAAGACTTTATATATAGGAAGATGGTGCACTCCAATTACTTATGAATGGGAGAAAGTGCAACACCCAATATGGCGACTAAGCCCCTCCTTCTAAATGAACGTGCCAATCGTTGATTAGTAAAGTCATCGCATCACTGCAGCTGCCAGCTCCGGTTGCTATAGAAACAGGCAATGTTCTGAGCTTAGGACTGCCCATGTTGCAATGGCAGCGCCCTTGCTCCAAAAGCAATAACAAAACATCATTTTTACTTTAAAATGGTTACATTAATCGTGTTTGTTATATAATTTTTTATTAAAGTGGAAATCAGTTTACTAAATAATGTAAACATGACTGACTGCTTCATTTCCACTTGAAGGCTGAATCACTGGAGTCACATGGACTTACGATGTCTTTACTACCTTTCTGGGCTGTGAAAATTGCAATCACGTTGATTCAGAAACCTCTCCGATTTCATTAAAAAATTATCTTAATAGGTGAAGATGAACGGAGGTCTTACGCGTTTGGAACGATATGAGGGTAAATAAGAAGTACATAAGTTTTAGTCTAAAAGAAGTATACTAATAGCACACTTGGATAAACTTATTTTTCGCAAGGGTATTGAAGGAACAAATCATTTCTCACATAAGTATTGTAACGGGTAGATATATATTTTTAAATTATTATTTTCAGGGACTTTTATTTTGTGGGTGGACTGGTTTTGGCGTTCAGAGTGCGCTGCGAGAAGAAGAAGCAGAGCGGTGTATGAGAGTGACGCACAAAGAGATTGATGTGTTGTGTTCGAGAAGCTCGTCCGATAAAGTTACTTCACGGAAGTTAATCGGGGCTTTAGTTGAACAAAGGACTACAGTATCAGGTGATTTTTGTGAACGGTATCCCGCGTTCGTGGTTGAGAAGTTTTGTGTCGTTTTACTCCATGGATTGCATGGGACTGCTGGAGTGATGCAGTAACGCTTCGTGAAGCATCCGTAAGTGCATATAAAGTACAAATGTTACTCAATTGATGACGATTGGAGGATATGTTAAATTTTTGAAGCGTTTTACATTTTTACTTTTTGATTGAGAAGCAGCCTTACGAACTAGCGATCCATCTGAACTGATCACGCATTATCTGAGTGTTCTGCACGTGTAGTTGCGCGTGAGATGAGAAATGCTGTTGATGCGGAATGTAGTTGTGAGAAGACTCGTGTTTCAACATTTTGTTTTGGTTACCCTGCCATCCAAACGACATTTCAGATTGATTCATCTCAGTTTGGTTCATTTGGGGTTTTGATTCGTTTTGAAGAGCTTTGGATTTCTTTTGGAGCATTTCATTGAGTTTGAGTGATTCAACTACGCTATCTCAAGTGAATTTCAACGCACGCCACGTCGAGACAACGCACTCAAGTCATTTTCTATTGACAGTTTTTCCCAAGTTATGCCCTTTTGGTATTTTGATCCTACAGTGAACTGTGAGTACTCAGTTGAACTGCAGAACCTAAAGTGAACTGTGAGTACTTAAAGGACGTTTCACGTAAGTGTTTTTTTTATTTACGGTGAAATTTCATTGCGTATGCCCTTGTTGTGTTTAACAGGGATAATTTGAGCTGTGAGCACTCATTGTAAAAAAGGGTTTACAAAAAGTCATGTGTTTTCAATTTTGAAATACCTTTGGGTTTGATTATTGTACAAGCAAAAAGTTTATAACTTTTACATTGAAGGTGTTACTGGCCTAGTGACTTTTGAAAGAAAACTCAAAGGCTGTTATTTTTATTTTTTTATTTGTATTCTTTATTTAGTGGTTATTTAAGCTGAAGTCACACCTCCTTACAAGGAAGACACATATAAACAGAAATTAAATACGGTTTAATTTTTGAACTTACCTTCAGTGTATCCTTTTTGGTTGAGAGCTGTCCGGGAGTAGGGGCGTCTTACCTACTTTATTAGACCAGGAAGGGAGGAATATATTCAACTCATATATATTTTCACTTCAGAAAGCCACCTTGTGACATTACTTTAACTGAAGCCTACCCTTGTCGGTCTGTAGAGTGCGTCTCATTAGAGTAGGACACAACATATATACATTAGTATATAACGAGACTAAAAGCACTGAAAGCGAGGACCAAGATCCTTTCGTTATTCAGTCTTCCAGGGCAGCGCTAACAAATTTCCCCTACGGGACGGGCTAAATACCCCGTTACAAAAGTGGCGTCACGAACAGGATTCAAACTAGTCACATTTAAATAGTCACACGTCTCCAGGCCCACAAGTCATTGGTCAAGGAAGAAGATGTCTGAGCTTGAGGAATTAAGACGAGACATGGCAGAGATGCAAAGGCGGTTTGAACAGCAGGCAGGGCACTCGATCAAGCCAGAGCAGATCAAAGAGAAGCCCTATCCTTAGCAAAGGTGGTAATTGAGAGCCAGGCCTCCGCACAACCGACACCAGCTGCCATTTATATCCCTCGAGACAGGAAGCTCCCTGAATTCAGTGGTTGCGCGTCAAAGCCGGGAGAGCTGAGCATTGAAGAATGGGTGACATCGATGAAATCTGCATTTCAGGTCATGAGGGTTCCCACTGAGGACCAGATTGAGCTGGTGAAACAGAATTTAAAAGATGAGGCCAAAGCCACAGTGAAGTTCATGATGGATGGAAAGGAAGAGACGGTTAAAAACATCTTTACTGTTCTCCTCGATACATATGGAGATAAAGTGCCCATTGGTACAAGGCTTAAAGATTTCTATGATCGTGCTCAGAAGGTAGGAGAAACGATACGCTCCTATGCGTACGACCTCCGGGAAAGACTTAATCGTGTGCAGCTCCGAGAGCCAAATAGAGTGGCAGATGCTGAAAATGTTTTGAAGGAACAGTTGGTGTTAGGCTTACAAGACGACTTTTTGCGAGAGATGAAGCGCAGAGTTAAAGCTGAGCCAGATTTGAGTTTTGTTCAGTTGATGCAAGCAGCAATTACCTGGTCAGAAGAGGAGGAAATGCAGACTGCTAGTAATGTAAGGTTCAGTACCCGTGCCAGAGGTGTAGTGAATGCTGCTGCAGCACAGGATGCTTCCTCTGCTCTGTCGCTGGAGAAACTGCATGAGGCGATCCAGAAAATAGCGGCTCGTCAAGAGGAACTATATCAAGTTGTCCATGGGAAGGAGAGAAATAGGCCACAGCAGAACCGTCCAAAGAAGCAACCTTTAAAAGACAGTGAAGGCCGTTATATTTGTTATTCGTGTGGTGAACCCGGACACACCAGTCGCTATTGTCCACAAGGTGGCAAGTTGAAGGGTTCAGCTGCATTACAGCATACAGTGGAGTTAGCTGAAGTTACAGAGAATAAATCCGAGTGCGGTGCAGAAAAGCCCAGGGCTCTCATTAATTAGATGTCACAAAGCAGAATGGCTGGCTGATGAGACTGCTGAAGAACAGAAGGACGGTGCTTTTGGGGATTGCCTGGCCATTGAGGTGAAGATAGCTGGTGTCAAGACCAAGTGCCTCTTAGATACAGGGTCAGAGGTGTCCACCATATCTGAGTCACACTTCAGGCAGCACTTTGAAGAGCAAAAGCTAAAGTTATCCTCTGCGTGTTGGGTTAAGCTGACTGCAGCCAATGGACTGGACATTCCTGTCTTGGGATGCTTGCAGGCCGATGTAGAATGTCTGGGAAAAGTACTTCCTGGGAAGTGTATATTCGTTCTGACGGACACAAGCCCTGAAGTGAAGGAAATGAAAGGGGTGTCTGGAATCATCGGGATGAATATACTAAATGAAGTTCAGTCCTTGTTCATCTCAGCGGACGGGATGGAGAGGATTGATAAGTATAATTGCAGAGATGAAGCCCAGGTCCGGAGGGTTCTTGCTAGAGTTGAGAAAGAAGCAGGACATCTGGGGCCCGACGGAAGGATTGGGTATGTCAAGATTGCCGGAAGACAGCCTGTCATTATTCCTCCCCGCTGTGAAAAGGTGCTGGAAGGTCGCTGTGGATTGTCACCTAGGGTGATGAGTCATGTACTAGTAGAGCCTGTAGCTGGAACAAGTTTGCCAAAAGGACTCCTAGTGGCTCACGTTCTTGCTAAAACAGAGGGTGGAAAGGTTCCTGTACGTATGGTTAACTTGAGTGGAAAGGCTGTTAGGCTTGCTCCCCGATCCAGAGTTGCTTCTGTGTATAAGCCTAAGGAGGTGATCACAAAGGATGTGCTTGAATTTGAAGAAGATGATGGTGTACTTCATGTCAAAGAGTTGGTGCAAAACAAGGTTCAAGCTGATAAAAACTCACTTGTGCAGCTACCAGTTCCTGTTGAAGTGAACTATGAAGGACTCACACCAGAACAATGTGAGAGGCTCACGGTGTTGTTATCAAAGCACAGGGATGTTTTCTCCAAGGATGACCAAGATTATGGCTACACCACGGCTGTGGTGCACCACATTCCTACAGGTGAAGCACCACCAATAAAGCAGCGACATCGTGAGTGCCACCACAGATATTCCAAGAGGTTAAAAACATGTTCAAGATCTGGTGTCCCAGGAGTCCTCAAAGAAAGCAGTAGCCCATGGGCATCACCTGCAGTTATCGTAATGAAGAAGGATGGCAGTGTCCGATTCTGCTGTGACTAAAAGCTGAACCAAGTGACATGTAAGGATGCATATCCGCTTCCACGGGTGGATGAGTCCTTGGACGCTTTGGGCAATACTAAACTATTCTCTACACTAGACCTGACGGCTGGGTACTTCCAGGTAGCTGTGAGTGAGACGGATCGAGAGAAGACAGCTGTCACCACCCCATTTGGCCTGTTTGAGTGGACCAGGATGCCATTCGGGTTGTGCAATGCCCCGGCCACCTTTCAGCGCCTTATGGGAGTGGTGCTCGGTGACTTAACCTTTGATGTTCTTCTGGTTTATCTGGATGACGTTATCATTTTCTCCAAAGACTTTGAGAGCCACTGTGAGAGGTTGGAACTTGTCTTCAACCGGTTGAAACAGCATGGTCTTAAGCTTAAGCCAGGCAAATGCTTTCTCCTAAGATCGGAAGTGAAGTTTTTGGGGCACCAGATCTCCGCAGAAGGCATTAAAGTGGATAACGAGAAAGTTAAAGCTCTGGACACATGGCCAGTTCCAAGGAGTGTAAGAGAGGTCAGGCAAGTACTTGGGTTTATGAGCTACTACAGAAAATTTGTTCCAAGATTCGCCCAGATTGCCAAGCCACTACATGCGTTGGTGGGTGGAGGAAAGAAAAGCAGAACCTCTGCAACTTTCATCTGGAGTCTAGAATGCCAGGCCGCCTTTGATGAGTTGAAGAGGTGCTTGATGTCACCCCCAATCCTTGCATACCCCGATTTCAGTATGTCCTTTACACTCGCCACAGATGGAAGTCATCATGGATTAGGGGCCGTACTCAGCCAGAAGCAAGGAGGGACTGAGCGTGTCGTGGCATATGCAAGCAGAGGTCTGAGGAGATCGGAGAAAAATGACAAAAACTATAGTGCATTCAAGTTGGAACTCCTCGCATTGAAGTGGGCAATCACGGAAAAATTCAAAGAGTACCTTATGTATTCAAAATTTACCGTGATTACGGATCATAACCCATTACGTTACCTTGATTCAGCTAATCTCGGAGCGGTTGAGCAACGCTGGGTAGCACAGCTGGCAGAGTACAACTTTGAAGTATGCTATAAACCTGGTCGACTCAACATTAATGCAGACGCCTTATCGAGAATACCTTCCAGGGAGGAACCAGAGAAAGATGATGATGATGGCAAGGATTTCATCCGGCTAGGAGCTGAAGAAGTGAAGGCATGTTTGTGGCCAGGCAAAAGGAATGACCAGGAGGAACCTGAAGGCAAATCTGGTGCAAGCATCTGTAAGAGGAGAAATAAGTGGTTATAGCTGGAGTGAAATTGGGAAACAGCAAAGAAATGACCCTGTGATCTGTCCCATTTATAAAGCAGTGTCTGAGAACAAGAGACCAAGCAGAGTGGATCAAGGTTGTATGGAACTGAAACTCAAGAAGCTTGTCAAGGAATTTGACCGTCTTAAGCTGCGGCAGGAGTACTGTTCAGGTGCATCCTCGACCCTAGGGATGGAGAGGAGATCTGGCAGGTGGTTGTTCCTGAACCTTTACAGCGTGAAGTGTATGAGGGCCAGCATGAACATGGAGGTCATTTCGGGGAGAGAAGTACATTGACTCGCATGAGACGAAGTTACTACTGGCCTACTATGTCTGTGGATGTTCCAATGCTGGATAAGACAGTGCAAAAGATGCATACTGGCCAAGGATGTTTTTCCCAGACTTCGAGCTCCTATGACATGTACTAATGTCTCAGCCCCATTAGAAGTTCTTGCCATGGATTATACGCAGCTTGAGCAGTCTTCTGGGGTTATGAAAATGTGCTTGTTCTTACTGATATGTTTACCAGAGTCACGGTTGCTGTTCCTACCAAGAACCAGACCGCAAACACAACGGCAAAAGCTCTGATTAAGCACTGGTTCGTTTATTACGGTTGTCCAGCTCGCTTGCATTCAGACCAAGGCAGGTGTTTTGAGGCCAATGTGATCAAGGAGCTTTGCAAAATCTATGGTATAGGAAAGAGCCGTACGAGCCCATACCATCCACAAGGGAACGCTCAATGTGAAAGATTCAACCGTACCATGCATGATCTGCTAAGAACTTTGCCACCAGAGAAAAAGAGAGATTGGAAGACTCACCTTCCTGAGCTGGTGATGGCTTACAACAGTCACGTCCATTCATCCACTGGTTATTCTCCGTTCTATTTGATGTTCGGAAGGGATGCACGTTTACCAATGGATGTGCTTGGGGAAAAATATCTAGAAGAGGATGAAATTGATAACCTGGATGATTGGGTGAAAGGTCATCATGCAAGATTGAAGACGGCTGTGGAGGTTGCAAACGCAGCATCTCAAGAGGCTTCCAGAAGAAGAAAGAGGTTATACGACCGCAAGTCGTTTGGAGCTCTTGTGAGGCCTGGAGATCGGGTGCTACTGCGTAATCACAAACACAGAGGTAGAAACAAAATTCAGGATAAATGGGAAGACATGCCATACATAGTAGTAAAGCAAAACCACTCAGACATACCTGTGTTTACTATTAAACCGGAGAAAGGGGGTTCCACAAAGGTAGTACACAGAGATCAGCTTCGGCACTGTTCCTTCCTGTCACCCACTACACCGTGTGTACATCGGCGCAGAATGAGAGACAAGCCAGAGTCAGACACAGACATGTCAGACATTGTCTGCTTTCCAGAAACTGTTCATCACTCCACTTACCATGCACACACAAGGGTGAATCAAGGGGAATCAGGGGGAAGTAGAACAGCATGACAGTGGTGGGGGTCAGGATGTAATATCAGAATCAGAGATGCGGGTACAAGATGAAGCAGATGATGCTGATATTTCAGACGTTGAAAAAGAAAGTGTTCCTGAGATCAGACGTTCTCAGAGGCAAAACAAGGGTACCTTACCTGTGAAATTCAGGGATGACTACATTCTAAAATAAGAATCCATAGTGTCCTAAGAAACTTATAAGATATTGGGATATGGAGTTATACATTTATAATGTGATGTTTTCCTAATATGTTGTTTGTGTTTCAGAGATGAACCTGCTGGAAATGTCGATGGAGTGGCAGGGTTTAACAGGGGGGAAATGTAACGGGTAGATATATATATTTTTAATTATTATTTTCAGGGACTTTTATTTTGACGGGTGGACTGGTTTTCGGCGTTCAGAGTGCGCTGCGAGAGAAGAAGAAGCAGAGCGCGGTGTATGAGAGTGACGCACAAAGAGATTGATGTGTTGTGTTCGAGAAGCTCGTCCGATAAAGTTACTTCACGGAAGTTAATCGGGGCTTTAGTTGAACAAAGGACTACAGTATCAGGTGATTTTTGTGAACGGTATCCCGCGTTTCGTGGTTGAGAAGTTTTGTGTCGTTTTACTCCATGGATTGCATGGGACTGCTGGAGTGATGCAGTAACGCTTCGTGAAGCATCCGTAAGTGCATATAAAGTACAAATGTTACTCAATTGATGACGATTGGAGGGATATGTTAAATTTTTTGAAGCGTTTTACATTTTTACTTTTTGATTGAGAAGCAGCCTTTAACTAGCGATCCATCTGAACTGATCACGCATTATCTGAGTGTTCTGCACGTAGTTGCGCGTGAGATGAAATGCTGTTGATGCGGAATGTAGTTGTGAGAAGACTCGTGTTTCAACATTTTTGTTTTGGTTACCCTGCCATCCAAACGACATTTCAGATTGATTCATCTCAGTTTGGTTCATTTGGGGTTTTGATTCGTTTTGAAGAGCTTTGGATTTCTTTTGGAGCATTTCATTGAGTTTGAGTGATTCAACTACGCTATCTCAAGTGAATTTCAGCGCACGCCACGTCGAGACAACGGACTCAAGTCATTTTCTATTGACAGTTTTTCCCAAGTTATGCCCTTTTGGTATTTTGATCCTACAGTGAACTGTGAGTACTCAGTTGAACTGCAGAACCTAAAGTGAACTGTGAGTACTTAAAGGGACGTTTCACGTAAGTGTTTTTTTTATTTACGGTGAAATTTCATTGCGTATGCCCTTGTTGTGTTTAACAGGGATAATTTGAGCTGTGAGCACTCAAAAAAAAGGGTTTACAAAAAGTCATGTGTTTTCAATTTTGAAATACCTTTGGGTTTGATTATTGTACAAGCAAAAAGTTTATAACTTTTTACATTGAAGGTGTTACTGGCCTAGTGACTTTTGAAAGAAAACTCAAAGGCTGTTATTTTTATTTTTTTATTTGTATTCTTTATTTAGTGGTTATTTAAGCTGAAGTCACACCTCCTTACAAGGAAGACACATATAAACAGAAATTAAATACGGTTTAATTTTTGAACTTACCTTCAGTGTATCCTTTTTGGTTGAGAGCTGTCCGGGAGTAGGGGCGTCTTACCTACTTTATTAGACCAGGGAAGGGAGGAATATATTCAACTCATATATATTTTCACTTCAGAAAGCCACCTTGTGACATTACTTTAACTGAAGCCTACCCTTGTCGGTCTGTAGAGTGCGTCTCATTAGAGTAGGACACAACATATATACATTAGTATATAACGAGACTAAAAGCACTGAAAGCGAGGACCAAGATCCTTTCGTTATTCAGTCTTCCAGGGCAGCGCTAACAAATTTCCCCTACGGGACGGGCTAAATACCCCGTTACAGTATCATAAAAGATCATAAACCATCAGGAATAATGATCTAGTCTGTCGGATTACTGCTCAGCCTGTTATTAATATTCTGCTGCATGATGATTTGTTGAAGGTGACAAAAGAGAGAGGACATGCGATTCCTGATTCCTGACATGCTGAACAATATGTGAAGCTTAACCGCGGCCGTGCTGTCTGAAGACACATCAGAGCAGCATGGGAGATAACCTGAAAGGCTCTTTACCACAGACGTCTCTTATCTCATCTGCTGCTTTTAGCTGATACAAAACCATTTACAAATTCGTGAGCTTTGAATAATGGAATCAAGCCAGATGGAAGGAATGCCTTGTTGCGGTTTCTCTCTCTCTCTCAGAAGCGGTAACATTCTCCGGTTCGAAGCAGGCCACATATTTTAATTAATTTGGCTCAGAAGGGGATAGCACATGCTGTCAGGGGCCCAAAACCCATGGGGAGCAGAGGAGCCAGTGGTGGCAGAAGATGTTGCACTACACACACTATTTAATTAAAAGACACTGGCTAAAGCCAGCGACTGTGCCGTGTAGTTGAGAGGCAATGCATCATTAGCACCAAGCTCATTTCCTCGCTACAGCTGACTAGAATGGGCACGAGAAGCAATTAGGCATTTTCTAACACTTATTAGGAATTAATTGCCAGTTGATTTCCATGGGTGGAATGTTAAGTGGAAGAGGGGCTCGGCAGAGGGGTGGGAGAGGGAAGGTTGTTACAAACTTTATTGATATTGATTATTAAAGTGGGTGATTGGATGGTAATTGCTGGAACCTTTTGACACAGAACATTCTAATTACAGGATGAAATATGATCACGCTTTTGGGCTTATAACCGTGACAGACCAGAACGTCACCGATTTCATTACCAATAATGTTGTGGAAAAGAACTGCGATCGATTGAATCGTATTGTTTTCATTCGGTTTGCAAGCATTGTAAAATGATAGGAGCTTGAGAATTTTAGGAAAGTAGGTGCCAGAATGCAAATAAAAACATAGAAAAACAAGCAGAGCTGAATTTAAAAAATATTTTCCCTGAAATAAAATTAGCTTTACATCAAATCACTTTCAATTATGTGGCTTCGTCACACATTTTCGAATATTTTTATCCTGGGGCCAATGGTATTTTGAACTGCTTTGACTTTCATTGTATGGACAAAAACTGTTTTTCAATTTTTTTGTTTTGGTTCTGTAGAATACATACATGTCTGAAAGAGGGCTGCATGGGTTTTATTATTACAGAGGTCCCATATTTGAGCTATTAGAGGGGTTCAGAGATATGCCCCCCCGAGATCTCTCTGATGTGTGCATTTCAAGACGTTTGAAGGCAGTAGATTACTTGTAAATATCTGCTTTCTCCTCATCTCCATCACTCTTTTGTCTCTCAGTCTCCTTATCTTGCCGTTTCTCTTCCCCTTCTAAAGCTGAGCTTTGACTGATAGTCTTTAAAGAAAGTAAACATAGGGTCAACTGATGTTTGGCCTATGTGCTATTAATCATTTTCTAAAGACAAGTTCATTTGAAGGACGTAATGCTAGGTAAATAAGTTTATTAAATTCATTCAATATGTACACATTCATTATTAATCTTATGCCTAATATGATAAAAATGTGCTAATGTATCTTGTCTTCTCACTTTGACATTTAATGATAAGTACATTACATGAATGCCCATTTCAATTCAAAATGTCGAAATTAGACAAAAGTTTATTAGTTTGCCTAATTATTTTGTCGGCCGTTTAACATTTATATTCTAAAACAGCTGTCAAATATGAAAGGTTTAGGCTAGTTTAGCTACTTACATCTTATCTCACACTTTATGTCCATTTAGTGAAGCATTGCTCTGGAATTCACGTTCAGCAGCTTCTGTGAATATATGGAATAAAACAATTTAAAAAATGATCACAATTTTCAAGTTTACAGGCTAAAGTTGCAATTATCTTTTTAAGTGTTTTATTCCCTGGCAGATTAAAGCAAAGCGTGGCGGACCGGGCTTATGCTCATTTACAATCATTTCTATCGCCATATGTGCTTATTTGAGAGAAACGGAGGAGAGAAAAAAAGCGTCAAGAGAAGCTGTTATACCTTTTATTTCACGTTATTTGTATATTATACGTTCTAGTGCACTTTCATAGGTAAACGCGGCATAAATACACAAGCAGAGGGAGAAAATAACTAGATAATTGACAAGATACACTTGAGCAGAACAAACTCAGTAACCATAGAAACAAAAAGGGAGATAACTGAACTAATTAACAGACACAGGTGACAGGGATATAGAAAACAAACAAATGGGAACACATGAAATAAACTCAGACATGAACTGAACAGAGATCAAAAACAAACTCAAAACGTGACAATTGCATGTTTATCATGAGTGATTCTATAATTGGAGATAGGCTACATTTTGCATTTCAAAATGTTATAGAAAAAAAAAAACTGTTCACTAACAGAAAATATTTCCAGTATCTTATTGAAAACATTCGCAATTTTAATAATTCAGTGCTTGCCAAACACATTACTTCCTTTTGTTGTTTTACTTTTTTTTTTAAAAAGGTATTTTTTTTAATAGTATTGTTTGTCAACTCTGTTACACAAAAATTACGCAATGTGTATAAATAACATTGATAACAGAGTTTGACCGTTAAAGGATTGACAATTTAATTTTTTTTAGCCAAACTCCACTTGCTAGCATAAATGCTAAGAGCACATGGCACTAATGAAATCATGATTAAAAGACTTTTAAACAACACACTGTGTGATCAGTGATAAACTCTGCTTTCTTTTTGATAGTGTGGTAACAATTTTGATGTTTTACAAAATAACTCTTGGTGTAAGAACTTTTTAGATTAAAATATTTTCTCAGAGAGAGCACACACACCTTTCAGTGCTGCAGAACTTATCAGTGAGGGGTAGTGACATCATCTTTTTTTTTTTTTTTTTTTTTTTTTAACGGCGGTTGGCAACCAGCATTTGGTGCATTACCGCCCCCTTCTGCTCCGGGGTGTGAATCAGACAATAGGTTTACAATCTAGTTCCCTTCGTTCAGTCACTCTGACGTGCGTTAGTGACTAACGAATGGGGTTTCAGAAGCCTATCATCTTGAGCTTAGAAAGCGGCCCAATGGCGTGCCAATGCCAAGGGCATGCGGAATTTGCCTCGTAACTCCGCCTCACGGCGTGAGTATAAAGGAGTGCGTGGCAATGTCGCGTATGTTTCTGCTTTCGGAGCCAGAGTACCTACCTCTTCACTCCTACAGCCTTCTGAGTCTTTTTGTCAGCTTCTTGAGGCGAGCAGCTTTCCAGTCGGTGTTGGTGTACAGCGCGTTCCAGTGATCACATACTTCCTGCCTGCTGATCTGCGCGGTGGTCTGTCTGACAGCTGGTGTGTGCTTCCCTGGGCGCTTCGGCATCGTCTGCGAGGCTTCCTCTCATAAAAGAGCTTGCACGTGGCACGTCCTTTTCAGGATGTCTCGCCCGTGCATTTCTGGAGTGCGGATGAGTCGCTTCAGCCTTCCGGCCAGCACGGCGCTGCGTGACGTGTTTGGGCTTTCAGCACGCTCAGGCGGCGCTCGTGGATGACTCATGCGCTCACTGCGGGTGCATGGTCATCTCGGTGTTCTGATCGAGACTCCGTGAACTCCGTGCGGATGCGGGCGAAGTCCCCTCTGCCACACCCCAATCTGCGGTCTCCACGGGAGGCGGCACTTTGGCTGGTGGCCAGGGTGACCTGAGTGGCGGTGTGGAACAAAGCGCCGGCGCTGATGCCTCGGCCGCACCCCTCTCTTATGCACCTGACCGGTCCGCGTTCAGGCATCTACATCGGGGCGGCTCCTGCCGTCCCGACTGTGGTGTTTGAGGCGGCGGAGGATGAAGTGATGTCTATCGCGCATCACAAGGTGGGCTGGATTCATCTGAGGATGATGATTCGGCCGTCGCGGCGCCCGTGCGCGCCGGCATTGGCGAGTCGGACCCAGAGTTGACAGCCATGCTGTCTCGGGCAACGCAGCGCAGGTTGAGTGGAACCCTCCGCCTCGACCTGGCGTTCGCGGCTGGATGATTAAGTTTTTGGGGCGGCGTGCGTGACACCCGTCCGTCCGCCCCTCAATTCCTTTCTTCCCGAGGTGCATGAGGAGATCGCGCGGTCCTGGAAGAACCCGTTGTCTTCCCGTGACCGGTCGGCGAACTCTTCCGCTTCACCGCCCTTGATGGAGCAGCGGCTCGTGGGTACACTGGGGTTCCCCCAGTCGAGCGCTCTGTTGCGATGCAACTGTGTCCGCCAGAGTGCCCGACCTGGCGCGGTGACCCAAAGCACCCCTCCAAGGCCTGTAGGTTTCGTCATCTCTGGTGGCGAAGACCTATAGAGCTGCGGGCAGGCCGCCGCTTCTTTGCATGCCATGGCAACTCTCCAGGCTTACCAAGCCAAGTTGCTGTGTGACATGCACGAGGTGGGGCTGATCCAGGACTCAGCAATGAGTTGCGTGCCGCCACCGACCTCGCTCTCCGGGCGAAGGTGACAGCGCGCTCCTGGGTCAGGTGATGTCCACTAATGTGGTCCAGGACAGACACCTATGGCTCACCCTGGCGATATGCGCGGCGGCGGCGAACCCGTTTCCTCGGCGCGCCCATATCCCAGGATGGGCTATTCGGCGGCGGTTGAGAACCGCCCAACAGTTCTCGGCCGCTCAGAAGCAGACTGAGGCGATAAAACACATTCTGCCCGGCGGTCAGCTGCTGTCTTCACCCCACCGCCCGGCGCAGTTGCCTCAGCCTGCTCGCCGCCGAGGCGCCCTCCTGCGGTTCCCTCAACCTCCGCGCCACCCAAACAGCAGCCTCCACCGGGCGCGCAGAGGTGACCGCAGGAAGGCGTCCCAGTCGCTCCAGCCCGCAGCCCGCGAAGAAAGCGCCAGGCTAGCGGCGCTCCTGATGCGGACGGCTCAGGGATGGGCAGTTCTCCACAGGAGGCGGCAGCAGGGCCGCTCCTTCCCCGGTGGAGGGCCGGGGAGAATCTTTTGTTCAGCTGCTGGCCCCGGGTCAGCAGCACCTAATGTGGTTAAAGAGAGAACTGATATCCCCATCCCTGAGCCCCCAGAGACCGGTGATGACGGTGTGCGCCACCCTCGGGTCCCGCCACTCGCATCCCTCTCTGTCGCCAGCCTCCTCTCAGAGCAGACCCCAGCGGGCGTCGTCCTTCCCTGGTCTCCTCTGTCAGGGCGCGGCCGTTAACCGTGCCCCACACCGGGGCGCCCAACCGCCTCCCATGTCCGGGCGTGCGCTGCCTCGCTGCCCCACCCTGGAGTGCGTCTGCCGTCCTATGACCCGCTGGTGCAGTTCCTGGGAGCTTGGCTTCAGCTTCCGGGACTGTCCCGCTGGGTCGCGCGGACTGTCAGGCTCGGCTCACGCGATTCAGTTCGCGCAGGCTCCTCCGCTTCAGGGAGTCCGCCGAACCATGATCAGGGCCAATGCGCCCCGTCATGCGTCGCGGAGATTGCCACCCTGCTGGCGAAGGTGCGATCGAGCCTGTCCCTCCGGCCGAAATGGAGTCGGGTTTTACAGCCCTACTTCATTGTACCCAAGAAAACGGTGGAATTCTGACCAATCTTGGACCCGCATCTTGAACCGATCCCTTCACGGCTTCCGTTCAGGATGTTGACTGCGAAAGCGCCTTTTACCGAATGCGTTCGTCCTCACGATTGGTTTGCAGCGATCGACCTGAAGGGCGCCTACTTCCATGTCTCCATCCTTCCTCGACACAGGCCGTTCCTACGGTTTGCTTTCGGCGGGCATATCAGTCGCGGTCCTCCCATTCGGGCTGTCTCTGTCCCCTCGCGTCTTTACGAAGATGGCGAGGCAGCTCTTGCGCCCCTATGGCAGCACGGGGTTCGCATCCTGAACTATCTCGACGACTGGCTCATACTGGGCCACTCTCGAAACAGGTTTGCGGACACAGAGATCAGTGCTCAACACCTAGCCCGTCTGGGCCTTGGTCAACTGGGAGAAGAGCAAACTCTGCCCAGTGCAGAGGATCTCTTTTCTCGGTATGGACATCGACTCGGTCGCCATGTGCGCGCAGCTTTCGGCGGCGCGCGCAGTCTCTGCTGACTTGCCTCCGTCATGTCGAGAGCAAGAATGCGGTCCCACTGAAAGCGGTTTCAGAGGCTCCTGGGGCATATGGCATCTGCAGCAGCGGTGGCGCGCTCGGATTGCTTCATATGAGACCGCTTCAGCATTGGCCGCGATCGAGTCCCGAGATGGGCATGGCAGTCTGGCATGCTCCGGGTTCAAGTGACTCGGGCCTGCTTACAGGCGCTCACCCGTGGTCGAACCTCAGTTTTCACGGGCGGTGTGCCCTTAGAGCGAGTTTCCAGGCATGTTGTCGTGTCGGCGGATGCCTCTGCCACGGGTTGGGGTGCCATGTGCAATGGGCAAGCAGCGCGGGCTCCTGGACAGGACCCCAGCGCCTCCTGCATGTCAATTGCCTCGAGTTGCTGGCAGGTTCGCCCTGCACCGCTTCCGGCGTTGCTGAAGGGTCAACATGTGCTTGTCGGACAGACAACACGGCCGTAGTAGCGTACATCAACCACCAGGGCGGTCTACGCTCCGCCGTATGTCTCAACTCGCCCGCCATCTCGTTCTATGGAGTCAGAAGCGCCTGAGGTCGCCGTGCTGTCCATATTCGGGAGTCCTGAACCTGCGCGGCCGGCGAGCTCTCGCGGTTTCAGCCTCTCCGGGAGAATGGAGACTCCATCCCCAGTCGGTCCAGCGGATCTGGGAACAGTTCGGGCGCGCAGGTAGATCTGTTTGCCTCCACGACTCTTCCCACTGCAGCCTGTTTTATTCCTGATCGAGGGCACGCTCGCACGGATGCACTGGCGCACAGCTGGCCGCAGGGCCCTCGCAAGTATGCGTTTCCCCCAGTGAGCCTACTCGCACAGCTCTTGTGCAAGATCAGGGAGGACAAGGAGCAGGTCCTTTTGGTCGCCCCTTTCTGTACGGCCGGACCTGGTTCCCGAACTCTTACTCCTTGCAACAGCCCCTCCTGGCCTATTCCTCTGAGACCGGACCTCCTCACTCAGAGACGGGGCACCGTTTGGCACCCGCGTCCCGATCTATGGAGCCTCCACGTGTGGCTCCTGGGTGGGGCGGCAGGTGAGTGGCCTGCCACCTACGGTGGTCGCCACCATCACTTCCGCTAGGGCAGAGTCCACTCGGCATGCCTGTGCGTTGAAGTGGAACCTCTTCGTCACCTGGTGCTCTTCCCGCCAAGAAGACCCTGGAAATGCCCGATCGGGTCCGTGCTGCTCGTTCCTCCAAGAAGGGCTGGAGGCGAAGGCTGTCTCCCTCCACCCTCAAAGTCTATGTGGCCGCTATATCTGCCTACCACGATCTCTTGGAGAACAAGAAGGTAAGTCAGCACGACCTGATCATCAGGTTCCTGAGGGGCGAGAGACTGAATCCTCCTCGCTCCTCTCATACCCTCTTGGGACCTCTCAGTAGTTTTAAGTGCTCTGCAGAGGCCTCCCTTTGAGCCTTTGCGGTCGGTTGATATTAAGTTCCTGTCAATGAGACGGCTCTGCTGACCGCATTGGCCTCCGTCAAGAGGGTCGGGGACCTGCAGGCATTTTCGGTTGAGCGTGCCTGGAGTTCGGGCGGCTAACTCTCACGTGATCCTGAGACCCGGCCTGGATATGTGCCCAAGGTTCCCACCACTCCGTTCAGAGACCAGGTGGTGAACCTGCAAGCGCTGCCGTGGAGGGCAGACCCAGCCTTGGCACTGCTCTGTCAGTGCAGCGCTCGCGCCTCGTGAACATGGCGCAGTGTTCAGGACCTCAGACCAGCTCTTTGTCTGTTATGGTGGAGAGCGGAAGGAAGTGCTCTCTCAAAGCAAAGGCTGTCTCACTGGTTAGTAGACACCATTGTTTTGGCTTACCAGCAGCAAGGTCGACCATGTCCCCTTGGGGTGCGGGCTCACTCCACTCGGAGTGTCGCCTCCTCTTGGGCTTTAGCGCATGGCGCCTCGCTAACAGACATCTGCAGAGCTGCAGGCTGGGCGACACCTAACACATTCGCCAGATTCTATAATCTCCGAGTGGAGCCAGTGTCCGATTATGTACTCGCCCCGAGGGCGGTAATGGGCCAGGCTCAGGTGTCTTCGCTTGCTCGCCATTCCTCCTCGGACTGGATCGTGCGATATTCCTCAGGTGAGCTCCCCGAGAGCCCTGAGTTCCTCCAGCACTGCTTACGCCGATGCCTGTGTGTCTGCCCTCTAGCGAGCCCAGACCCTCGTGTCCGGCCAGGTGCCCGTGTGCATGGTTCCCCTCCGCGACCCCACACGTGTATTTCACCGTAAGCCTCCGCAGTGAGCGGGTTTCTTCCCTTGGCATGTCCCGGCCATTCCTAGGGTTAAAAATCCACCTTCGGGTGGTACCTAGAGGTTTCCATATGCAACCCTTGCGGGTCATATGTGTACTCTTAAGTCCTCCCCTACGGGTAGGCATCTTGGCATTTCCTCACTGGGATATGCTTCCCAGTGTACCTTGGTATTCCTGTGATAAGTGGGAGTCCGTCGTCCGTGCTGCGTCTTACGACAGGAACTCGCACTTGCGCAGGGCACTGGAAGACAGCTGAGTGGCGGGATTAGATTGGACCCCATTGCGTTAGTCACTAAGCGTTGCGTCGTAGTGACTGAGCGAAGGAGCGTCTCGATTACGGATGTAACCCTCGTTCCCTGAGGAGGGAGCGGAGGCGTACGTCCGTTACCACATCAGCTGTGCTACCTGGAGCGCAGGAGTTCAGTCTTGGCTCCTCAAGCAGGTAACATAATGCGATATTGCCACGCACTCCTTATATACTCACGCGGTGAGGCGGAGTTACGTGGCAAATTCCGCATGCCCTTGGCATTGGCACGCCATTGGGCGTTTTCTCTAAGCTCGAAGATGATAGGCTTCTGGCGAAACCCCATTCGTTAGTCACTAACGTTACGTCTCCGTTCCTCCTCAGGGAAGCGAGGGTTACATCCGTAACGAGGCGTTTACATAAAAATAAATAAATAAATAAAAATAGTAATAATAATAATTTTACAACACACATTCATTCATTACCCAACACGAAGTGACATCATTTCCTGTATCTTACTAAATAATGGGAGATAATTCCCCAATTAAAAGGCAAAGTATGGTACGGTTACAGAATTGACGCAAGATTTAGGGACACACATTTTTATAAGATAAAAGTTTTTAAACAATTTCATGTTGTAGAATTAGGAAAATGGCTATTTAGGGCTTTTATAAATAAAATATATTAAATATTAGCAAAAGAAAATTCAACTTAAATATTTTGATTACACAATGATACATGATGGAAAAAATACACTAATTCGGACAACAAGAAATCCTGACTTTCAGCTAAATATGCCACTTTTACAGAACATATTATATTGTTATGGCCTGTAGCATCTTGTGATCCATGACAATGAGTGACAAATTATTAAAATAATACAAAATATAACCATTTGAAAAAATCAGGAAAAAAAGATTGGCTTTGGAGACATGGAATTATCATTATTTTTATCACGCAATTTGATGTAAACGGCAGAAACAAGATTCGGTAGAAATGAGCTATCCAAATTCAGCAGTTACTTATTTATTCTGAGAGCCAACGCGTCTGGTAAGAGGGAGGTTAGAGAGCGAGTAGTGTGATATTACCACAATGCTCTCATGAGGCGACCTGCTCCATGTAAAATAAAGCTTTTATTAGGCCACTGATATGACTGGAGTCTTCATCTCAAGTGAGTGAAAATAATTTTCAACATATTTGTCAGAAGTAATATTCATTTTTATGTGTAAGACCTTGTCATGTGAAAACAGTTCTGATAGCACCTTTAACTATGCAAGGCTTTCATTCGGTGCCTGTGCACTGATGTATTTAGTTAAATAACTAAAACATTCAATTGAAATGCTTAACATTTTGCATGTAAAAAAGGAAATAGATGCCCTGTAAGAGTGATGTTTGTTTATAGCTATTTGACCCCAAAGCTTCATTTAGTCTAATACCACCCGACCTTTGACCCTGAGCCCAGAGCTGACGATACACAGCTCTGCAAGAGGAAACCTCAGTGATTAGCTTGAAGCAGATACACTCAAAACAAATAGTATGCCTTTTACAATTGAGTTACTCAATTCAATTAATTGTAAAATATGTGAATAATCCTTATGTATTAATAATTACACAATGATTATTCAATCCATTTTGAATGAATTTTACTATTAATTGAATTGAGTAAATCTTACAAAAAGCCTTAACATTATTTTGAGTGTACACTTTAAAAAGGGTCAAGTAAACTAAAAACATGTTGCATCTAATGTAAAAAACAAAGAAACATATATATTTAATATGACAAACAATCTGACTCATTGGGACACTAAAATAATACAAATGTGTGTGAACTGTCCCTTTAAGGTAACATATCTTCACGTTGTGCAGTGTAGTTTCTGTGCACACTGTCTTTCTGGCGAGTTTAAACATATTTCTAAGCAACTGCTGTGTATTTGTAAAATATAAAGCCTTTAATTATTGACTCCTTTATAATCCACGCGAAAGAAGCATGGGATTGAAAACAGTGTTGCCATGCAATGTGAGTTGCGATCTGAAAGTACAGTCAGTTTTAAATCACATTTAGGGTTAACCTTTAAAACTTCTCAGACATTGTTCAGTTCATCCCCGCGAGAGTCTCATTTCACACACCTGCTGTTTGCGAGCGCTCCGCTGTGCACATCTATCCAGGAGTCCCTTAGCACTAAACACTGTTTTTCAGGCCCGGAGATCTCAGTTTTCAAGCACTCTTTGGCTAAATAGAGCTTCACCTGGATGAGGAGGCGAGGAAGTGAAAGGCCAAGGAGAGAGTCATGTTTACTCTGGGACTACCTTCTCAGCCAATGGGAATCCATCCTGGCAATTTAGAGAAGTAAATTGTATTATTTTCTTCCCAGGCAATCAAAACACTATCTCCGTGAAAAATGGAAAGGGCTCTTGCGACATGATTGCTCGACTTTTTTGTGGGTTGGGGGTGGGAACCATGGGCCAGGCCTGGGTAATTCTCAAAGCCACAGACTGCACCAATCCAGCCAACATCTATCATGCGGCTGGCAGTAAAGAGATACGTGAGATTAGAGGACAGGAAACAGAGACTAGCTGCTTCCTCTGTGTGAAATGTGATACAAAAGGAGTGCAGGGTCCCTTGCACTTTCTAATTGAAAAGACTTTGGGACTAAATCAGAGAATTTCTCATGGAAACCTGTAGCCATTTTTCCTGTGATGAAAAGGAAATCATATCCACTGAGGTCAGTTAAAGGAAACCCATTGATAGACTCCAAAAACCAAAAACTTTTTCCTGTGATTCAACAGCAAACTATATTTCTATCTTTTCAAGAGACTCAAGCAAGTATTTTAATAAACAGTGATGTATGTTATTTATATTCATTTGGTTTTGAAGTTTTTTTAAATTTTTTTGAAAGAAGTCTAAGTTGCATTTATTTGATTACAAATGGCAAAAATGTTACAATTTAAAACAACTGTTTTCTGTTTTTTTATTTAGGTCCCACTTTATATTAGGTGGCCTAAACTACTATGTACTTACATTAAAAAATAAGTACAGTGTACTTACTGTGTTCATATTCTACTGCAAAACACTTTTGCTGATATTGAGGTGGAATACGGGTAAAGTTAGGAACAGGTGTGGTGGTATGGGTGAGTTTAAGGGTAAAGTTACGGACAGGTGTGGTGGTATGGGTAAGTTTAAGGGTAAAGTTAGGGACAGGTGTGGTGGTATGGGTCAGTTTAAGGGTAAAGTTAGGGACAGGTGTGGTGGTATGGGTGAGTTTAAGGGTAAAGTTAGGGACAGGTGTGGTGGTATGGGTGAGTTTAAGGGTAAAGTTAGGGACAGGTGTGGTGGTATGGGTAAGTTTAAGGGTAAAGTTAGGGACAGGTGTGGTGGTATGGGTAAGTTTAAGGGTAAAGTAAGGGACAGGTGTGGTAGTATGGGTCAGTTTAAGGGTAAAGTTAGGGACAGGCGTGGTGGTATGGGTCAGTTTAAGGGTAAAGTTAGGGACAGGTGTGGTGGTATGGGTCAGTTTAAGGGTAAAGTTAGGGACAGGTGTGGTGGTATGGGTCAGTTTAAGGGTAAAGTTAGGAACAGGTGTGGTGGTATGGGTGAGTTTAAGGGTAAAGTTAGGGACAGGTGTGGTGGTATGGGTGAGTTTAAGGGTAAAGTTAGGGACAGGTGTGGTGGTATGGGTAGGTTTAAGGGTAAAGTAAGGGACAGGTGTGGTGGTATGGGTAAGTTTAAGGGTAAAGTTAGGAACAGGTGTGGTGGTATGGGTAAGTTTAAGGGTAAAGTTAGGGACAGGTGTGGTGGTATGGGTCAGTTTAAGGGTAAAGTTAGGGACAGGTGTGGTGGTATGGGTCAGTTTAAGGGTAAAGTTAGGGACAGGTGTGGTGGTATGGGTCAGTTTAAGGGTAAAGTTAGGGACAGGTGTGGTGGTATGGGTCAGTTTAAGGGTAAAGTTCGGAACAGGTGTGGTGGTATGGGTAAGTTTAAAGGGTAAAGTTAGGGACAGGTGTGGTGGTATGGGTCAGTTTAAGGGTAAAGTTAGGGACAGGTGTGGTGGTATGGGTGAGTTTAAGGGTAAAGTTAGGGACAGGTGTGGTGGTATGGGTAAGTTTAAGGGTAAAGTTAGGGATGGGTGTGGTGGTGTGGGTCAGTTTAAGGGTAAAGTAAGGGACAGGTGTGGTGGTATGGGTCAGTTAAAGGGTAAAGTTAGGGACAGGTGTGGTGGTATGGGTAAGTTTAAGGGTAAAGTTAGGGATGGGTGTGGTGGTATGGGTAGGTTTAAGGGTAAAGTTAGGGACGGGTGTGGTGGTATGGGTAGGTTTAAGGGTAAATTTAGGGACAGGTGTGGTGGTATGGGTAAGTTTAAGGGTAAAGTTAGGGACGGGTGTGGTGGTATGGGTCAGTTTAAGGGTAAAGTTAGGGACTGGTGTGGTTGTATGGGTAAGTTTAAGGGTAAAGTTAGGGACGGGTGTGGTGGTATGGGCCAGTTTAAGGGTAAAGTTAGGGACAGGTGTGGTGGTATGGGTAGGTTTAAGGGTAAAGTTAGGGACGGTGTGGTGGTATGGGTAGGTTTAAGGGTAAAGTTAGGGACAGGTGTGGGTGTATGGGTAGGTTTAAGGGTAAAGTTAGGGACGGGTGTGGTGGTATGGGTAGGTTTAAGGGTAAAGTTAGGGACGGTGTGGTGGTATGGGTAGGTTTAAGGGGTAAAGTTAGGGACAAGTGTGGTGGTATGGGTAGGTTTAAGGGTAAAGTTAGGGACAGGTGTGGTCGTATGGGTAGATTTAAGGGTAAAGTTAGGGACCAGTGTGGTGGTATGGGTAAGTTTAAGGGTAAAGTTAGGGACGGGTGTGGTGGTATGGGTCAGTTTAAGGGTAAAGTTAGGGACTGGTGTGGTTGTATGGGTAAGTTTAAGGGTAAAGTTAGGGACGGGTGTGGTGGTATGGGCCAGTTTAAGGGTAAAGTTAGGGACAGGTGTGGTGGTATGGGTAGGTTTAAGGGTAAAGTTAGGGACAGGTGTGGTGGTATGGGTCAGTTTAAGGGTAAAGTTAGGGACAGGTGTGGTGGTATGGGTCAGTTTAAGGGTAAAGTTAGGGACAGGTGTGGTAGTATGGGTCAGTTTAAGGGTAAAGTAAGGGACAGGTGTGGTGGTATGGGTAAGTTTAAGGGTAAAGTTAGGGACAGGTGTGGTGGTATGGGTAAGTTTAAGGGTAAAGTTAGGGACAGGTGTGGTGGTGTGGGTAAGTTTAAGGGTAAAGTTAGGGATAGGTGTGGTGGTATGGGTCAGTTTACTGTTGTGTTTCCATGTTTTATGGGGACATTTCATAGGCGTAATGCATTTTATACTGTACAAACCGTATTTTCTATCCCCCTACACTGCCCCTGCCCCTAAACCTACCCATCACAGGAGACATGCTGCATTTTTACATTTTCAAAAGAGTGTGATTAGTGTGATTTATAAGATGTTTTCCTCATGGGGACCAAAAAATGTCCCCACAAGGACAACGATTTTGGATATTGCCATCTTTGTGGGGACATTTTGTCCCCATAACGTAAAGGGATTACCAGTCCACACACACACACACACACACACACACA
This sequence comes from Gobiocypris rarus, assembly GCA_023029165.1. Lineage (NCBI taxonomy): Eukaryota > Metazoa > Chordata > Actinopteri > Cypriniformes > Gobionidae > Gobiocypris > Gobiocypris rarus. The sequence goes on from CM040917.1 coordinate 33,053,630, forward strand.
CACACACACACACACACACACACACACACACACACACACACACACACACACACACACACACACACACACACACACACACACACACACACACACACACACACACACACACACACATACACACAGTTTCAGACTGAAGATTGCTGATTTTTTTAACACATAACCTGAAAACCATTTAATCTACAATTACAATTCAGCTTTCATGCTAATGTTCAAACAGATAAACAGAGCATAGCAAAAGCACAAACTGTTTGTTTTTGCTGTAATTTCCTGTTTTCACTTGTGTATCTTATAACCAGACTATTCCCTGAGGTCTTTATGTTCCTCAAAGCCAGGGAAAATAGACTCTCTGCCTGGCATCATTTGCACAGAGGAAGCTGATTAAAAGTATGTGCATCGAAGTCCTCCATTACACAAGAGTCGAAAATAGACACCTCCACT